>CM062807.1:824537543-825137543 GCA_031772625.1 Pinus tabuliformis
GGGCTTAATATCCATTGGAAGACTATTGTACAATTTATTGAACCTTCTAATGAACTGCCACAACACTTTCATCAAATTGATCTTCTTAAGTACATTAAACATTTGTGAGTGAATACCCATGGTCTCTTTCTCTCCCATCTCTAGGTGAATTGGTGCTCCATTTCTTCCCATGTAGGAATAGAGTTATTAGGAAGCCCTTTAAACTATTTTCTTGCTTCTCCATCAAGGATTGGACAAAAGTCTTAAAAAGACATCCAAGTGTTCAACATTGAGACTTTTTGCAAAATTACAAAACACTGGTATATGCTTCTCTGTTGTTTGTTCATCCTCCCCCTAAAAGCGAGGAATAATTTTCAAGTATTCTTGAGGCATTTGATTCAACTGTTGTGGCAACTAAATAGGTGCATACCTATTCAACAAAAATGCAAGTGCTTCCATGTTTTCTCCAGAACTTACTAAACCTTGAGTACCAGCAGATGTAGAACCTAACTGAGGAGGAAATGGAGTATGAAAAGGTGGCAAGGTAGTTATGGGTTCAGGTTGAATAGCTATAGCAGATACTGAGAAATAAAAAAACTCTAAAGATTGTTCTTAATAGTTGGGTTCTTGACATGAAGTGGATGGTGAATGTTTGGATGAAAGATGTGTTGAACTGCTACCAGGTGCAGACAGTGTAGGACTTGGTGTAACTGGAGTTTTTGGCCTTCCAACCCTCTTTGAAACTAGTCTCTCAAGGTTTGAAAGGGCTTGAACCTTTTTTTGTGAGGTGTCTAACCTCGTATGAGGCCTCTTTGAAGCCAGAGTTATTTCTTTCTGTTCAATACAACCAAATATTTCCTCCTCACTGAACAACGAGAGGAAAATATTAAAAACCCAAGGAATAGTGTTGTTATCTTCTCTCCCTGGAAACAGTGCCAATTAATGTTGTCCCTTAAGAAACCAATTTCTTGGCTATGTAGAAATTGTTCTTAAGACATTAATGTTTATTATTCTTGTCACTTATTTGTATGATATATCCTCAAATGAAGGACCCGAAAGACCAAGTTCTTAACCCTTAATACTTAGGTGATATGAAAGTCTCAGAATGCCATATGATGCTGGATATAAATGCTGAATGAAGAATGCTTTGAAAGGTTAGAGACAATATGTTGTTTTTCACATAAACTATTATTTGTAACACTTTGAGAACTTAAAGACAATATGTTTTTTTCATAGAAACTATTATTTGTAACTTAGAAGAAATGTAGAAGTAGGGGTTTTGAGTATAGGAGTGATTTTTTTAAGGAATTTTGACTTCATTCACATAAGTAAACAAAGACCTATAGCATCATTACTATACTTAAAGAAAAGAACACATATGATGACACATAACAGAGAAGTTACAAAATCATACCCAATAATGTGTGGAAAACTTATGATTCCTTCATTAATCAACAGTCTATCAAAAATACAGTAGCCTAGTCTCTAGGTTCTTCAAAATTCGAACCCTTTTCTTATAATTTTGCCTCCTTTATACATCATGTGATAGTTGATAATCACCAAAACTGTCAAACTGCTTAACTATCTCCTAACTGTCTAAAGTAGAAGTCATTACAGAATATTACATTGGAGGGTAAAAGACACCTCATTCTCAAGAAAACAAAATAACAAGTAATAGAAATTAGAATATATTTGATGATGGTTTCCTGTCGTTCGGATATATGGCTTGACTGCTGATGAAGTATCTCTGTAGATGTTTTGATAATAGCTAGACTATTTTAACATAGCAAAACTGCATCATTACAAGATTATGTGCGTGGTTGTGGGTTATAGGCCCACGTATGTATCGGAAATGTTCGGATTGGCGGAAACACAAAGAAACCCTTATGACCCACATATATATCAGAAGTGCTTTGATTGGTGGAAACACAAAGAAACCCGACCAGTCACCATTCCTTTGGAGTTTCAGTCATCCACCTCTAATTTTAGTTATTCTGCTAAAACAGTGGAATTGGTTGATTTACGCAAAATATGGAAAACCTTTAGTTACTATGGAACCTAAAGGAATTTAGACTCCAATTCATAATCTTATCACGTCCACCTTTTCCACAAACCTTTGCCTTCCCCGCAGACCCGTTAGGAAACAAACTGCAGTTAAAAGACTTCTCGAGTCCGAAATTTATAATAAAACCCGTGCACTTTTTGACGCGATATCCATCAGATCTCCTCCCTTATTGATGAGCGACTGTGATTGATCCAGACCTCAATGGATTAAATCACACTCCATAAACCATCGTGTCTATTTTCTGAATTAAACATCATCCTTATTAACCACGCAATTACCATTAGATATGCATTCTTCAAGCGAATGACCCTCATCAACTGAGATTTTAACTAGATTTTATAACTTCTCGCATCTGATTTTGGAGTAAACCTCACCCTTGTTAATGGCGCAGCTACCATCAGATCTGCTTCCTATCATTCTAACAGCTTAGGTCTTCTCCTGGGTTTCTCGTGTTCAAAATCTGTCAATAATATAAAAAAATTCATTTCTTTCGGATTTCTACATTTTCTTTTATTTCCGTTGTAACCTAATATTTGTTTTTTTTTCACTTTTGTGATAAAACTAAAAATAAAATTAAAATGATAATGAATGCTACAACATCTAGCTCCACCTGGGGATAGTTCTTTTGCCACATAAGCACTAAGACCCGCAGATCAGTGCCTTCACCTTGGGCATGGAGTCACATATTGCTTAGCCAATTTAAATTCTATGGAATTTGTATAATGAATTCACTCTGGTATCTACAATGATAGGATGCTTGTGCTTCAAAACTAGAAATAATGTTTGAGGTACTGGCCATTTATAGGCATCTGTAAAGATTCACCATCAAGATTCTCCAGAAAGAATGTAATATTTTCCCTTTTTTCTATAATTCTGAATGGGCCATACAAGAGAGGATCAAACATTCCATGTTTACCCTTATTTTCTCTTCTAGTATCCCACATTAATACCAGGTCTCCAACTTTAAAATCAATTTATTTTTCCTTTCTATTAAAAATACCCTTCATATTTAATTGATACATAATCAAATTATCTCTTACCTTATCCCTGCTTTCACTCATCTCCACTACCTTATGCATCCTTCTTATCAAAGCATTGGGTTCTTCTTTTGCCTCCTGAATCATTGCAATCATAGGCTTCACAAGTTGACTTGGGAACAGAGATTGAGCTCCATACACTAACTCAAAATGTGATTTTCCTATAGACCTTCTTGTAGTCACTCAGACAACCCATAAAGAAAACTTTAATTTAGAATCCCAGTCTTTGTGATTATCTGCAATAGTTTTCTTATGGATCTTCATCAATATTTTGTTAGTGGATTCAGCCAATCCATTTCCCTGTGGATGATAAGCTATTGAATGAGATAAAATAACATTATACTTCTGACAAAAAGCAACAAACTTACTTGAACTGAACACTTGAGCATTGTCCGTTATGATTTTGACAGGGCATCCAAATATGCTAAAAATATTTTCCTCTAAGAACTTCATCACCACCTGGTCATTTTCACTTTTAGTAGGTATAGCTTCTACCCACTTGGTGAAATAATCAGTACCTGTAAGAACCCACTTGTGTTGTCCACTTGAAGGTGGGTTAATTTCTCCAACAAAATCTAGTCCCCATTGTCTGAATGGTTGTTCTATGAAGACTGGGATCAAAGGCAAGGGAGCTAGCCCCTTCTTCTTAGCAAAAAGCTAACACTTCTGTTAGCTTCTGACAAACTTATATGCATCACCAAATAGGGTGGGCCAATAAAACCCCCCTTGGAGGATTTTATGTGCAGTGACCTTGAAACTATAATGTCCACCACATAACTTCTCACGATAATCTTTAATGATCTCTGTAAATTCATCCTCTGTTAAACATAACAATAAAATTTCCACGGGATCCTTCCAATAAAATGTGCCCTCAACAATCACATATGGTTGTGCTTTGATTTTTAATGCTCTATATTTTGTTCTATCCAAAGATTGAGGACAAGAGAGAAAACATAAATAATGGACTATGTCCTTTTACCATTATGAACATAAAAAATTATATCTGATCTTCATACCTGGATTTTATTTTTCTTCACCTTCTTCAATTATTTGCTCATTTGTAGGTGTTAGCAAGTTGATTCCCAATGCCTGAAAATTTGACTCTGTCAACATCTTTTCCAATCCCTGCCCTTTCACCAGCTTTGTGGGCTTTATGTCCAGGTCATACTCTTGAATCTTGGCTATCCATTTCCCTCTTTTGCCTTCCACATCACCCTGGATGAAGACATCCTTTACAACAACATTTGGCACATAAGCAATGATTTGTGACTGCAGCACATAAGTCTTGAAGCCTTTAGAGCTTTTAGAAAAGCATATACCTGTTTCTCAAGATTATTGTACTTTAGTTCAACATCTCTGAGAATCTTGCTAAAGAAAGAAACTGGTTGCTCCTTTACTTCATCATTTTTCTGTAACAAAACAATATCTATTGAATTAGGTGATGCAAATGAAAAAACTTGAAAAGGCTTTTGATAATCAGGGTTAATTAAAACAAGAGCTGCTTGTAATGATTCTTTAATACTGGATAATGACTCTCTGGCTTCCTTGGTCCAATGCACCTTGTTTTCCTTCTTCAACATATTGGTAATTTCTTTTACAATTTCAACATAATTGGACACAAACATCCTTAGAAGATTTATTTTTCCCAGAAATTTTCGAAAGTCTTTCTTACTCCTGGGCAGGGGTCTTTTCTACACAACTTGCACCCTTGCTGGATCTATCTTCACTCCATCTCTAGAAACAATGTGCCCCAGCAGTTTGCCCTCATCTAGAGCAAAAATAGACTTCATAGGATTCAAGGAAAGCCCAAGTTTTCTACATTTTTCAAAAGTCTTTTTAACATGCTCTAGATGCTCCTCATCAGACTTAGAGAAAATAATTATGTCATCCAAGTATATCACTACAAAATTATCTCCCACAAATGCAATGTCCATTGCCCTCTGAAATGTTGCACCTGCATTCATCAATCCAAAAGGCATTCGAGCATACATAAAGGTCCCCCAAGGAGTTATGAATGCAGTCTTTTTCTAATCTTCCTTATCAATAGCCACCTGGTTGTACCCAGAGAACCCATCTAGCATGGACATCTTGAATGATCCTGTTACCTTCTGCAACACATGATCCATTTTAGGTAACCGATAGTCATCTTTTAAGGAAGCCCTTTTCAGATTTCTAAAGTCCACACATAACCTTAATTCTCCATTTTTCTTCCTTACAGGCACTAAATTGGTCACCCAGTTAGAGTACTTGAGTGGAACTATTATCTTAGCATCAAGAAACTTTCTGACTTCTTTCCCAATCAATGGTAAAAGAAGAGGGTTTATCTACCTAAGTTTCTGCTTAAATGGCTTAATCTCTTCTTTCAAGGTAATCTTGTGCTGAACAATATTTACATAATATGTTTTGAGATGCTCATAGGACCAACAAAAAACATCAATATAGTCCCTGAAAGGATTAATGTATCTCTCCTTATAATTAAGTGGAACTCCATTAAATAATTTGACTAACCTGGGCTCCTTCTGGGTTCCAATATTGTGATCTTGAATCTGCTCATCTTGTGAAATTTTCTCTGAATTGAGAGTGACATCATTGGACTTAAAAAGTCTTTCAAGAGGGACAAGCCGCCTTGGCAGAATATTATCTTTCAATTGAATAATTTTTTGATTAACTATGGAAGTTTTCAAACCACTTACTTTTTCACCTTCTGTTTTTTCATCTTCATCTTGATCAATCTATGTGCCCTAAAAATCTTCAATCATATTCAAGAATTCCTTAATCTACTGATCATCCTCAAAAATCTGCCTGTGTTTTATATTATCAGATATAGAAGGCCTGGGCCTCATTTCAACATCATATCTTAGCATTGGATTTATAGTAGGCCTAAAAGTACGGGTAGCCACAGCCAAAGAGTTTGCTGATCTATTTCCATCTCTTGTAATGAACTGTATGTTAAAAGCCTCAAAGTTCTCAACCAAATTCCACACTTCATTTCTGTATACCCTAAGCCTAGGGTATTTTGTTTGATAATGGTTCTTTATTTGCTTTATAATCAACTCTAAGTCTCTGAAACAGAAATTGGCTAGACTCCCATTGGTTTTGTTGTTTGCAGAAAAATGATCAAGGATTCATATTCTGCCACATTATTTGTTGCCTCGAACTCCAATTTAAAAGAAAAAGGGATCATATTGCCTCTAGGTGTAATTAGAAGGAAACCAACACCTATTCCTTCTCTAGAATAGGCTCCATCAAATAAACACTTCCACAACCCTTCTGTTTGTAGCTCTGTATTTACACTGGCTGAAGTAAGCTGCCTCTGATTATCTTCAGCCAGCTCTACATTGTCATACAACATGAAGCAAGAAAAGTCATCTTTCTCTTGGCTATATATAGGTGAATTACTTGCTCTGTTCTTTGTGATTGTCATTACAAATCTTGTTTCTCTATAAAAACTTCTTTCTTCTCCACCAAAAATTGGTATGACATCATAAGTAAAATCCAGTTTCAAAACACCACCCAATTTAGCCCCCGATGACCTAGATAGCAACATTCCAAACCTAGCAGGGATATCTGCTACCACTACATCCATTACCAAGCTTCTAGCTAGGATGTGGGCTAGTGACACCATCATATCTTTAATGACGCCCAGAAACTTGACTTTATTTGAATCAAAATAATATAGGTATCTGTAAGGTTTAGTAACTTGTAGGTTTAGTTGTTTCATCACTGATAATGGCATATGGTTATGTGAAGCTCCTGAATCAAACATACAATTATGCAAGAGAAAATCATGAATCAATAAAGAAATGTAGAAAGGAGATGTTGAAGAATCTACCTCCTCCACATGTGGACCAAAAACCACTACTGGTTCATCTTTTTGCAGATTCACAGTGCCATTTCTATTCACATTCTGAGATATATTGATAAACTCAGCAATCTCCCTTTAATAAACTAGTGTTTTAACCAACTCTGTGAGGGGCACCTGAATTCACTTCTATCTTGAGAAGACTCACCTTGTAGTATTTTGGTCTTGCTATTTGTATTCTGATGTTGCTTTCCTTTATTAAATTGTTTTGCAGGCTATGGTTGTTGTGGATTCACCTTTTATAGGGGAGATGAAAATTGCTACTCACCTTCATTTTCTTGAACTCTTGATCTTTTACTTGATCTCAAGTCATATTTCTTATGTAATTCTACCTGAATAAAATCAGAAAACTACTTCCAATATTCATCAATTTCATTCTCATCATAAATAACATATGTTTCAATATATTCATATTCTTCTCCCTTAACACCTAGTTCCTCTTCATCTACTACATACAATGTAGAAATATGATCATCACGGTCCCTGGAATGCTCTAGTACTTCATTAGGATCTGCCTCTAAGTAAAGTGGTGCTCGAACCTCATCTTGATATTTTCTCTCCTTCTGCAAAATTTGCAGAGGTTGTCTTATATATTGAGGATTAAAGTTTCTGTTCTGTTGTGCTTTCCTTTGAGAATTCTTACTCTCCAATTCTAACTTAATCAATTTACCAAACAAAGTTTTAATTACATTATTCATATCCTCTAATGTTTGAATTTGAGAGGATTTCACTTTAGCCTTTCCCTTACCTTGGATAGGTGTGTCTCTGGTGCTTTACCTGCAGCCACCAAATTTGTTTCTATTTCTAAAGAATCAGTTTGGATTTAATCAATGGTTGTGGATCTTCTCTCCCTCAATGTTAACCCAAAATCTGATTCAAAAGCCCCTGCAAAAGTTATTTTTGCACCAACATGAGGGGTCTTAATCTCCACAGGAAGACTATTATACAGTTTATTGAACCTTCTAATGAACTTCACAACACTTTCATTAGATTTCTTCTTAATAGCATTAAACTCTGTGAGTGAGTGCCCGTGGTCTCTTTTCTCTCCCCATCTCTGGATGAACAGGTGCTCCATCTCTTCACGTGTAGGAATAGAGTTATTAGGAATCCCTTTAAACCATTTTCTTGCTTCTCCATACAAGGATTGCACAAAATGTCTTAAAACAACATCCAAGTGTTCAGCATTGAGATTTTCCGCAAAATTACAAAACACTACTATATGATTCTCTGTTGTTTGTTCAACCTCCCCTGAGAAACGAGGAAGAATTTTCAAGTATTCTTGAGGCATTCGTTTCAACTGTTGTGGAAACTGAATAGGTGCATACCTATTCAACAAAAATGCAGGTGCTGCCATGTTTTCTCCTGAACATACTGAACCTTGAGTACCAGCAGATGAAGAACCTGACTAAGGAGTAAATGGAGTATGAAAATGTGGCAAGGTAGTTATATGTTCAGGTTGAATAATTATAGCATATATTGAGAAAGAAACAGACTCTAAAGACTATTCTTGATAGTTGGGTTCTTGAAATGAAGTGGATCTTGAATGCTTATATGAAAGATGTGTTGAACTGCTGCCAGGTGCAGACACTGCAGGACTTGGTGTAACTGGAGTTTTTGGCCTTCCAACCCTCTTGGAAACTAGTCTCTTAGGGTTTGAAAGGGATTGAACCTTTTACTGTGAGGTATCTGACCTCGTATGGGGCCTCTTTGAAGGCATAGTTATTGTTTTCTATTCAATACAACCAAATATTTCCTCCTCAATGAACAACCAGAGGAAAATATTAAAAACCCAGGGAAAAGTGTTATTGACTTCTCTCCCAAGCAACAACGCCAATTAAGGTTGTCCCTTAAGAAACCAATTTCTTGGCTATGTAGAAATTGTTCTTAAGACATTAATGTTTATTCTTGTCACTTATTTTTATGATATATCCTCAAATGAAGGACCTAAAAAACCTAGTTATTAACCCTTAATACTTAGGTGATATGAAAGTCTCAGAATGCCATATGGTGCTGGATATAGATGTTGAATGAAGAATGCTTTGAAAGGTTAGAGAAAGTATGCTTTTTTTCACAGAAACTATTATCTGTAACACTTTGAGAAGTTAAAGACAATATGTTGTTTTCATAGAAACTATTATCTTTAACTTAGAAGAAATGTAGAAGTAGGGGTTTTAAGAATAAGAGCGCTCTTTTAAGGAATTTTAACTCCATTCACATAAGTAAACAAATACCTGTAGCTTCATTACTATACTTAAATAAAAGAAGACATATGATGACACATAATAGAGAAGTTACAAAATCATACCCAACAATATGTGGAAAACTTCTGATTCCTTCATTAATCAACAGTTTATCAAAAATACAGTAGCCTAGTCTCCAGGTTCTTCAAAATTTGAATCCTTTTTCTATAATTTTGCCTCTTTTTATACATCATGTGACAGTTGATAATCACCAAAACTCTCAAACTGCTTAACTATCTCCTAACTATCTAAAGTAAAAGTCATTACAAAATATTACATTGGAGGGTAAAAGACACCTCATTCTCAAGAAAACAAAATAACAAGTAATAGAAATTAGAATATAACGGATGATGGTTGCCCACTGTTCGGATCTGTGGCTTGACTACTGATGAAGTGTCTCTGTAGATGTTCTGATAATAGCTAGACTATTTTAATACAATAAAACTATATCTTTACAATATTTCATGCATGGCTATGGATTATGGGCCCACGTATGTATTGGAAATGTTCTCATTGATGGAAACACAAAGAAACCCTTATGACCCACATATATATTTGAAGTGCTCTGATTTTTGGAAACACAAAGAAACCCAACCAATCATCGTTCCTTTGGAGTTTCGGTCATCCGCCTCTAATTAAAGTTATTCTGCTAAAACAGCGGAATTGGTTGATTTACACGAAATATGGAAAACCTTCAGTTACTACGGAACCGAAAGGAATTTAGACTCTAGTTCATAATCTTATCATGTCTGCCTTTTCCACAAACCTTTTCCTTCCCCGCGGACCCAATAGGAAACAAAACTGCAGTTAAAAGACTTCTCAGTCCGAAATTTATAATAAAACCCATGCACTTTTTGACACGATATTCGTCGGATCTCGTCCCTTCTTGATGAGCGGTTGTGATTGATCCAGAATTCAACGGATTAAACCACACTTCATAAACCATCACGTCTGTTTTCTGAATTAAACATCATCCTTGTTAACCACGCAATTACCATCTTATTTGCATTCTTCAAGTGAACGTCCTTGATCATCTGAAGTTTTAAATCGATTTTATAACTTCTCGCATCCGATTTTGGAGTAAACCTCTCCTTTGTTAACCACACAACAACCGTTAGATCTGTTGCATGTCGATATGATGACTCAAATCTTCTTCTAGGTTTCTCATGTTCAAAAGCCGTCAATAATATAAAACAACTCATTTCTTTCAAATTTCTGCATTTTCTTTTATTTCCATTATAACATAATATGTGATTTTTTTTTCATTTTTGCAATAAAACTGAGAATAAAATTAAAATGACAATGGATGCTACAACATCTGGCTCCACCTGGGGATAGTGCTTTTGCCACATAAGCACTGAGACCCATCGATCAATGGCTTCACCTTGGGCATGGAGTCACATATTGCTTAGCCAATTTAAATTCTATGGAATTTGTACAATGATTTCTCTCTAGTATCTACAATGACAAGAAGCTTTTGCTTCAGAACTGGAAATAATGTTTGAGGTACTACCCATTGACAGGCATCTGTAAAGATTCACCATTAAGATTCTCCAGGAAGAATGTATTATTTTCCCTTGCTTCTATAATTTTGAATGGGCCATACCAGAGAGTATCAAAATTTCCATGTTTACCCTTAACTTATCTTTTGGTATCCCACCTTAATACCAGGTCTCCAACTTTAAAATCAATTTCTTTGGCCTCTATGTCAAAAATACCCTTCATCTTTGATTGATACATAATCAGATTATCTCTTACCTTATCCCTTCTTTCACTCATCTCCACTACCTTATGCATCCTTATTATCAAAGCATTGGGCTCTTCTTTTGCTTCATGAATCATTGCAATCACAGGCTTCGCAAGCTGACTTGGGAACAAAGCTTGAGTTCCATACACTAATTCAAAAGGTGATTTTCCTGTAGACCTTCTTGTAGTCACTCGAACAACCCATATAGAAACCTTTAATTTAGAATCCCAGACTTTTTGATTCTCTGCAATAGTTTTCTTAAGGATCTTCATCAATATTTTGTTAGTGGATTTAGCCAATCCATTTCCGTGTGGATGATAATCTATTGAATGAGATAAAATAACATTATACTTCTGACAGAAAGTAACAAACTTACTTGAACTGAACACTTGAGCATTGTCTGTTATAATTTTGACAGGGCATCCAAATATACTGAAAATATTTTCCTCTAAGAACTTCATCACCACCTGGTCATTTTCCCTTTTAGTAGGTATAACTTCTACCCACTTGGTGAAATAATCAGTAGTTGTAAGAACCCACTTGTGTTGTCCACTTGAAGGTTGGTTAATTTCTCCAACAAAATCTAGTCCCCATTGTATGAATGGTTCTTCTATGAAGACTGGGATCAAAGGCAAGAGAGCTAGCCTCTTCTTCTTAGCAAAAAGTCAACGCTTCTAACAAACTTATATGTATCACCAAATAGTGCGGGCCAATAAAACCATGCCTGGAGGATTTTATGTGTAGTATCCTTCCAACTATAATGTCCACCACATAACTTCTCATGATAATATTTAACGGTCTCTGTAATTTCATCCTCTGTTAAACATAACAATAAAATTCCCACAGGATCCTTCCAATACAATCTGCCCTCAACAATAACATATGGTTGTGCTTTCATTTTTAATGCTCTATATTTTTTCTATCCAAAGATTGAGGACAAGAGAGAAAACATAAATAATCGACTATGTGCTTGTACCATTATGAACATAAAAAATTATATCTAATATTCATACCTGGATTTGATTTTTCCTCACCTTCTTCAATTATTTCCTCATTTGCAGGTGTTAGCAAGTTGATTCCCAATGCCTAAAAGTTTGACATGTCAACATCTTTGCCAATCTCTACCCTTTCACCAACTTTGTGGGTTTTATGTCTAGGTCATACTCTTGAATCTTGGCTATCCATTTCCCTATTTTTCCTTCCACATCACTCTGGACTAAGACATCCTTTACTGGAGCATTTGGCACATAAGCAATGATCTGTGACTCCAGCACATAAGTCCTAAAGGCCTTTAGGGCTTTTACTAAAGCATATACCTGTTTTTCAAGAATAACGTACTTTAGTTCAGCATCTCTGAGAATCTTGCTAAAGAAAGCAAATGGATGCTCCTTTTCTTCATCATTTTTCTGTAACAAAACAACAGCTATTGAATTAGGTGATGCAAATGAAAAAAGTTGAAAATGCTTTTGATAATCAGGTCTAATTAAAACTGGATTTGCTTGTAATGCTTCTTTAATCCTGGAGAATGACTCTCTAGATTCCTTGGTCCAATGCACATCATTTTCCTTCTTCAACATATTGGTAATTTCTTTTACAATTTCAGCATAATTGGACACAAACCTCTTTAGAAAATTTATTTTTCCAGAAATTTTTGAATGTCTTTCTTACTCCTGGGCACGGGTATTTTTTGCACAACTTGCCCCCTTGTTGGATCTATCTTCACTCCATCTCTAGAAACAATGTGCTCTAGTAGTTTTCCATCTTCTAGAGCAAAAATAGACTTCTTAGGATTCAAGGAAAGCCCAAATTTTCTACATTTCTCAAAATTCTTTTTAAGATGGTCCAAATGCTCCTCATTAGACTTAGAGAAACTAGTGGCATCATCCAAGTATATCACTACAAACTTGTCTCCCACAAATGCAATGTCCATTTCCCTCTGAAATGTTGCACCTGCATTCATCAACCCAAAAGGCATTCAAGCATACATAAAGTTCCCCGAAGGAGTTGTGAATGCAGTCTTTTTCTGATCTTCCTTATCAATAGCCACTTGGCTATACCTAGAGAAACCATCCAGCATGGACATCCTGAATGACCTTGTTACCTTCTGTAGCACATGATCCATTTTAGGTAACATATAGTTATCTTTTAAGGAAGCCCTATTCAGATTCCTAAAGTCCACACATAGCCTTATTTCTCCAGTTTTCTTCCTTACATGTAATAAATTGACCACCTAGTCAGAGTACTTGAGTGGAACTATTATCTTGCCATCAAGCAACTTTTTTTTTTCTTTCTCAGTCATTGGTAAAAGAAGAGGGTGTATCTGCCTGAGTTTCTTCTTAAATGGCTTAATCCCTTCTTTCAAGGGAATCTTGTGCTGAATAATATTTACATCATATGTTTTGAGATGCTCATAGGACCAACAAAAAACATCGATATAGTCCCCGAAAAGCTTAATACATCTCTCCTTATAATTAAGTGGAACTCCATTAAATAATTTGACTAACCTAGGCTCCTTCTGGGTTCCAATATTGTGATCTTGAATCTGCTCATCTTATGGAATTTTCTTTGAATTGACAACTACATCAATGGAGTTAAAAAGTATTTTAAGAGGGACAAGCCCCCTTGGCAAAATATTATCTTTCAATTGAATAATTTTTTGATTAACTATAGAATATTTCAAACCACTTACTTATGAACATGTTGAAGCCCCGAAAATCAGGTCTACAACAAGGGGGATAACCACCCAGTCCAGACCTTGGTTAGCAGCTCCTTTTCCATTTGGTATAGTGGATCCGACTGGGGATATAGGACCAGTTTCCCAGTTTATGTGTGTGTGTGTGTGTGAAGAATTGATATTTCCCTTTTAAAATTTCCTAAGTGAGATGCTCTAATTCTAACTCTAATCTAATAATATGCAAATTGTATTCTAATAAGTAGAAATATCTAAGTCTACACTAACCCGGGGTGTAATCCTTCTGTTATGCGATCTAAAATGATTTCAGATAACAATTGGTAATAAAGATCATTCAACTGTTATGAGAAAAGAATTCAATAAAGATGAACCACTTCGTATAAAAAGTTAGACGAAACAGTTGTGAAAAACATATCACATAATAAGCTACTCATACATTAAGAATAAATAAATAGCTATCACCGTACAAAAGTGCAAAATGATAACTCAAGCATTCATGCATCAATATATAAACAGCTAAACATGAATATCACTTTTAACACAAAGGCAAAAATAGTTAAGAGATAAAAGTACCATTTATAACTAGTCCTACTCATGAGCTTCAAGCAATAATGACTTATCTCCTCTTAATCCAACATCCACTAAGAGTACAGAAGTGCAACATCAGTAGCAGATATTAAATACAGATATCAATACCTCCTGTTCCATTCATTCATCAAAACCTCCTCAGAGGGTACAAAAGGGCATGTTTTGGGGATAAGTTTTTGACAAATATCAGGACCCTTCTCTAAATGCATGAGAAGGGTTTAAATACTACTAACTAAATCTAAAAATAACTTATTACAAAAATGTAGGATGCGGTTTAAATGACCGTCCTTATTTTAGGCAAAAATAAAGCAAAATTAAAACTAAAACTGAATCTAAAATTAAAACTGCTAACTATTTTTGTATCTGATCCTTGAAATCGCATGCATTCAGCATTTGTTTGAGAAGAGTTAGCTGGCTGACTTCCGGCTTTAGCTGTGCTGTGAAAATAGAATCGGCAAGAGCTGGCGCCATCTTCTCAACAGAATTGATGATACACTTGAGAGTCATGCACTCGCTCTGTGGTTTTACAAAGTGTGCCCAGTAATAATCCCAATTCAATTTAGTTAACCTTTGGATTGATTCTACCTTTTCTTGAGCCTTTTGTCTCCAGTCTATCTGCAATTTCTGAGCTTTTGGTAGATACCCTAGAGTGGTTTTTGAGATCAGATTTTCCCTATGCAAATTTTCATTTATACAGTCAATAACGCAGTTTGCTGCCGTGGCTGCTTCTTCTGCTGCTTGTTCTTCTTTTCTAATTTGCGCATCCCATTTGTTAAAGAGCATTTCTTTGTGATTGTCGTTGATTATTGGTGTGCCTGCTCTTTTTCCCTCCTATGTTTCTTGCTAAGCCAAATATTCAGTAACTCATTTATCAATTAAATCATAATCATGTCATAATTCCATGACTTGATTAGTGATTTTATCACTTATTTCACAATACGAGTTCCACTGTGATATTCTTTGGCTCAATGCTTCCTGTTGCTGCAGTAGTTGTTTGTTCAAGGAAGTGGATTCTGTGATGAATTCTGTAAGTTTAGGATCATCCTTGTGCATCTCTTGCATATCCTATAATTGTTTTTCTCTCTCAGCCAAACTGGTTTGGTAGTCTATCTGCATTCGTTGGAAGTCCTGCTGTAGCCTTTCAAGCTGTTTCTGTGCTTCGTTGTTGGCGTTGGCTTGTTGCAATTGTTGTTGCAAAACTTGTATCTGGTCTTCCTTTTCTTTTAACAGTTGATGTACCTCAGATGCTTTATCAATAGTTTCTGAGGCATATGCTCCTGTGATCTGAGATAATTTGGTGAGATTCTCAGTGGGATCGGTAGTAGGATCTCACCATAGGACGTCTAATTTCTTTACATCATGAGAGAGCACGTTCTCTAGTTTTCTTTTCGTCCTTTGTCTTCTCACTACTGCCTTGTGTTGTGGACCATAAAATATATCAAGAGGAGGAATCTCTTTTATCTTGAGTATAAGTTCATAGGATGGGGTAATAGGAATATGTTCCATATCTGAGACATTGCTAATTGTTCCTGTGACTATATCTTCTGTTGTCTGTACATTACTCACAGGTGTCTTTGTGCCTTGTCCTTCAAGATTGATCAAATCATTGAAGGTCTCCCATTCTTTATCTAGCTCAGTTCTGACTGATGGTGGCTGAACGATGAGAGAGGGAGGATCTATTTGTGGGGAGGTAAAATCCTATTGCTGTGGGAGCTCTTTTGATTGGGCAGTATCCTTTACTGACCCCTCGCTTTTACCATGGTCACTTTCTGATCTCTTGGAATGTTCAGATGTTTCTTTCCTGGACTTAGATTTAGATCTATCTGTGCCTGAACTTCCACTAAGACTAATACTTGGAGTTGGTTCCCTTACGGGTTCCAAGCGTAATTTTTCCAAGGGGATACTAGCTAACCTCCTTTCCCTGTATATCTTGAACTGCTGAAATTCTACTGGAGGGAATCGCATTTGAGCCGAATGCAGAATTTCTTCAAGCATACTTTTCTGTTGGAATATGTCATCAAAAAGATCTTCTTCTCCAGAAAATACCTTTATTTTGAGTGCAGTAGTGAAATTCTTAGCAATATCATAAGGGTTGAACGGTCTTCCTAGAAATTTGAACAATTGTAGACATGTTATGTTGTTTACTTCTTTGAATGCATGGCCTACATCAAATAGTGAAAAGGCCCCACAGGCCACAGGAAATTGTGGCCAAATAGCCTTCTTTTTGTCTTTCAAATCTTTAGTAAAACCTCCTTCTCCGCAGGTTTGATAATCAATTTCTCGTGCCAAGAATTTATCAGGAACGTACAAGGGTAAGATGTGAGGGGAAGCGAGAATTCTGAATACCCTAACATATGTAAACAATTCTTCTCCAAACCATCTCACAACAGGGAGTATATCTACCTCTGCTTCAGGAGAAAACCTTGGAACATCCTTATCATGCAACACTTTGTACATGGGCAGCATGATTCCATGACAAATCTTGTAGAAATACGGAGTGAACTTAGAATCCCACAATTCTTTATGATAAACATGAATGGGTAAAGGGTCTTGAGTCGTCCATTTCCAGCCCATCAAAGGAAACTTGGAAATATAACAGATCACATCCATCACATATGCAGATAAGTAGAAAGGGGGATAGATCCTCTGAGAAACAGTTCTTTTAGACCGGTAATCTACAATGGTTGTGACTAAGTTATTAGACAATATTTTAGCCCAGTAAACTACAATAGCATTGGTGGCGGCATCCAATAATGGTAGCCATTCAGACGAAAATTTGTTAATGTCTGGCTTCCCAAGAAGTCTACAGAGCATAGCAGCAGCAAAGCAATACGGGGAGGTGAGAGAACCAGTGCTATACATACCATGTTTGTCCTTTTTTAGTGGTTCATCCCTCCTTGACTAGTCTTTGATGCATTCTGCCAGGTCTTGATTTTCTTTTGCAAACTTCTCCATGAACTGTTTGTTATAAGTCACCTGTGGCTCTGGCAAATGATACATGAGCCTAAAATCTTGTAAAGTGAATGAGCCAATGAGTCCTTGACCCTGAGTCTTAAACTGTCTATTTCTGATACCAGTGCTGTCCAGTATCCATTTAACCATGTCTGTGTATGGGAGAATTTTGGGCCTCGCCGCTATTCAATGTAAGAACGAACAAGCTAGCTCTGTAATGGATGCCTTAGAAGAACTATGTGAGCCTGCAGTAGCCTCAACTTCCATCACTCTGGGATTCTCTTCCTCAAGTAGACTATACATGCCTTCCCAAGTAGTAATACTAGCGTCTCTGTTACAGGCAGTGTCTGTATACAAGGGCACCATTTCTTTCTCTTCAGAGCTCAGAGCTTTGCCTTTCTTCCCCGTAATATCCTGTATACTACTTTGTATATTTCTCTGTTTTTCGTTCCTGCAATTTACAAGTGAAGTGAGAATGATGATAAGGAAAGGTGACGGGAAAGTCTTTAATGCGAAAGACATATAAAATATACCACCATACGTGAAATGACTCTTCGATAAGCATGACACCATATTCCATTAATGACTGGAAACTAACTCATTAATTAGCATTAAAGCGCATAACCATGTCTCGGTTTATGGAAAATACTTTTTCGAACGACGAGCCCGAAAGATCTGCGATGAAGCGATTTTGCGATTTGCTTCGCAATATCGGAGATCGCAACATTACAAAATCACAACATCGCAGAATCACAATATTGCAAGGTTGCTAGCTCGATATATCACATTATCACATTATCGCATTATCGCTTTACCGCTCTATCGCAAAATCACAATATCGCAATATCACAATATCACAGGAGTGTGACATATGACAATTTTCATTCATCTATTTTCTTTTAAATGCGATTTGCGATATACACCATTGCATATCGGCAGTTCAAAGTTTTTCAACGTAAGCGGTCTTTGATGCATGCAATGCGATATATGTTTGTAGTCCCGTATCACGACTTCGCAATCTTAGAAATTGGCTTGCAAGGAGGTATCATGTTATCCTTTTTGCGATGCGATATTTCCTAAGGAATAATTCTACTTTATCATAAAACTTAAGATTTTTTAGATTTTTCAAGGGTATTCTCATAAGTTTATGATGGTAAGTTTTATTGAAAAAGGAAATTCAAGCACTAATTGATTTTTAAATTTTTGACTAAGGGTCCCCACTTATTTAGTATTAGTAATAACACCAAATAAGAAGGGGAGTTTTTGCTGGCCACAACAGAACCTTCTGTTGTTTCATCTTCATCTTGATCAATCTCTGTGCCCTGAAAATCTTCAATCATAGTCAAGAATTCCTTAATCTGTTGATCATCCTCAAAAATTTGTCAGTGTTTTATATTATCAGGAACAGAAGGCCTATGCCTCATTTCAACCTCATATCTTAGCTTTGATTTTATAGGAGGCCTAAAAGTACTAGTAGCCACAACCAAAGATTCTGCTAATATGTTTCCATCTCTTGTAATGAAATGTATGTTGAAAGCCTCAAAGAATTTCTCAACCAAGTCTCACACTTCATTTATGTATGCCCTTAGCCTATGGTGTTTTGTTTGACAATGGTTCTTTATTTTCTTTATAATCATTTATGAATATCCAAAAACAAAAATTGACTGGACTCCCATTTGTTTTGTTGTTTACAGAGCAATGATCAAGGATTCATATTCTACCACATTATTTGTTGCCTTGAACTCCAATTTAAAAGAAGAAGGGATCATATTACCTCCAGGTGTAATTAGAAGGAAACAAGAACCTGTTCCTTTAGAATAGGCTCCATCAAATAAGCACTTCCACACCCATTCTGTTTGCAGCTCCGTATTTACACTGGGTGAATTAAGTTGCCTCTAGGTATCTTCAGCCAACTCTGCATTGTCATGGAGCATGAAGCAAGAAAAGTCATCTTTCTCTTGGCTATAGATAGGTGAATTACTTTCTTTGTTCTTTGCGATTGTTTTTACAAATCTTGTTTCTTTGTACAGTCTTCTTTCTTCTCCACCAAAAATTGGTATGATAGCATAAGTAAAATCCAGTTTCAAAACGCCACCCAATTTAGCCCCCCATGACCTAGATAACCAAATTCCAAACCTAGTAGGGACATCTACTACCACTACATCCATTACGAAGCTTCTAGCTGGGATCTGGGCTAGTGACAGCACCATATCCTTAATGACCCCCAGAAACTTGACTTTATTTGAATCAAAATAATACAGGTCTCTGTAAGGTTTAGTAACTTGTAGATTTAGTTGTTTCATCAATGATAATGCATAAGGTTATGTGAAGCTCTTGAATCAAACACAAAATTATGCAAGAGGAAATCATGAATCAGTAAATAAATCTAGAATCGAGATGTTGAAGAATCTACCTCCTCCACATGTGGACCAAAAACCACTACTGGTTTATCTTCTTGTAGATTCACAACGTCATTTATATTCACATTCTGAGATAGATTGATAAACTCAGCAATCTCTCTTTGATAAACTGGTGTTTTAACCAACTCTGTGAGGGGCACCTAAATTCTGATTTTTTCTAATTATTTAGTGAGACTAAACACATGAAACTGTTTAGTATTCCTTTCATTTTCATCTTCACTTCTCTTCATCACTGAAACCTCTTGTGGAATGGAAACAAGTTTTTCTAAAGGAATTTTTTCACTTCTGTCTTGAGAAGACTCACCTTGTAGTATTTGAGTCTTGCTATTTGTATTCTGTTGTTGCTTTCCTTTATTCAATTGTTTTGCAGGCTGTGGTTCCTGTGGACTCTCCTTTTGTAGGGGAGCTGAAACTTGGTGCTCACCTTCATTTTCTTGAACTCTTGATCTTTTCATTGATCTCAAGTCATATTTCCTATGTAAATCTGCCTATATAAAATCAAAAAACTGCTTACAATATTCATCAATTTCATTGTCATCAGAAATAGCATCTGTTTCAGTATATTCATATTCTTCTCCCTCAACACCTAATTCCTATTCATCTACTGCATACAATGTAGAAATATGATCGTCATGGTCCCTGGAATGCCCTGGTACTTCTTCAGGATCTGCCTCTAAGTAAAGTGGTGCTTGAACCCGATCTTGATCTTTTCTCTCCCTCTCCAAAATTTACAAAGGTTGTCTTCTATATTGAGGATTAAAGTTTTTGTTCTGTTGTGCTTGCCTCTAAGAATTCTTACTCTCCAATTCTAATTTAATCAATTTATTAGACAAATTTTTAATTACATTTTTCATATCCTCTAATGTTTGACTTTGAGAGGATTCCACTTTAGCCTTTCCCTTATCTTGGACAGGCTGTGTCTCTAGTGCTTTACCTACAACCACCAAATTTGCTTCTATTTCTAAAGCATTAGTTTGGATTTGATCAAGGGTTGTGGATCTTCTCTCCCTCAATGTGAACCCAAAATCTGATTCAAAATCCCCTGCAAAAGTTATTTTTGCACCAACAGGAGGGGGCTTAATCTCCACTTGAAGACTATTGTACAGTTTATTGAACCTTATGATGAACTCCCCAACACTTTCATCAGATTTCTTGTTAATAGCATTAAACTCTGTGAGTGAATACCCATGGCCTCTTTTCTCTCCCCATCTCTGGGTGAACAGGCGCTCCATCTCTTCCCATATATGGACAGAGTTATTAGGAAGCCCTTTAAAACATTTTCTTGCTTCTCCATCCAAGGATTGCACAAAATGTCTTAAAACAACATCCAATTGTTCAACATTGATATTTTCTGAAAAATTACAAAACACTGCTATATGCTTCTCTATTGTTTGTTCATCCTCCCCTGAGAAATGAGGAAGAATTTTCAAGTATTCTTGATGCATTTGATTCAACTGTTGTGGCAACTAAATAGGTGCATACCTATTCAACAAAAATGCAGGTGATGCCATGTTTGTTCCTGAACTTACTGAACCTTGAGTACCAGCAGATGTAGAACCTGACTGAGGAGTAAATGGAGTATGAAAAGGTGGCAAGGTAGTTATAGGTTTAGGTTGAATAACTATAGCAGATACTGAGAAAGAAACAGACTCTAAAGACTGTTCTTGACAGTTGGGTTATTGAAATGAAGTGGATGGTGAATGTTTGGATGAAAGATGTGTTGAACTGCTACGAGGGGCAGACAGTGTAGGACTTGGTGTAATTGGAGTTTTTGTCCTTCCAACCCTCTTGGAAACTAGTCTCTCAGGGTCTGAAAGTGCTTGAAACTTTTGATATGAGGTATATGACCTCATATGAGGCCTCTTTGAAGCCAACGTTATTGCTTTCTGTTCAATATAGCCAAATATTTCCTCCTCACTGAACAACTAGAGGAAAATTTTAAAAACCCAGGGAAAAGTGTTCTTGACTTCTCTCCCCAACAAAGTTGCCAATTAATGGTGTCCCTTAAGAAACCAATTTATTGGCTGTGTATAAATTGTGCTGAAGACATTAATGTTTATTATTCTTGTCACTTAATTGTATGATATATCCTCAAATGAAGGACCTGAAAGACCTGGTTCTTAACCCTTAATACTTAGGTGATTTGAAAGTCTCACAATGCCATATGATGCTGGATATAAATGATGAATGAAGAATGATTTGAAAGGTTAGAGACAATATGTTGTTTTTCATAGTTTCTATTATCTGTAACACTTTGAGAAGTTAAAGACAATAAGTTGTTTTCACAGAAACTATTATCTGTAACTTAGAAGAAATGTAGAAGTAAGGGTTTTAAGTATAGGAGCACTCTTTTAAGAAATTTTAACTTCATTCACATATGTAAACAATGACCTGCTACTTCATTACTATACTTAAAGAAAAGAAGACATATGATGACACATAATAGAGAAGTTACAAAATCATACCCAACAATGTGTGGAAAACTTCTAATTCCTTCATTAATCAATAGTTTATCAAAAATACAGTAGCCTAGTCTCCATGTTCTTCAAAATTCGAACCCTTTTTCTATAATTTTGCCTATTTTCATACATAATGTGACAGTTGACAATAACTGAAACTGTCAAACTGCTTAATTATCTCCTAACTATCTAAAGTAAAAGTCGTTATAGAATATTACATTGGAGGGTAAAAGACACCTCATTCTCAAGAAAACAAAATAACAAGAAGTAATAAAAATTAGAATATAACTGATGATGGTTTCCAGCTGTTCGGATCTGTGGCTTGACTGCTGATGAAGTCTCTCTGTAGATGTTCTGATAATAGCTAGATTGTTTTAACATAGAAAAACTGTATCTTTACAAGATTTCATGCGTGGCTGTGGGTTATGGGCCCACGCATGTATCAGAAATGTTTTGATTGGCAGAAACACAAAGAAACCCTTATGACCCACATATATATTGTAAGTACTCTGATTGGTGGAAACATAAAGAGACCCAACCAATCACCATTCCTTTGGAGTTTCGGTCATCCATGTTTAATTTTAGTTATTCTGCTAAAACAACGAAATTGGTTGATTTACGTGGAATATGGAAAACCTTTAGTTACTACGGAATTGAAAGGAATTTACACTCCAATTCATAATCTTATCATGACTGCCTTTTCCACAAACCTTTCCTTCCCCACAGACCCAATAGGAAAGAAAACTGCAGTTAAAAGACTTCTCGGGTCCGAAATTTATAATAAAACACATGCACCTTTTGATGCAATATCCATCGGATCTCGTCCCTTCTTGATGAGTAGTTGTGATTGATTCAAACCTCAACAGAATAAATCACACTTCATAAACCATTGCATTTGTTTTCTGAATTAAACATCGTCCTTGTTAACCATGCGATTATCATCGAATCTGCATTCTTCAAGCAGACAGCCCTGATCAACTGAGGTTTTAACTCGATTTTATAACTACTCGTGTCCAATTTTGGAGTAAACCTTGCCCTTGTTAACTGCGCGACTGCCGTTAGATCTGATACCTGTCGATTGTACAGCTTATATCTTCTCCCCTATTTCTCGCGTTCAAAATCCATCAGTAATATAAAACAACTAATTTCTTTCAGATTTCACATTTTCTTTTATTTCTGTTACAACATAATATTTGAATTTTTTTTTCATTTTTGCGATAAAAATGAAAATAAAATTAAAATGACAATGGATGCTACAACATCTGGCTCCACTTGGGGATAGTGCTTTTTCCATAGAAGAACTAAGAACCATAGATCAGTACCTTCACCCTGAGCATGGAGTCACATATTGCTTAGCCAATTTAAATTCTATGGAATTTGTACAATGAATTTACTCCGGTATCTACAATGACAGGATGCTTGTGCTTTAGAACTAGAAATAATGTTTGAGGTATTGCCCATTGACAGGCAGCTATAAAAATTCACCATCAAGATTCTCCAGGAAGAATGTATTATTTTTCTTTGCTTCTATAATTCTGAATGGGCTATACCAGAGAGAATTAAACTTTCCATGTCTACCCTTATCTTCTCTTCTAGTATCCCACCTTAATATCAGGTCTCCAACTTTAAAATCAATCTCTTTGGCATTTCTGTCAAAAATACCCTTCATCTTTGATTGGTACATAATCAAATTATCTCTTACCTTATCCCCGCTTTCATTCATCTCCACTACCTTATGGATCCTTATTATCAAAGCATTGGGCTCTTCTTTTTCCTCCTAAATTATTGCAATCACAGGATTCACAAGCTGACTTGGGAATAGAGCTTGAGTTCCATATGCTAACTCAAAAGGTGATTTTCCTGTAGACCTTCTTGTAGTCACTCAAACAACCCATAGAGTAAAATTTAATTTAGAATCCCAGTCTTCTTGATTCTCTCCAATAGTTTTCTTAAGGATCTTCATCAATATTTTGTTAGTGGATTCATCCAATCCATTTCCCTGTGGATGATAAGATGTTGAATGATATAAAATAACATTATTCTTCAAACAAAAAACAACAAACTTACTTGAACTGAACACTTGAGCATTGTCTATTATGATTTTGACAGGGCATCCAAATCTGTTCAAAATATTTTCCTCTAAGAACTCATCACCACCTAGTCATTTTCCCTCTTAGTAGGTATACATTCTACCCACTTGGTGAAATAATCAGTAGCTGTAAGAACCAACTTGCACTATCCACTTGAAGGTGGGTTAATTTCTTCAACAAAATCTAGTCCTCATTGTCTGAATGGTTCTTCTATGAAGACTGGGATCAAAGGCAAGGGAGCTAGCCTCTTCTTCTTAGCAAAAATCTAACACTTATGATAGCTTTTGACAAACTTATATGTATCACGAAATAAGGTGGGCCAATAAAACCTTGCCTAGAGGGTTTTATGTGTAGTAGCCTTCCAACTATAATTTCCAGCACATAACTTCTCATGATAATCTTTAATGGTCTCTGTAAACTCTTCCTTTATTAAACATAACAATAAAATTACCATAGGATCCTTCCAATACAATCTGCCCTCAACAATCACATATGATTGTGCTTTGATTTTTAATGCTCTATATTTTGTTCTATCCAAATATTGAGGACAAGAGAGAAAACATAAATAATGGACTATGTGATTGTACCATTCTGAACATACAAATTTATATCTGATCTTCATACCTGGATTTGATTTTTCTTCACCTTCTTCAATTATTTCCTCATTTGCAGGTGTTAGCAAATTGATTTCCAATGCCTGAAAATTTGACTCTGTCAACATCTTTGCCAATCCCTGCCCTTTCACCAGCTTTGTGGGCTTCATGTCCAGGTCATACTCTTGAATCTTGGCTATCCATTTCCCTCTTTTTCCTTCCCTATCACTCTGGACTAAGACATCCTTTACTACAACATTTGGTACATACGCAATGATCTATGACTCTAGCACATAATTCTTGAAGGCCTTTAAGGATTTTACCAAAGAATATACCTGTTTTTCAAGAATATTGTACTTTAGTTCAGCATCTCTGAGAATCTTGCTAAAGAAAGAAACTGGCTTCTCCTTTTCTTCATCATTTTTTTGTAACAAAACAGGAGCTATTGAATTCGGTGATGCAAATGAAAAAACTTGAAAAGGCTTTTGATAATCAGGGATAATTAAAATTGGAGCTACTTGTAATGCTTCTTTAATCCTATAGAATGACTCTCTGGCTTCCTTGGTCCAATGCACCTCATTTTCCTTCTTCAACATATTGGTAATTTCTCTTACAATTTTAGCATAATTGGACACAAACCTCCTCAGAAAATTTATTTTTCCAGAAATTTTTGAATGTCTTTATTACTCCTGGGTAGGGGTATTTTCTACACAGCTTGCACCCTTGTTGGATCTATCTTCACTCCATCTCTAGAAGCAATGTGCCCCAGCAGTTTTCCCTCTTCTAGAGCAAAAATAGACTTATTAGGATTCAAGGAAAACCCAATTTTTCTACAATTCTCAAAAGTCTTTTTAAGATGGTCCAGATGCTCCTCATCAAATTTAGAGAAAATAGTGATGTCATCCAAGTATATCACTACAAACTTATCTCCCACAAATGCAATGTCCATTGCCCTTTGAATGTTGCACCTACATTCATCAACCCAAAAGGCATTCGAGCATACATAAAGGTCCCCTAAGGAGTTGTGAATGCAGTTTTTTTCTGATCTTATTTATTAACAGCCACTTGGTTATACCCATAGAACCCATCCAGCATGGACATCCTGAATGATCCTGTTACCTTTTGTAGCACATGATCCATTTTAGGTAATAGATAGTTATCTTTTAAGGAAGCCTATTCATATTTCTAAAGTCCACACATAGCCTTATTTCTCCATCTATCTTCCTTACAGGCAGTATGTTAAATTGGAAACTAGGGCCAAACTCCATGTGGGTCATCTTATTTATGGCAGCTGATATTTTTATTGGATCCCTCTCATTGAGAGGTGTAGGATTGATCTAAATATCATCCGGTTCCTATAAGTATTTATGGAGTTATGAATTTATTTGTATTATAAGACTAATTGTCAACTCAGCTAGGATCTTATGTAGGCTCGGAAGCCTAATAGTCATGTCCATTCATCATCTACATTTTAGTATAAATAAGAGAAGACTTGAAGTCATTTTACACACATTATTCACGTGATCTCCTCCTTTCCACGTCTTGGATTTTTGGTGAAGGAGAGACACTAATGAAGATATGTTGGGTTAAGTGTATAATAGTTGCAGATGATGCCCTAGCTAATGCCCTAGATGCTACACATTCATGAAGACACTATATACGCACAACAATGGAGACTCATGCATATACATGCACAACAATGGAGACTCTTGCATATACGAAGAAATGGAACATACGCTGTCATGCATATACACAACATTTAAATTGCTGTCATGACGACATATAATATGCAGAACTGTATACATGATGTACACGTAACATATACGCTGTCATACGCAACAACTCTACATATAATATATGCAGGTCATATGCAGATATGGAATACGTTGCAATGGAGATAAGAAGCCGCAGTCACATAGAGAGGAGTCGCAGTAGGGTTTGACTGCACCTAGCATTTCAGTGCAGTCACAACCTCGATGCCAGGAGTAATGAATAACGTCATTGTAGTGAAGAAGAGTGTAAGCATACCTATGATCTGAAGGAGGTATCTCACATTCTTTCGTGTGAGTATTGGAGAAGATCAGCTCTATAGGATTTATCATATTGTTTGGTACAAATGATAAAGGAATGATGTAGTCTCAACAGCATAATAGTAAGGGTTACGTAATAAAGTAGTAATGAGATCATTGTCTCAAAAAATATACAGTGATGAAAAAGGTATATTGCAACAGTCCACATAATGATGACTTCAATGAAGAGCTCATTGACATAATGCAATGACTATCATAGTGCATCAATGAAAGCATAGAGATTACAGTGAGTGGATCACGTTGATATGAAGCAACAGAGAAGATATCCGTAATGATGGCTTCAATGGTGCTGAAATGTGGAGGATCTCAGCAGGGATGGAAAAGAGGATCAGAGACCTGGTATACAGATCTCGGTGACATGCAACAGTGACTTGGAGTATAGCATGATGTATGAGCAGCATGATGTATGGGTAGCATAATGTAGATCATGGGCAACATGATGTATGGGCAGCATAGTGAAGAGATCATGAGCAGCATGATGATGCATGATGCAGAATGATGGAACTACATAGTAAGGTGCAGCAAATGGATGAGATCTAGCACTATGATAGGTGAAGGAGTCACCTTAGAGAATCAATTGAAGCAATGTGTCTTCAATTGATCTCATGCGATATCAAAATTCAAAGTATTGACTTCTATTGTAAATGTACTATCTCTCTCACTTTCTCTGTCAAACTTTGAAGAACATAAAAGAAAAATTGATCAAGGGTTTCCCCACATTGTTGGGTTTGTCCCTGCCTAGCACCACATCTTGTGTCCTCTTGTCTTGGCTTGTCTTCTGCGATTTATATTTATGTTCTATCTGGAGTTTACTTTAATGCTGATGTGATTGCTAACTGTGAAAATTTAAATAAATTGCTCTCACATAGAACATACCAAAACTTAACATAGTAAATTGGCCACCCAGTCAGGGTACCTGAGTGGAACTATTATCTTGGCATCAAGCATATTTTTGAATTCTTTCTCAATCAGTGGTAAAAGAAGAATGTTTATCTGCCTGAGTTTCTACTTAAATGGCTTAATCCCTTCTTTCAAGGGAATCTTGTGCTGAATAATATTTACATCATATGTTTTGAGATTGTCACAGGACCAAGCAAAAACATCAATATAGTCCTTGAAAAGCTTAATATATCTCTCCTTATAATTAAGTGGAACTCCATTAAATAATTTGACTAACCTGGGCTCCTTCTGGGTTCCAATATTGTGATCTTGAATATGTTCATCCTGTGGAATTTTCTCTAAACTGATAGCTACATCATTGGAATTAAAAATTCTTTCAAGAGTGACAAGCCCCCTTGGAAGAATATTATCTTTCAATTGAATAATTTTTTGATTAACTATAGAATTTTTCAAACCACTTACTTCTGCACCTTCTGTTGTTTCATCTTCATCTTGATCAATCTTTGTGCCCTGAAAATCTTCAATCATAGTCAAGAATTCCTTAATCTGTGGATCATCCTCAAAAATCTTCTAGTGTTTTATATTATCAGGAACAGAAGGCCTGTGCCTCATTTCAACCTCATATCTTAGCTCTGGATTTATAGGAGGCCTAAAAATTCTGGCAGCCACGGCCAAAGAGTCTGCTAATCTATTTCCATCTCTTGGAATGAACTGTATGTTGAAAGCCTCAAAGAAGTTCTGAACCAAATCCCACACTTCATTTCAATATGCCCTAAGCCTAGGCTGTTTTTTTTGAAAATGGTTCCTTATTTGCTTTATAATCAACTCTGAATCTCCAAAAACAGAAATTGACTGGACTCCCATTTGTTTTGTTGTTTGCAGAGAAATGATCAAGGATTCATATTCTGCCACATTATTTGTTGCCTCGAACTCCAATTTAAAAGAAAAAGAGATCATATTACCTCCAGGTGTAATTAGAAGGAAACCAACACCTGTTCCTCCACTAGAATAGGCTCCATCAAAGAAGCACCTCCGCACCCCTTATGTTTGTAGCTCTGTATTTACACTGGCTGAAGTAAGCTTCCTCTGGTTATCTTCAACCAACTCTTCATTGTCATGCAGCATGAAGCAAGAAAAGTCATCTTTCTCTTGACTATATACAGGTGAATTACTTGCTCTGTTCTTTGTGATTGTTTTTACAAATCTTGTTTCTCTATACAATCTTCTTTCTTCTCCACCAAAAATTGGTATGACAGCATAAGTAAAATCCAGTTTCAAAACACCACCCAATTTAGCCCCCCATGACCTAGATAGCAACATTCCAAACCTAGCAGGGATATCTTCTACCACTACATCCATTACGAAGATTGTACTTGGGATCTGGGCTAGTGACACCACCATATCTTTAATGATCCCCAGACAGTTGACTTTATTTGAATCAAAAGAATACAAGTATCTATAAGGTTTAGTAACTTGTACGTTTAGTTGTTTCATCACTGATAATGCATAAGGTTATGTGAAGCTCCTGAATCAAACATACAATTATGCAAGAGGAAATCATGAATCAATAAAGAAATGTAGACAGGAGGTGTTGAAGAATCTACCTCCTCTACATGTGGACCAAAAATCACTATTGGTTTATCTTCTTGCAGATTCATAGTGTCATTTATATTCACATTCTAAGATAGATTGATAAACTCAACAATCTCTCTTTGATAAACTGGTGTCTTAACCAACTCTGTGAGGGGCACCTGAATTCTAATTTTTTCTAATTCTTTAGTGCGACCAAACACATGAACCTATTTAGTATTCCTTTCATTTTCATGTTCACTTCTCCTCATCACTGAAACCTCTTGTGGAATGGAAACAAGTTTTTCTAAAGGAATTTTTCCACTTTTGTCTTGAGAAGACTCACCTTGAAGTATTTGAGTCTTTCTATTTGTATTCTGTTGTTTCTTTCCTTTATTCAATTATTTTGTAGGTTGTGGTTCTTGTGGAGTCACATTTTGTAGGGGAGATGAAACTTGCTGCTCACTTTCATTTTCTTGAACTCTTAAGCTTTTACTTGATCTCAAGTCATATTTCTTATGTAATTTTGCCTGCATAAAATCAGAAAATTGCTTCCAATATTCATCAATTTCATTCTCATCATAAATAGCATCTATTTCAGTATATTCATATTCTTCTCCCTCAACACCTAGTTCATCTTCATCTACTGCATACAATGTAGAAATATGATCATCATGGTCCCTGGAATGCTCTAGTACTTCATCAGGATCTGCCTCTAAGTAAAGTGGTGCTTGAACCTGATCTTGATCTTTTCTCTCCTTCTGCAAAATTTGCAGAGGTTGTCTTTTATATTGAGGATTAAAGTTTCATTTTTGTTGTGCTTGCCTATGAGAATTCTCATTCTCCAATTCTAATTTAACCAATTTATTAGACAAATTTTTAATTACATTATTCATATCCTCTAATGTTTGAGTTTGAGAGGATGTTGGCATTATGATATAGGTGTTTTCCTTGATGGAAACCCACTTGTAGCAGAACAACTCACTTGTATATGGTAACTAGATGAATCTACAGAAGAGATATCAGATGTGACAAAATGCATGATAGTTGTGTTTACAAATGTGACAAAATGCAGGGAAGTTCAAAGGAATCAGTTCAGAAGTAATGTACAATGGCAATTCTCTCAGATGACAGTTCATAGTACAGTAGGTCAATAACAAAGAATTACAGATCAGACTACAAAGAATGAAGAGAGAGAGATATATGTAGGTTCACCTTGACCAAGCTGTGTATACACGCAGGTTCATAGAACAAAAAGAGCATATATCATACACATGCACTTTCACAGAAGGAAAAGTGTGTATATGTTGGAAAGCTAAGTTTTCCGTCCAAGCTATTTGGTCCAAGGAATTTTGATCCATGGTATTGGTCCAAGGTATTTGGTCTAAGGTATTGACCCTAGGTATTTGGTATGAGGTATTCGTCCTAAGTGGTTTTGATCCATGGTATTGAGAGAGGGCTAAAACTATATAAGTACGAGAAGATCATTAGGCCAAGGTGTTAAAGTATCGAATATCTGATTAAGTGTGAGATCTAGCATCCAGGTTATTGGCTTATGGTGCTTTGCTTGATCTGAACCAAGGATGAACCTTAGTAGTTGATAAGGGATAAGATCTAATGATTGATCAGGATCTTAAGGCTTGAAATGAATTATCATTATATGGTTTGATCTTGTATAGTCTAGATCTGAATACTAACACGTGTTATTCTGTAAATGTTATGATCTGGGTATAACTGGTGTTTAGAATAGCTGCAAAATTATGAATTAATATTTATAGATGTGTACACTGGTTGGCTTTGATAAAAGTGCGTATACACGTTGGTTTGACATAGGGAAGTAGTGTATACCTTATGAAGTATGTTTCAGTTATTTATGTTTGTTGTTGCAGAGTTTTGGTTTCTGGTGACTGTATTCTAGTGATAGTGTTCTGAATGATTAGATTCAGGTTATCATGATTGAGTTTTTGTGATTGGTTGATGCAGATGTACTTGATGATTGTATTGCAATTATGATGTTGTTGATGGGTCCAGTATGAAAATTGAATGAAAGGTGGCCTTCAGATTATGGTGTTGCGTTCCAAGAGTATCCAATCTGAAAATTTATGAAACGTGGTCCCTGGAGGAAGAACAAAGGTCATAGCCTTCTGTAGGTCAGCATGTACATACTAGTAAACATATCAGCTAGTACAAGAGCTAGGGGGTTGTCGTTCCCTTCCAGTAGAAGTTGGAGAACGAGAGAAGGTTGCAGCCTTCTGCAGGTGGGTGCCTGCGTACTGGTATAAGTCTGCACTAGTACAAGATTGTAAACATATTTTCTTATTATTAAAAGAAGACAGAGATGACAGTAGTAGGTGGTTTTTACCCACATTGGGTTTCCACCTTATATCTTGGTGTTCATGTGTGTTGCTTATGTCTGATGCTTTATTCTGCTTTTACTGCACTGTCTAATAAATCTCTGATATACCGGTTAAAGTCCAATACATGATAAACTGCCTAAATCAAAAGTTATTTGCATATATGCTGGTTTCTTTAAGTATAGTCACGTGTACATTCTAGTTCACTTAGCTGAAGTAGTGTATATAAATTTGTTTGGGAAATTAAACTAATGATCTGATAATAATGATTCACCCCCGTCTCAGTATTATTTCAAATAGAGGATTCCACTTTTTCCTTTCCCTTATCTTGGATAGGTTGTTTCTCTGGTGCTTTACATGTAGCCACCATATTTGCTTCTATTTCTAAAGCATTAGTTTGGATTTGATCAAGGGTTTTGGATCTTCTTTCCCTCAATGTGAACCCAAAATATGATTCAAAAGCCCCTGCAAAAGTTATTTTTTCACTAGCAGGAGGGGGCTTAATCTCCACTGGAAGACTATTGAACATTTTATTGGACCTTCTTATGAACTCCACAACACTTTCATCAGATTTCTTCTTAATAACATTAAACTCTATGAGTGAATACCCATGGTCTCTTTTCTCTCCCCATCTTTGGGTGAATAGGCACCCCATCTCTTCCCATGTAGGAATAGAGTTATTAGGAAGCCCTTTAAACCATTTTCTTGCTTCTCCATCCAAGGATTGCACAAAAAGTCTTAAAACAACATCCAAGTGTTCAACATTAAGATTTTCTGCAAAATTACAAAACACTGTTATATGCTTCTCTGCTGTTTGTTCATCCTCCCCTGAGAAACGAGGAATAATTTTCAAGTATTCTTGAGGCATTTGATTCAACTGTTGTGGAAACTGAATAATTGCATACCTATTCAACAAAAATGAAGGTATTGCCATGTTTGCTCTTGAACTTATTGAACCTTGAGTACCAGCAGATGTAGAACCTGAATAAGGAGTAAATGGAGTATGAAAAGGGGGCAAGGTAGTTATAGGTTCAGGTTGAATAACTATAGCAGATACTAAGAATGAAACAGACTCTAAAGACTATTCTTGATAGTTGGGTTTTTGAAATGAAGTGGATGGTGAATGTTTGGATGAAAGATGTGTTGAACTGCTGCCAGGTGCAGACAGTGTAGGACTTGGTGTAACTAGATTTTTGGCCTTCCAACCCTCTTGGAAACTAGTCTCTCAAGGTCTGAATGGGCTTGAACCTTTTTGCTGTGAGGTATCTGACCTCGTATGAGGCCTCATTGAAGCCAGATTTATTTCTTTCTGTTCAATACAACCAAATATTTCCTCCTCACTAAACAACCAGAGGAAAATATTAAAAACCCAACGAAAAGTGTTCTTGACTTCTCTCCCCGGCAATGGCACCAATTAATGTTGTCCCTTAAGAAACCAATTTCTTGGCTGTGTAGAAATTTTGCTTAATACATTAATGTTTATTATTCTTGTCACTTATTTGTATGATATATCCTCAAATGAAGGACTTGAAAGACCTGGTTCTCAACCCTTAATACTTAGGTGATATGAAAGTCTCAGAATTCCATATGATGCTGGATATAAATGTTGAATGAAGAATGCTTTGAAATGTTAGAGACAATATGTTGTTTTTCACAGAAACTATTATCTGTAACACTTTGAGAAGTTAAGGACAATATGTCATTTTCACAGAAACTATTATCTGTAACTTAGAATAAATGTAGAAGTAGGGGTTTTAAGTATAGGAGCACTCTTTTAGGGAATTTTAACTTCTTTCACATAAGTAAACAAAGACCTGCAGCTTCATTACTATAATTAAAGAAAAGAAGACAAGTGATGACACATAACACAGAAATTACAAAATCATACCCAAAAATATGAGGAAAACTTATGATTCCTTCATTAATCAACAGGTTATCAAAAATACAATAGCCTAGTCTCGAGGTTCTTCAAAACTCGAACCCTTTTTCCATAATTTTGCCTCTTTTATACATCATGTGACAGTTGATAATCACCAAAACTATGAAACTGCTTAACTATCTCCTAACTGTCTAAAGTAAAAGTCATTACAAAATATTACATTGGAGGGTAAAAGACGCCTCTGTTGGCATTATGATTTAGGTGTTGTCCTTGATGGCAACCCATTCAGGTGATAGATCACTATTCTTGATTATCAGCTCTCTATTTTTAAGAAGGACGCAGGCAATCTGTTCAGAAAGTGCGTCCCCGCAGGTATACCATGCAGAACCCGCGTCCAGGGACGCAGGCCAGCCGTTCAGGGGGTGCGTCCACCCAGTGCACACATTTCAAGACAGAGAAAAGCACGTGGGGGTTTCTTGTGTGGTTTCTAGCCGACGGTTTTGTGTTTCTATGGTGTCGGCTCGTGGTATTGTTCCATGTTTTGGGGAGGAGCTTGCCTATATAAAGCAAAGGTTTTCATTTGGATTAATCATGTTTTTGGTTGAACATCTTATGAGGGTAAGATCTGGTCTAGATCTAAACAAGGCGAATCTGATGGACCGAGATCTCTTCGGCTCTTGCTCGGATCTGTAGATCTGATTGTCTGGGTTACTTCTAAAGTCTTGAAATCATCTTTGCCCAGAGGGACGCAGGTGCAGTAAGGGTTCAGGTGCGTCCGGGACGCAGGAGCGAAGCGTTTCAGGTGCGCCGGACGCAGGTGCAGGAAGGGTTCTGGTGCGCCGGGACGCAGGCAGTTCAACAGACTCAGTGCGAGGGACGCAGGCTAGCAGTTGAGCAGGGTACGTCCAAGGACTCAGGTCAGCAGTTGAGCAGGGTGAGTCCAGGGACTCAGGCTAGCAGTTGAACAGGGTGAGTCCGGACTCAGGCTGGCAGTTGAGCAGGGTGCTTCCTTCTCTTAAAATCCTTGTTTATCATTGTTGTGTTCTGGGTTTTGGTCCTATTATTGTTGATCTCGTTACTACAGTTGATTGGGTGATTCTCTTACACTTGATGATCAATTAATGCTTATGGATCCAGTTTGAAAATTTATGAAAAGTGGTCCTTGTATGAAAAGAAGTAGGGGGTTGTAGCTCCCTTCCAGGAGAGACTGGAAAACGAGAGAGAGTTGTAGCTCTCTGCAGGTTGCAGCCTGCGTACTGGTAAAGGACTGTACCAGTACAAAATCATTGTAAAAGAATTTCTAAATTGAAAGAAGATAGAGACATATTGCAGCAGGTGGTTTTCTCCCACATTGGGTTTCCACCTTACATCTTGTGTTCTTTGGTGTGACTGTCTATTTTCTTTGTTCATGCTCATTATTTTATGGTACTGATATGCAAGAATAATTCAAAAGATCAAATAAGGAAGATTTGTTAAATTGCTAGATAATACTGATTCACCCCCCCTCTCAGTATTATTTCCAACAGCCTCATTCTCAAGAAAAAAAATAGCAATAAGTAACAAAAATTAGAATATAACTGATGATGGTTTCCCACTGTTCAGATATGTGGCTTGACTGCTGATGAAGTCTCTCTGTAGATATTCTGATAATAGCTAGACTGTTTTAACACAACAAAAATGCATATTTACAAGATTCTATGTGTGGTTATGGGTTATGGGCCCATGTATGTATCAGAAATGTTCTAATTGGCGGAAACACAAAGAAACCCTTATTACCCACATATATATCATAAGTGCTCTGATTGGAGGAAACATAAAGAAACCCGACCAATCACCGTTCCTTTGGAGTTTTGGTAATCTCCCTCTAATTTTAGTTATTTTGCTAAAACATCGAAATTGGTTGATTTATGCGGAATATGGCAAACCTTTAATTACTACAGAACCGAAAGGAATTTAGACTCCAGTTCATAATCTTATCACGTCTGCCTTTAACACAAACCCTTTCCTTCCCCACGGACCCGATAGGAAAGAAAACTGTAGTTAAAAGACTTCTCGGGTCCGAAATTTATAATAAAACCCATGTACTTTTTGACGCGATATTCGTCGGATCTCGTCCCTTCTTGATGAGTGGCTGTGATTGATTTGGACTTCAACAGAATAAATCACACTTCATAAACCATCGCGTTTGTTTTCTGAATTAAACATCGTCCTTGTTAACCATGGGATTATCGTCGGATCTGCATTCTTCAAGCAGACAGCCCTAATCAACTGAGGTTTTAACTCGATTTTATAACTTCTCGCATCTGATTTTGGAGTAAACCTCGCCCTTGTTAACCGGACAACTACCGTTAGATCTGCTACCTATTGATCAGACGGCTCAGATCTTCTCCCGGGGTTTCTCGTGTTCAAAAGTCGTCAATAATATAAAACAACTCATTTCTTTTAGATTTCCGCATTTTATTTTATTTCCGATATAACATAATATTTGAATTTTTTTTTAATTTTTGCGATAAAACTGAAGATAAAATTAAAATGTCAATGGATGCTACAACAGTTATGGTGTGTTTCTACATGGTAGTTGGCTCGAGGAGTTGGTCTATAGCTCCTCCCTTCTGAGGTGACATATGATCTCTGGTCTCTAAATGTCAATTGAACCATCTAAGCACGAGGTGTTGGTTATCTTGCATGAATGGCATTGGTGGTTGGCCTTCTTGACCTGCTATGTTTTCATATGGCCTGGGCCTAATGTAGTTCACTTCTTGCTCTTTTCCTCTGAATTTTTGTCAGGTTATATTAATTGGGGATTTCACTTAGTGCGCACGCAACCAGTCTATTGTCAGGTTGTGGCTCAACCTATTTGGGTGGAAGGGTATACTCTGGTGGATTAGTGGTTTATATATATGACTCGGCCTTCTCCGAGTTTTGGTCTGTCAGGAACTAGGGGTAAGGGTCACAGTCGCAAGGCTGAGAATAGAGGTGGATGGGGTTCCTCCTCTACACATCCACCTAGGAGAAATGGCAGAAAGTATGATTCTCATCTTATCAATGTCGCAGACCAAGCATATAACATAGGTACTCCGGCCTAGTGAAAAAAAAATGATTTCTTCATGGGAGGCAGATCTCAACCAGTGTGTGAGAATGAAGTATAGCTCGAGGATTGGTGTCTCTTGGTTCCTAATCCTAACCATACCGTGGTCGTATCACTCAGTATAAAGTAGAAGGCTCTCCTTTACTAGATGATGAAGAGTATTTTTTCCCACTATTATGAATTCTATAGGTTTCGTTAGTTTTGATCCCTATTTCCAGGAAATTCAAAAATAATTTCAACTTGTCCAATTTCAAATTTAGTATCAGAATGTTCGTATTGGTCGTATTTAGAAGCACATTTTATTCCTTCCTCAATTAGAATTGCCAAGTTCTAGTGCCAAGGACACAACCTCGGTGGAGTCCTCTGATGATTAGTAGCTAGCAATATACTTTTTGTTTATTTTGATGATCTATATGTTGGTTAGAAGTACTTATGTTAGTATCTTAGGTGTAAAATGGTTTATGGAAATTTAGTCCTATAAGGATTTGTGTGATAGACTTAAGATTCTCAGATTTTGGATAGCATACAATGTGGTCCGATGGCCAACAGACCTAGTTTCCCAATGGACAGGTTGAGGCCATGAAACGTATTTCATGGATGTAGCTTTCTTTTTTGCAAATGAATGAATGAAAGGTCCTACAAAGATTACAAAAAAAATTGATATGGAATTATATTACCTCACGTGGACATTGGAATATATTATTTATGACCGAGAGTGAGTGAAATATTTTTACCACATTTGGTTGTTATATCAAAAATCCTAGATCCATCTTAACTCTAGATCTACCAAGTGTCGAGAGGGATCAAATATCTTTTCACTCTAAAATAGGTTTTCACCTCAAGAGATTTTATCTCTCTTGGTGCTTCATAGATCCCAAGTTAAGATGTATCTAGGTTAGTTTAATTATTAATTATATTTACAATTACATTTACAATTATAATTAATTTCATTTCTTTACTTTATTTTTTATGTAATTTGACCAAATCAAAAATCTTAATAAGCTAGGACGAGAAATTACAACATCTCTTACATATTAGGCTTGTATTACATATTTGGTTGGAGAGCACCTCTCGGCACAACAACGAATCCAGCGATCGTAGTGAGGTTAGGAGTATTGACGTTTTATATTGTTTTTAATTAAAACTAACTAAACAGGTATATCCATTTTTTGTTTTTAATTATAGCCGACATTGCTTTCCTATTTATTGAAAAAAAATATTTATTTTAAGAGGGATACATGTCAACTCTAGGTTGAGCATCAACGTAATCACACATCGCCCCCATATTGGGATGTAGAATGGGCATCTCGACGCAATCATATTTATACAAATTTCAGTTATTTGGGTGAACATAAGTTTTCTAGAGATTAAGAGATATCTTACTAAGCTCAAAAATTCCTTCTCAAACATTTTCTATAGTAGGTGATGTTAAAGGAAAGCATTTGTAAGAAAGTTGCAAACTAAGGAAAGGAAAACTTGTGTCGTGTTGTTTTTTTGGAAGGTGGATTTTAGTTAAACAATGATATGTGGAAAATGGTGTGTTTTGACTATTATGATAGTTTCAATATTAGGCCAAATTAATTCTACGTTAAAGGTAAGAAACAATTTCATTGAAGAAGTTAATTTAGAAAAAAATTAAAAAAATAGGCTCAAGTTAAGAAAAAGGGTTAATCTAGATAAATATACACCACCACATACCCGAGAAATGTCTTTTTAAATGTCGATGGATGATTTCAATAAAATATTTATAAATCTTGAGACTAACGTGACTTGACATGGAAAATAAATCGAGGTGCTCGAGGACACATAAAAAGGATCATGCAATCCTTTTAGATATGGTGAATCAAAATCATGATCTAGCAATGGTGACATTGACTTGTATTTGTGATAAATTGAAGATTACGATCGATCAAATACCCTAGGATAATAAAGCTACTCAAGATCTAAATTATTGGATACATCAAACTCGTCAGACTCACATGAGAAACCTTAGTCTCCAAAATCATCATCCAGGCCCCATCAACAAAATAGTAACACAAATTTTCAAAATATTCAGCTTGGGAATCAATTTTACTCAAATATGAAGCTCGCAAATCAATACCCCTTCTTCACTTCACCAGTTGCTATGTATCAAAAAAGAGAAAAGCTTTGGCTCTCCAAATTTGATGGTAACAAGAAATGTAGCGTTGCATAGTTCAATAAGCAGAAGAATATTTTGAGATTTACGATATTGACAATGATGATGAAAAGTTCAAGCATGGATCCATGCAAATGGAAGGCAAAGCATATAATTGTTATATGTGGTGGAAAAATACGACACCTTCTATCACTGGGAGGAAATTCAACAATGAATTCCTTAAAAGGTTCCAAGGTGTCAAGGAAGAAGAGTTCTTGGTGACACTCACTAGACTGCAACAAAAAGGAGATGTGGGCGAATACACTCGAGAATGGGAAAATTTAGCTATATGAGTACCCAAGTTATCATAAAAATGTCTCATTCAATCATACACCATGGGACTTAAACCCCATCTCCAGGCTAAGCTTGAGCTTCGTGACATCACTTGTATAGAAGTAGCAAGACAGAAGGCAAAAGTTGTTGAAAGAAGCACAAAAATATGCAGTGGCCAAAACTTGAAAGAGTATATTCGATACGGATATTTTCCTAAGATGTGAACATGGATAATACAAAATATGTTCCACCACATCTTAGTGAAGGAGAAACAACTAACCTGGAAATGAAAATAATGAAAAAGTGAAAGTACAAATGTTGCGGTGAAAAATGGGACGCCAAACATAGGTGTTCTAAAGGAAAAGAAACCAAGAACCTGTATAAATGTGAATCAACTAAGGATTCATATAGAGAAGAACCAAATGTATAACGCACAACTTTTTAGAATCAACTATGGTGAAAATACTCAAAATTTTCACATTTCCCATGCCTAACATGAAGGTTATGGTCGCTGACAATAACAAAATTGATAAGGTAGGGAAATGCCATAAAAGCAAATTACAGATTCAAGACTATAATCTAGAATATTCGTTCTACAATATACCATTACGAGGAGTGGGTGTGATCCTAGGTATCTAATGGCTTCAGACCCTAGGAACTTACTCTGCCAACCACCAAAAGAAATTTATAAAATTTAAATGGGAAGGGAAGAAATACAAGTTATATGGGCTCTAGGCCCCGACGAATAAAATTGTATCATCATCCCAGATGATGAAAATGATTTGGAACGGAATCAACTTATCTAGTGTAGTTTCATCAATCAGAAATTATAACATCGAAACTTTTTAACGAAGAGTCACTTGAAGTTCAAGAACTAATTCAAAACCACGATAAGATGTTCCAAGACCTTCCAATGAAGTTTCCTCCTAAAAGAGAAATTGAGCATGCAATCGAAGTCAAATCAAGATCAAATCCCATAAACATCAAACCGTATTGATATACACATCATCAAAAAATTGAAATTGAAATATTAGTCCAGGATATTTTAAAATGTGGCATTATCACAAAAAATAGAAGTTTGTATGTTGCTCTAGTTGTATTAGTTCGAAAGAAAGATGGATCGTTCAGATTATGCATTGATTATCAAGGAATAAACAAAATAAAAATTAAAAACAAGTTTTCAATCCCTTTTATCAATGAAATGTTGGATGAACTACATGGAGCTAAATATTTTTCAAAATTGGACTTAGGGTTAGGGTATTACCAAATCAGAATAAGGTTGGAAGACATAGCAAAAATTACATTCCGAACACATGAAGGTCATCATTATTTTAATGTAATGCCTTTTGGTTTAACCAATGCACTAACAACATTCCAAGCTACTATGAATGAGCTATTATGCCGATATATAAGAAAGTTTGTGTTAGTGTTCTTTGATGACATTCTAGTTTATACTAAAAAATGGAAGGAGCACCTACAACATTTGGATCAAGTTCTTATTGTATTAGAAGAGCATTAGTTCTATGCCGAGAATTCCAAATGCACTTTTGGGAAAAAATAAATAGAGTATCTCATACATATAATATCGGAGGAAGGAGTATAAGTAGATCCTAATAAGATCAAGGATATAAAGGAATGGACCAAACCAGTTAATATCTCCATGATAAGAGGATTCTTAGGATTGACTGGGTATTATTGAAGATTTATTAAAAACTATTTCCATATAACCACACCCCTAATGAACCTTCTAAAGAAAAACTCATTTTTATGGAATGATGAAGCAGAAACGTGTTTTTAAGACTTAAAGAAACTTATGTCTAATGCCCCTATATTGGAAACTCTAGATTTCTCAAAACCATTTGTAATTGAGTGTGATGCTTTAGGTTTTGGCATAGGAGAAGTACTAATGCAAGATGGTCACCCAATCATGTTTGAAAGTAGGAATCTCAATAAGCAAGAACATATAAAGTCTACATACAATAAGGAAATTATTTCTATTATTCACACGTTAGGCAAGTGGAGACAATATCTCTCAGGAAGTAAGTTCTTAATACGAACAGATCATAATAATCTTCAACATCTCCTCTAATAGAAAATGCTATCTATAGACCAACAAAAATGGATCAGAAAAATCACTTCCTTCGACATAGATATATTACATAAGAAAGGGAAAGATAACATAGTAGTTGATTCTCTATCTAGGAAAGACAAAGAACCATCATTAATTGCAGTTTAAATTTTTGTTCCCAAATGAATGAATGAGATTCGAAGTGAATATGCAAAAGATACAGAAACAAGTGCCATAATCAATAACCTTCCTCAGAATTCCAAATTTGAATGGAAAAATGATATTCTATGGTACAAGGGAATAATTTATCTAAGTTCAAATTTTAAATTTAAATCCAAGGTTCTCAAAGAGTCACATGATTCACTATGAGACGAACATGTAGGATTATTTAAAACCTACTATAATGCATGACAGTCATTTTGTTTGGAAGGGAATGAATAATTATATTCAAAAATATGTAGGAGAATGAGATAAATGTCAGAGGAATAAAAATGAAAATATTATGACACCTGGACTACTTCATCCTTTAAATATATCGAATCAGGAATGGGAGGAAATAGCAATGAACTTTATTGAAGGTTTACCTGTGTTTGATGGTAAGGATAAAATTCTTGTAGTAATCGATAAACTCACCAAGTATGATCACTTTATTGGAATGATGAAAGCAGAATAGGAAAAACAAATCACTGAGATATTTTGCAAAAATGTTTACAAATTACATGGATTTCCCAAGGTCATTGTAAGTGATAGAGATGCCAAATTCAAGGGTAATTTTCGAAAGGAATTTTTTAAACATATAGGAACCTACCTCAACATGAGTTCAACCTACCTTCATTAAATAGATGGCGAAAAAGAGGTTGTCAATAAATTTTTAGAAGCCTACCTACGTTGTTATGCCATATATAAACAAAATAAGTGGGCTCCGTGATTACATCTTGCTGAATGGTGGTACAATTCTAGTTACCACGCGTAGGGGAAAATGATTCCATTTCAAGATCTGTACTATTACGAACCTCCGAAATGGAAGGAATTTTCTATCATCGAGATAAAACTTCCAGTTGTTAAAGACCAGCTAGAAGAAACCTAAAAGGTCATCCAAACTCTAAAATAAAATCTAAATAATACAATAAATTGTATGAAGCAGCAAGCTGACCAAAAAAAAGCAGAGAGAGAATTTGAAGTTGGAGAATGGGTATTTGTTAAACTTCAGCCTTACAAGCATATGTCCTTTAAACAAAAGGGAAAAAGCAAATTAGCACCAAGGTTTTATGGACCATAACAAATGAATAAAAAGATCATCCAAGTAGCATACAATTTAAGCCTTCCTGATAGAATTTGTGTTCGCAACATTATCCATGTATCCTACCTTAAAAAGGAACTTGGAAAACATCAATCAACACAAACAACACTTATAACTTTAGATGATGAAGGAAGGGCCATTCTAGAATCAGAAGGTATTATATCTATCAAGAAAAAAATGGTGTGGTCATAGGTAATCAAAGAATACCTAATCAAGTGGAGGTACTTACTAGAAGAAGAAGCTTCTTGGGAGACAAAAGTGTTTCGTCAACAACACCCGTCATTACGTATGCTTCAAGGACAAAGCATCGTTTCAAGAGGAAGGAAATGTTATATAAAAATTAATCAATTATGTATTTTATAATTAATTAGGAGAATGGCATGATCAAATATCATGCCCATTCACCAATAGGCACCCAAGGTATTATTTAAGCCAGGGCCCTCCCGCATTTGTAATCATTTTTTTCCCCCAAGGAAAAATCATAATTTTATTCATAATGATAAAAATTACATGTTGTAGATGCTAATAAGAATATACATAATAATCATGTCCTAATTTCTAAGGATATATAGATAATCCAAAAGACTAATCTATTCTTTTTTACCTTTCCTTTTTTTCCACTTTTTGCCAACTACCAGTGTTGGGTGTAGATGTAACAATAGACATTTGTGTCTCTTTCGTAATTGACGGGAGTTCTTTGCTAAAATCAAAGCCTTCTGATCCATGTGTTCTTTTTCTTCCACTAACTTCTTTCCCAGGGGTGTGTTGTTCACTTTGCTGTTGTGGGATGGATGACCTTGGAATTAAAGCGGTGCAGTTCTTGATCTCGTCCTTCTGTGAATTTTTCTGGGTGGTTTGTTTTTTTATTTCTGTGGAGTTTCAAGGGAGTTCTGCTTCTTGATATTTTTTATTGGAGGTTTTTTCTGTAGATTCTTCCTCTTTTGGATCAACTGCCTGTGTATCAGAAAACTGCCATCCTTTTAGCTTTTGTGGTTGTCTTTTTTCCTGTCTTTTTTGTTTTGTGGATAGGCACTTTGTAGATGACTAGTTTGTAGACATATGCGGCATCAGAAGGCTATATTCTCATAGTCGAGGGGTTGGGACCATTGCTAATTATTATGATATAATAGCATGTGATCGTGTAATCCTTGACTAAGGTGTACCTCCACATAGATTCTGGCAAAGGTGAAGATATCCTTAGTGAGTCGATCTCCATCTTCTTTTAGGAATTTACCAATAGAATTTCCAATGCTTGCTAATACTTTATGGTGTAAAAAATGTAGAGGTAAGTTATATTGTTGTACCTACATTGGCATTTTGGAAACCATAATGGTATTTTTGTTAAAATCTGGAAATCATGGTGTTATGAGGAGACCTACATTACCCCAAAACCAGGGTACTTCATGCAGTGCATATTCCTTGTCTTTAGCTGCGTTGAACTTAACAATGAAGAAGCCTTTTGAGCATAAGTGTATGTCACAATTTTTTGTCCATATGGAGAAAATCCATTGTCTTAGGGCTTCTAGTTTGGGCCGGAATCCATTAAATCTGCAAATCATAGCTTCAAAGATAAAAACATTATGAAGCTCATTTACGTTAGGGAGAGTAATTGTTAAGGTTGGGATCTGAGTCATCTGCTCCACAATGTAGGGACCAGGAGTGGTGGTTCATTGCTTTGTTTTTTTTTTTGGCTCTGTCTTTCATTTCATTGCATCTTTGAAGGTGGTTGGTCCTTTAGAGCTTGTCTCAGGACATCCTCCTAGAAGTCTTGTATTGAGGAAGATGGTTGAGTCACAACCAATGTTATAATTTTGTAGCTTGAATTCCTCCTTTATTGTTTTCCAACCATCTTTTCTTCAATCCTATGTTTAAGATTTTTTATCTCCTCCCAGCAACTGATCTTTATACAAAAAGTTTTCCCTTCGAGGCTTCTGATAAAGAGATTGCTCCGTGTTCATTCATGTGGTTATATCGTGGGGTCTTCAAGATCCGACCGAAGATTATTGATTGCAAGGCAATGTTCTCACCCAACACTTGGTGCTTTCTTGAGATCTGAGCCAGTGTGTACTCTGTCTCATAGTGTCCATAAGCTAAAGCTATGTGAAGTCCCAAGCTCCTGCAACAACAAACGATTCTTTGCCCTAGAACATTGTGTACATATTTCTTCCCCGATATTGCGATCCCCATATTGATGCAAAGTATAATGCATAGTCCGATTTGCAAAGACCCTTCATTGATCTATAGGTGTTACCATTAGGGAATTTGAATCTGATTTTCTCAGTGGGGTTTTTCCATTTGTGAGCATAGATCTTGTATCTAGTGTGAGTGAGGCATATATGTTGGTATATACCACGATTGACGATATTTATGAATTGGAAAGAGTAGAACCATAGATCTCCTCTACTCGCAGCTTCAGTGTGACCCCAAATCTTCTGTCGATTGGGTGTTTGAGGTAGCACATGTTAGATTCACATCGATTGCCCTGATCTAATTTTCATTTACAAATTTTAGAGAATGTTTCGACCATATGATAATTAGAGTAGGGATTCGTTGAGCGAGAAGTCAGTTATGCTATAGATATAGAAAAATGTCATGTATCCCAATCAACTTCCATCATTGCCCAGTTCTTCAAATTAGATCTCCCACTGAGGTTTATCTATGTTCCATTGAGGGCCACACAAATCAGAGCTAGGGCTTCCAGATCTGGCTAGAGTGGGGGTTAGATGGTTGGATCAGAAATCCCATGACCCAATCCATGTAGTATGCCTTTGTTATAGCTCCAAATATCACCCTTGAGGTTTGTGATGCTGCACTCATGGCCCAGGGCAACCCCTCCTTCCAGACCTAGTCCAAAATTTAAAAAATAGTGTTTTATTCCCTATATGCGACATTGCCCTGAGATAAATGCGTGTGTACGTGGGTATGTGTATACCCAACCCGCGTATATGTCTTAAAACACTTAAAAAAAATAAATCTCCTCAATTTCGGGCAGAGATCGCGGGTTTTACCTGCTGATTACCTGTTAGTGCTCGTGGCCCAACTGTTCCCAACAAATTCCCAATTAAAAAACTACTTTGGGAGAAGTATAAAAACGCTTCAATGGGAAGGCCTAAGGGAGGAGAGAAGAGAGAGAAAGGTTACTATGCTGAGATTTCCCTGACCAGGTCTGAAGATCCTTGTGCCTCCTGCACTTCCCCCATTTATAGGAATCCCTTGTTTCCTTGTGTGATGATGTATACCTACTACTTGTGATATCATGGAGTAAGTCATGGAAGGAGTTTGTTAAAGGCTTGAGACTGGACGAATCCAGAGGAAGGTTCTGCTTGGAGCCCGCGAAAGGACGAATAAGGTGAAATTATTCCTTTTTGTACTTTATTTGTCTATAATAAAAGAAACACTTGTCTTTGTTCCTGATATAAATCTTCTTCATGTTTATGATATCCATGTTATGATTCATATATGAATGGTTGTTTAATTGCATAACTAACTACCTTTCAATATATTATGAAGATGATTTCTTTATGATGTTTAGTCCATATACTATTGTACTTTCTTGAATTGATTGTTTTGCAGGTTGAAGGAGCAAAAGGAACTCCAAGAGGGTTTGGACCCCAGCAGGATCTTCTCAAACGAAGGACCCCCAGGTATGCCCCTTATCGTATATTTTTCTTATATTACCATTATGGCTATATGGAATGTGTGTTTCTCTGTATAGACAACCTCTGATCTGCTAGGGTATCAACCCAAGACCCTAGGGGAATTTATCCGTTAACAGAATTGGCGATTCCATTGGGGACAACAATGTTGTTGTTCCTAGTTTGGGTTGGTTCAAGCCAATCGGGGCTCAGCTGCCTGTTTGCTTGCTGTTACTGTGTAGTCTGTTCTTGTAGGAATTTGAATTGTAAGTTTGATCAGTTTCTTCAGACTGTTTTTTGTTTTTTGTTGAAATCTTTTATATACGCAATTTTTTCTGTTTACAAAATCATATATATGCATGTTTCCTTAAGTTAACGCACATATACGCAGGTTTCCTTAGGCTCAGTCGCATATACACGTAGCTGTACATCAATACAATCGCGTATATATTATAATTTTCAAGATTTTTCAAATCTTTTTGTTTCTGAAGGTCTGTCTGCTGGTCTGGTTCAGTCCGGAATAGTTACTTTTCTGTGTCAGTTTTTAGTTTTACAACAAGTATCTGATTTCAAATTCTCTCTAATTTTGGAAAGTGTTGGTATTATTGGTTTTATTGCAAGCGTCATCATTTTTGTTAAGCACACAAGATTTCTTGTTAGGAGTCTTGGCTGCTCTGTTTTGTCAGGGCAGAAAGGTTGATCTCAGTCTTTGTGTCAAATCTTGTTTTGGTGGCTTTTTTGGTTTGCATGTCAAAACTATATCTTTATGACCATATGCTTTTCTTGCTTTCCGAAAGTTTTTGGTTTACACTTTCTTGAAACTTGTCTTTTCAATATTTTGGTCTTTATTGCCAAGCTCTTGTTGCTGCTTTTTTATTGTTAAGATCATTTTGAAACACTTTTTTGTTGAGTTCTCACTTGTTTTGTGTTGCAAACTCGCAAAGAGTTTCATTGCCTATTTTTCGATCATAAAGTTTCAGTCTTGTTTAGAGCACTTTTGAAAAGTCATTTTTTGTTTTGCTTTTGAAGAAAACTTCTTGAAACTTGGTTTTTCTTTCTTGAACTTGGTTTTGATTTAGTTTCCTTTTTATGAATGAAAGTGCATTTTTGTTTGTCTTGAAACTTGCTTTTAGTGTAGAGACAAAAATGAGCATTAGCAACTCATATTCCATCTAAACATTTTAAGTGGCAAATTAAAAATTGATAAACAAGTAACTTTCATTTCTTGATTTAAGAGTAGTTTTGAGTTTTGCATCAGCATGTACTTGTTGCATTAGGATAAATTTGCACATCTTTTTAGGACATCCATAGTTTTGTTAATTTTTGTGAGTGTGAAGCGTGAGTAAAAGAAAAGAAAAGAAAAATTTGTTGCTTTCTTTGAAGTTCCTCTGAACCTAGTAGAAATTTCTTTCATCGAAAAACGAAAACAAGTGCATTTGCATATAGTTTGGTTTTTATTAATTTTTTTTGTGTCAAAACACCACTAGTTTCACTTCCGCTTATCCCTTGACTTAAAGAAAAACCCATTTAAAAAAAAGCGCTAATTAAAATATACTAGAACTTTTTATAATTGTCAAGTTAGACACACCAACAAGTTTTAGGATATTTTAGGGCCTTGGATTAGGCGAGATGAGAGATAACTCTCCAAGGCCATTTAAACTGTCAAACATAGGAGTCTGAATAGTGAGTAAAAATCCAATAGCATTAAGGAGACCAGGAAAGCTCTGGATCTGGGAGTTAAGCACGAGGGCTTTTGAAGACAGGGAAGAGAGATACCCCCTCTCCTAATTGTCAAATCTTACCTCAAGACTGTTCTGCCTGGCTTCTGACACAGTTGGTAACCTTAGTTGCTACTCCTAGGGGTCTACACAGGTGGCTGCGGAGGGGAATCCCGTGGCACCTGAGGTTGATGTTGTATCTCTCTCAACGGTACTACTGGAGGGCACCCTTGCGAAACTTGGGAGCTTGCACCAGCGTAGGCTGTTGTTAGGAGGTCAACGTAACTTCCTCTGTTACCTTCGCTGATAGGACTGGGCCATCATTATCCCATACTATCTTCGGAAGGCCGCTTACTTCACTTTCTTGTATTTTGGTGTCCTGTCCTCATCACCCGGAGTAGAAATACTTTGAAAGTTGTTTGACTGGCTGATATCTTCTAGGGACTTTTTAGTGTGTGCTTTGTGCTCGTAGTTGGCCTAGCTTTCAATTTTTTGAGTCTTTAGCTAGATCTTAATAAAAAATTCAAAGTGGCTGACCGATCACCTAGACAGTCTCGAAAACTTCGTGGTATTTCACCACGAAGTTTAGAGCCTTCTCCTAGCAGGCGTAGAGGTAATAGTACCGGTGGGTTTCATCCCATGGCAGTTGACGCATCGGGGATTGACCCTCCTGACAGGGACATTAGTGTTCAGAATAGGCCTGGTACTTCCGCAGAACAAGAGAGGAGCACTCCCGTTCTTTCTCGATTTCTCTTTCAGACAGAAGATAACATAGAGGTAGAAGAACTCCCAGAGTCATTAGCGGCTCCGAATTCTCCCCTACCTTCTAGTTATCCAGAAGTATTACGATACGTTGGGACTCCGATGCATAAACCGTCATGTCCAGGTCACATTACACACTTACCATCGATGACCACTACTGGAAGCATGACTTCTACTACAAGTGCTACAACTATTGTTACAGGGAAAAGTATCTACTCAGAACTGCTTATCCCACTAAGGTGTGATAACTGCCTTAGAAACAAACAGAGTAAAGCTACTTTCATTTTTCCTTTATGAATTATAGATAGAGAGGAACAAAGAAGACCAACCTCTGTCTTGCGCTAATCTCCTGGTTCGATTCCTCTCTTCCTTGATAGTCTTTCACTACTTGTTCCCTTGCACGCCCAGCTTCACAGAGTACCTGTAAGATCACAGTAGCACAACACTATACAAGAACATGGATCTATAATCATAAACAATCTAGGATCAAATGTAAATTGACCATACAAATGTAGCAAACATAAATGACACAAGAGTATGGAGGAAAACTTGAATAGCTTTTATTGATAAACAAGAAAGAGCCAAGAGGAGTTACAACCAGTTGTTCTGACCCAGCATCAACCTCTCAGCAAGGAAGCACCTCTTCACCTCATACAAAGCTTAGATCACCCAACAATCTCATGTTTGTCTCAAGAAACCAACAGCAATTCCTTACAATATGCAAAATTCCAGCCTCTGGATCTCTGGGATGAGGGATCCATATATAGATATCTATAAGGGAGATGAGTCAGCTTGTGATTTGACTAGTGTCTTCCCTCTGATAGTTCTTGCTTCCACTTGGAGATTGATGATCTCTTACTCATCCTTGGTCGAATTCAGAGAGGCAAGTGTCATAGGAGAAGTTTCTCGAAGCTTCCATTGCCTCTCCAGCTCACGGAATGACACTACCATTTTTCATTTCTCGCCCATCGAACCCCATAGAAGGGCTTTTTAAAATGCAACTCACCCACACAGTGTATTTAGGTGAGATGCAATGCACTTGGCCTGTGGAGCAACTGAAATGATCCTGTTTTGACCAATTCTGAGCAATTTTTCATGGAGAACTTCTGGGAGAAGCTGTAATCAGTTGACCTTGTTCCTTTAGGGGTTAGAACAACACTTTTAGGGACTTAGGAGCCCTTGGTTTATGGGCATTTCATACTTGGGGTTGTAGTGCCCAAAAATGTCTATAACAGTTGCCCCCTAAAGCATGAGGTTGTTAATCTTTTGATGCTGGGTGAAATGCTTTATTATGAGGATCCGAAGTTCTTTCAAGCTGGGAGGAGACCTGTAATAAGATACAATACAATACATTATCTTCATAATATCTAGCTGAGGCAGGCATTCCCATGCTCAGCTTTATAAATTCATTTTCATGTACATAGGACAGACAATCGTCTGAGTGTAGACTGATGATTCTAATAGAGCCATCATCCCTTTGATTGGATGATTATCTGTGCAACAATGATGTACATTTGATGTCTTTATTTTCCTGAATATATATAGCAGCCTGGATGGATGAAACTAGATCTGGGGTCTTCAATCTCATTCAATATTCACTCAATGTACAAGTCTATCCATGTGAGAGATGTTCTGGAGTCGAACATGGAAAGACATCGCCTGATTACCAGCCAGTGATGTAAGTTGTTAATAGGCACGAGAGGAATCACTGATAATGATAATGACCCGCAAGGTACTGCAGTACAATTCACGTGGTGTGAATAAAGGACTTGGCATCGAACACCACGCAAAATCTTTCGGTCGAAGGCCATTGATGTAAACCTGTCACCGGAAGTGAGAAACTTGCCATTGAGGCATGCAAGCTTCAAAGTACTGAATGGGGTATTCCTAGATCAACTTCTTGGATAATGAGCTGATTTCGACAAGAAGTGATCCATCACAGGAGGGCCTTAATGAATCCCACATCAATGACACAGAACGGAGCAAATGATTTTAATGGAGGTGAAAATGATCTGGTGATATAAGGTTCAGGGTGGCAGTCATGAAAGAATGGAGTATAAATGTATCGTAGTGGGTGAGACACAGGTGAACTCTCTAAATGACTTCTCTTGAACATATCGGCGACACTGACGTGATAGATTGGTAGCATTAACCCCAAATGTGGATGGTATGATGGGACCATGATGATGTGACCGGTGAATGAAACAACCCAACCCGACTTGGATGCGGAGTGAAAGTGTCATGTTCAAGAGCGACTTGCTACCAACAAAGTTTCTTTAAGTTTTCTTCCCAATTTTTCCCCAGTCATTGCTGACCAGTACCTCTTTATTTTTTTCAAGCTTGAGGAGGATAACATATGCTTGTTCTATAATTTTCCCTTCGGGAAAACCCATCACTATGTTTTAACGAGCCTAGCGATAGTGAAACTCGTTCTCATCTAAAGACAAGTTTGTCACTATTAAAATTTTAACGAGTTTAACGACAATGATAACTCGGTCCTTTTCAATTTTAGAGAGTCTGAAAAGGAACGTAAGGGAAACTCCGAAATTCCTTTTTCTTCATCTAATCCCTTAAGTCCGAAAAAGTATAAAACAATACAGAAGGGATGAATTTTCGATACTTTTAACAAGCCAAACAAAACAAGCGCTCGATCTTTTTGTGTAATAATCTCTCAGGTCCAAAAAGATTAAAATTTAGAGGAGGGATGGCACTTCCGGTCTCTTTAACGATCTGGAGAGGCCAATGGCTCGGCAATCTTTTCAAATTTTACGAGTCAATTGAAAAGAGCTTAAAGGAGACTCGACTTTTGAGGAACGAGTGATAAAATGGGTAGCTACTGATTCCAGGTAAGGCTTGGAATTTTCCAATCAAGGCAATGTTACAAGGATGGCTAGCGAGATCACTCTTCGCAGCTGTTCCTCAAAATCGGTAAACAATCAAATGAAGGTGAATGATCGGCCAATGCAAAAATGGAGGTGACGGTGCAAACACGACCAAGGCTTTAAAGGCTGAAGTATTACATTCACGATGGTTATTTACCGGAAATTGGTTCATTTTTTAATGAGCTTAAACTCTTGAGGAACATGTGCTCATTGCTTATTTTTATTTTTTAATGAACATGAAGTCCGCGCTAAAACTGATCGATTAATCCAGTCGTATAATAAGAATGTCTCATATAAAAACAACAATTTTTAGAGTTTTTCCCCACATCCTTTCTTAATGCAAGTTAGGAAACGACCAATCCAAAAAACAGATAAATGATCACTCTTTTCTTGCACGCCAAAAGGTTTGCATGCCCCCAGGTATAAAACAGAGTTTCAAGGTTACCCCTTCTTCTTTCCGTCAAAACATTTGTTTTGCCGAGAGAGGTCTACCTCTTACAGGTTACCAAAGATTGTTCTATTCACGGCGTAAACAAAACACTTCTTCGGCGATGTCTACCGAAATAGACAAAGGTGAGCTGCAATGCCTGCTAACTCACATAACTTTGACAAGAGAATCTTATTCTAGTCCAACTCCCTCTTCCAATCACAGATGTGAGTACGGAGGTCATATACTCTCACAGAAACCTACCCTATACCCGAAGTTTTCCTGTCGAAGCAGACCAGGGTGCATGCCCCGCGGGTTTCAGTCATGTCCCCTGAATCACTCGCGCTCATCGGGTGGATGGACTAGGGATTGAGACATTTCTTACATGAAAAGACCATTCAGGGATGGTATATGACTATTTTCTCTGTGTGATTCGGGAGATGAAAGCTGGTCTACGAGCTTGACCACTCTTCCTTTGTGCGGAAAACACATTACTCTAAAGAGTGGGGAGACAATCGCTCCCATGCAATAAATATAGTCTCGTCCAAGGAGTAGATTATAATCTAGGGGCCTTGGACTACCATTATGTTCATTTGAACGACTTTCCCTCTCAATGTTATTGGCACATTGGGAAGGATCCCTAACGGTCGACTGGTTCCTTTATCAAAGCCTGTTAGATTTCTCATCTCAGGCAAAAGCGATGGCGAACCAAGCGCTTTCCAAGCAGTCGAGGAAAGGATACTCACAGAAGCCCCTTCATCTATGATGGTACCATCCATAACCATTCTATATATTTGAACAATGATTCGGAATGGTATGCTAGCTGGTAAACGGGGTCTGCCTCGTTGATTCCAATCAAAGGAGACGACTAGGTTGCTTGGAGGTGGGACCAAATAGACGGCCGGCTATGACTCTGACGAACTTCCTTCCTAGGTAAAGGAATGGGTAAATTGTTCCCATGTTCATTAGAGTCTGTGCTTACGAAAAGAATTTGGATGGTGTCATCCTTGTTCTCTTCGGTGACGGTATCATCTGAAGATGGAACCTCTGAAGGCAAGACCGGGTCAACTGCCACCTCGACCTTTTGAATTTCGTCTGGTATGGGTTTAGATGGTTTGTCTTCAATGATAGATGCTTTAGCCGACCACCTGAGCGGGCCAGCCGGATTTTCAACTAGTGACGGGCTCGGCAAGACTTTTTTATATCTAGGAGGAAGTCGTAACGGTGAAACTGGACGATCGTCCAAAACTCTTTTAGCTTCGTCTAAGAAGGGACAATGGTGGACGACATGATCACCTTGGCACAATTTACAAGGAAATCTATATTTTCCTTTTTGTCTTGGGGCTTCACTTTCACTAGTCGACGGTGTGTTTTCAACATGATCAACAGAGGTTGACGAAACCGGGTTGTCCAAACGAGAAGACCAGTCCCTTAAGATCCAAGGGATGCAAGGAAAATCTCTATGATAGTGGTCTCCTTCGCAAATGACACATGGCGATTTAGGCTCGGTCAGTGCAGTGTGTGGATTTTCGCTAGACGACGCTTGTTTGCCCCCATTCGCTTTTGGCTCCTTCTTCTTCTTCTCTTTCTTCTTCTTTTCCTTCTTCTTCTCAGGTACTTGACTTTTGGCTTTACCAGCCCCATCAAGCGAAGAGGAAGGAGGAGAGGAAGAATTAGAGGAAGTAGAAGGTTGGTGGGTAACTCTGGACTCGTCTAGTTGTTGATTCAATTGTTCAGCAATTGTGGTGTTCTGAACGACAGAGGTTGAGAAGAGCCATACAGGCAAGCCGATTGTCAGTCCTGGAAGCGACAATGTGGCCATATGGGGTGCACCAACATCTCCCCAAGAGGAGAAGGGACTAGGATTTCCTCCAAGGGGAATTCCTTGGTTGGTGGATTCCATTTTCTCAACCCAAGATCAACGTAGGAAAGGGTAATGAATATTCCGTTTAAAATAAATTTTAGACGCTTTGACACAACTTGTTTTTTCAAATTTTAAGAGTCGAGAAAAAACAAAAGATGACTCTAGTCGCCTTCGATTTTTAATGAGCCTAAAGTGACAAGTGCTCAGATGGACCTTTTCTGTTAAAGAGTTTGAAAAGGAACGAAAGGGACTGCTCTAGAAATCTAGGTAGAGGGATTACCAAACCAATCGCAAAACTGCAGAATACTTTTTACAGTACGACAGTCAATCTTCCCGAATGTTGTGTTCAGTGCATTGCGATCGATAGGGCGGCAGACACGGCTTCCTATGGATAAAGGATTAAGCCTATTGTGGTCTCCCAAAATATACTCCACGGTACATGGGAGCACAAGTCCGTACTGGCACTTGTCATCTCAAAGTCGAGGAATCACCCAACCATCAGTGAGAACAACAGTTACCAGCCTTTATGACGCCGGAATACTTCTCTAGCCTAGACTTCTAAATGTTGTGCGTTAGGTTCCAAAGTGTTGTTAGGTTCATTGAATTTATTTTATATTTGATCTTGTTTATGAAGTTTTCCTTTCAGGTTCACCGTGAGATGTAGATGTAATTCCTAAATTGCAATCTAAAATGATAAACAATCTTTTTATCTTCTTTGTGCAATGAAAATCCTAGCTACTAAGGAAAGAAGGACAGAATCCTTTCACAAAGAGCAAAGAGCACACTCTACATGCACTTTCCTAAATCAAACCAATCAGACTGTCTAAATGCAAATTCACATGCATGTATTTGTTTTCGACTTTCTTAGTATATGAATGATAAAAAGAAAGTTGATGCACAAATCTGAATTTCTTTTCAAGCGACAAATATCAACAAGTTTCTTTTCGAAATAAAAAATGGAGACGATCACAACACCTTACGATTTTGAAATGAATACTTGTTTTCGACACTAGAAAAATTACAAATTCAAACCAAAAACAATAGTAACAGGATAATCAACCATCAACAGCAATCAAACTCTTTCCTATGATCGAAATCAACACTTGTGACACTTTCAGATCAAAGGACGACAGTGTGATTATGTTACTTTTTGCAAAGGAGAACTGATAATGACTCAAAAAACACACAAAAAAATTTGCAGTTATTTTGTACAAAGGAGGCGGAATAACAGCAAGGAAAAGGGGTTTCAAACAAACATATATTGATCACTGGCAGCAAAATTCATGAATAGAATTGGAAAGAATGAATCACAGAAACCAACACTGCTCAAAGCCTAGTCTATCAGCACACCTATAACACAGGGAATTTGAAATGCAACGCACCTTCTCCACTCGGGAAGTGCGCTGAAGTTCAGATTCTCAGAACAATACCTGCTCTGGGCCAGAAACGAGACTTTGCTTGGGTTCCAGGTCATAGTTTGCAGTTCAGTTCATGGGTTTTGGCCGAGCAAAAGGTAAGCAGTAATGCAACAATCGGGGGTAGATCTAAGGAGGATCTAAGAGCTATCACAAGGGTAATCAGAGAGTTTGTGAATCAGTTGTTTAAATCATAAACAGATCCCGGAGATGGACTGAAGTCTCATTTATCTAATTTGCATTTGCATAGCAAATGCAGTTCAAATGCTACTTGGCGCAACTTCAGACTCCATCTGTAAGTTTATGAAATAGACAACAAGGAAGATAAACAAACAAACTAATTCGTCCCCAGCGGAGTCGCCATTTTGTTACAGGGAAAAGTGTCTACTCAGAACTGCTTATCCCAGTAAGGTGTGATAGCTGCCTTAGAAACAAACAGAGTAAAGCTACTTTCATTTTTCCTTTATGAAGTATAGATAGAGAGGAACAAAGAAGACCAACCTCTGTCTTGCGCTAATCTCCTAGTTCGATTCCTCTCTTCCTTGATAGTCTTTCACTACTTGTTCCCTTGCACGCCCAGCTTCACAGAGTACCTATAGGATCACAGTAGCACAACACTATATAAGAACATGCATCTATAATCATAAACAATCTAGGATCAGATGTAAATTTACCATACAAATGCAGCAATCATAAATGACACAAGAGTATGGAGGAAAATTTGAATAGCTTTTATTGATAAACAAGAAAGAGCCAAGAGGAGTTACAACCAGTTGTTCTGACCCAGAATCAACCTATCAGCAAGGAAGCCCCTCTTCACCTCATACAAAGCTTAGATCACCCCACAATCTGATGTTTGTCTCAAGAAAGCAACAACAATTCCTTACAATATGCAAAATTCAAGCCTCTGGATCTCTGGGATGAGGGATCCATATATAGATATCTGTAAGGGAGATGAGTCAGCTTGTGATTTGACTAGTGTCTTCCCTCTGATAGTTCTTGCTTACACTTGGAGATTGATGATCTCTTACTCATCCTTGGTCGAATTCAGAGAGGCAAGTGTCACAGGAGAAGTTTCTGGAAGCTTCCATTGCCTCTCCACCTTGCGGAATGACACTGCCATTTGTCATTTCTCACCCATCTCACCCCATAGAAGGGATTTTTGAAATGCAACGCACCCACACAGTGTATTTAGGTGAGATGCAACGCACTTGGCCTGTGGGGCAGCTGAAATGATCCTGTTTTGACCAATTCTGAGCAGTTTTTCATGGAGAACTTTTGGGAGAAGCTGTAATCAGTTGACCTTGTTCCTTTAGGGGTTAGAACAAAACTTTTAGGGACTTAGGAGCCCTTGGTTTATGGACATTTCATGCTTGGGGTTGGAGTGACCAAAAATGTCTATAACAACTATGCAGACTCCAACATCAGTACAAGGGGGAGGAACTATTTCCATCCCCTCTGCATCTTTATTTGGGTCTTTTGCTAGCACATCTTTAGTTGGGTCTACCTCCATTCCTTCTACGAGTGGAAATTCCCAAGCCAATGCTTTTAGTACTGGATTCTTCCCATTTGGCACCCATTCATAGGGTATTCCATCAGTTCCGTTTAGTGCCTCCACATCCATGATGGGTGGATCAACTTCATTTCAGGGTTTTCCTTTCGGAAGTGGTCATATACCACATTCCAACCCGACAGTAGGATCTATGCCTTTTTCTTCTACAGGACAAAGCAGCAATCCTTTCCAAGGTTGGACTAACCCTGCAGTTAGTGGCATGGGAACTGGGAATCCATTTTTCGGCTAACAAGGGAATGGGTCGTACTCCACAGTTAGTTCGTTTCGAAGTATTCCACCCTTAGCTTCTGCTTGGCATCCTTATCAGGGGTTAGCGACTCCTTATAATCCTTTAGGAGGAAGCTTCGCCTGTTATGGTGGTTTTTCGGCCGGAGTTGGTCAAACTCCAAGTTTTGCTGGATCACAAGGTCTGCCTTTTGGTTCAGCTGGTTCTATGGGTTACTTCAGGCAGCCTGGTGCCTTCCAAAATCCAGGCCAATCTTTTCAGTATTTTGGGAGCTTCGCCCAGTCTGGGTGGAACCCCCAAGGTCCTCCTAGGCTTCCTTTTCTGGTAACATTGAACTTGCCAGATGTCATAAAATTAACAAACGATCCAATCAAATACAACCTAGCCTAGCCTCAGGTCCCAACCAAACTCCCTTCGAACATTCCAAAATTCGAAGGGAAGGCCTGTGAAGACCCAGGCGACCATGTAACGACATTCCATTTGTGGTGCTCATCAAACTCCCTTATTGATGACTCGATTAGGTTGAGACTTTTTCAACGCACCTTGACTGGTAATGCGGCCAAGTGGTATATAGAGTTGCCAGGGGGCAGCTTTACATCTTTCGCTAACTTAGCCAATATTTTCTTAAATCATTTCCAGTTGCCTGTCCGTTATGATGTCGGAACTAAACTTCTGGCCACTTTTCGTCAGGACACAACAACTCACATTTCTGACCATATTCAGGAATGGAGACGGAGAAAGAGGCTCATTAAAGCCGAAATTCCTCCGGAATACTATCTCGAATGGTTTTTTAAATCTTTACAACCTGAAATCTCTAAGGATGTCTCCATGTCCGAAGTCTATTCTGAGGAGCAAGATATTTTTAGGGCCCAACAATTAGAATTGATTTACTCTTAGTCTAGGATCCTACAAAAAATCTTGCTAGATGCTCCTGGATCTAAGGTTGATATAGCCAAGTCGAAGCCAGGTCCCCATGCGGATGGTATCGTTGGATCGATAGACACAAATGTGGTGAACTTGTTGAGCCAATTGCAGTAGTTGTCTTTCCAAACTGCTCCTAACAACCAAGTCACATCGTCTAACCCTTCGTCTTCCCAACCCTCTTCGATTAATGCCGTCCAATCTGATAACCCCAAAGGAAATCAAAATTCCAATGGGAAAAAGAAAGGATGAGGTAAGAAAAAGAGTCAGGATGGGAAGGTTGATGCAAATAAATCTGGCAATAATGCTGGTGGTGGTGGTAATGAGTCTAAAAAGAAAGTCAAGTTTCCGTGCAAGTTATGCAGTGGAGACCATTTAACTCATCTCTTCCCAAAGATTCAAGACTCTCAGCACTTGTTAGGGTAGCAAGGGACTTCTAGTTCTCAAGATGTGTTAACCAACCCTTTTCCCCAAGGGCAGAAAATGCTTGCTAGCGCGAGTTCAAACCCTAGTACCTCCGCAGGGGGCAACCAAGAAGGGGATAAATCATCAAATGTTTTCATGATGGGTTCTCACGCTAATGTGGCCACACAGTCACGCGATTATGGTGAAGGTGAAACTTCCAAGGACAAAACTGCTCCCGAAAAATACCGACCTTCATATTGAGTGACCCCCTGTCGAGACTATACCACGGGTACCGAAAGGTTCCGCTAAACATGCGACTATCAACCCTAATATTAGGGCAGCCCATAATTACTCTATTGTTGAGGATCTAGCTCAGAGTCCATGCCCCATGTCCGCTTTAGAGGTTCTCGAGTCGTGTCCATCTCAATGAAGTGCTTTACTTTCGGCGATTGGGGCAGTTGATCCAACTAACTCTTTAGTGCTCACTTTTGACATGTTAAATGTCAAAAAGTGACTCCCTCATCATATGGCTTTCCAAATAAAGTCTACATACCAGAAAATTAACATTTTTCGTACCGTTATTGATGAAGGAGCTTCCATGTGCGTCATGTCGATGTCATGCTGGAAGGCTATTGGATCTCCTTCGACTGTTCCTTCACCTACTGTCCTGACTGCATTCGATGGACATCCTCATAAGCCACATGGGATTATCCTGACCTTTCCCATATGTGTTGGGGGGAAGGTCGTTAATATTGAAGTAGAAGTCATTGATGCTAACCTAGACTACAATCTCCTCTTAGGAAGGAACTAGGTATACGAAATGGACGCCATTGTTTTGACTCTGTTTCGTGTCATTTTCTTTCCTCATGAAGGGAAAATCATTAAGGTTGATCAATTGGATTATTGTCCAGTCGATCCTCAGGAAATCTCTGACTCTACTATTCCTTTAGTGGATAACCCTCGTCCGCCTATTGAGAATCTAGGAGTTGGGATGTATTCTTCATTGATGGGTACCTTTGATCTTCCCTCTCCTATCACTAGAATAGATACAATTTCATCCTCCAAGGACCCTTTACAGAAAGATTTTGTTAAAGCTCATTATTTTTCAGATCCTGGAACCTTATCTTCATTTGTGACCACATCAGATGATGGCAAGGCGGGTGAATCTCTTATGTTTGCAGTAGAGCCTAGATGTGAATCTATCAATCACTCTGCAGATAACCATTCTACTCCTTCCTTTGAGAAAGAGATAGATGTTGATGTGGCTCATTCTCGGACCCTTGATTCCAGTTCTGTGATGGATTGCTCAGATATTTTTTTTTCCATCGGATGAAGCGATATTCGAAGCAATGACGGCTGTAGGTCGACCTTTGGAAGATTTACATCGTAGGTCATGTTTTCTTTCCCCTTTGAATGAAGTTGAATCCAAGTCCTCCAGTCCGACCAGAGATGTTTGTATGGTTCCTTTGGCTCCAACACGGTCATTCGTCGAAGGAAGTCTATTGATTGGTTCGATAATAGTACCGATAAACATCCCTAGCAGCAAGTGGGTGGGGCCCCATAACGGGCTCTACCTTAAGAAGTACTTTGCTTAGCAGCTAGGCAATGGCTTCTCTGTACATTGTGTACATTTGTACATATCTCATCAAGAGTTTTTGATATCAACACGTTTTGGTCTGCTATGGCAGGTGTTGACGGATGACTTGGTCTATTTTGGATTCGCCGATGGTGCTAGTTGGCACACTCGAAACGTCGCTTCCACAGCTTGGGTACTCTACTATCCAACTGGTCAGTTGATGGTATCAAGGGGAGTATGCATTGGCCTCGCTTCAAATAATATGGCTGAGTATACTGCCGTCATTAATTTACTATCCAAGGCAATTTCTCACGAAATCAACTCGTTGGTAGTTTATCTTGATTCACAATTGATAGTGTCGCAATTGAATAACATTTATTGGGTAAGGGATCCATGTTTATATCACCAATATTTAAGGGTGAGGTTGTTGAAAAGATCATTTACTTATATTAATTATTTGCACATTCCAAGATCTCATAATTGGTTAGCTGATTCTATCGCTAATCAAGCATTAGAATGGCACATCAATCATTCATCACAATAAAATCAAGCATCAAAAATTCGAACTGTATATATATATATATATATATATATATATATATATATATATATATATATATATATATATATATATATATATATATATATATATATATATATATATATATCATAAAACATCTCGAGTGTACATAAGTCTGTCCAAAAATAATATACAAAATTGGGACTCAAATGCCCATAATCATGTCTAGTATATCTAATGCCCTGGCTCAGGATGAGTGGCTAAGTAGGTAACTATCGCATTGGCCACATGCCTAAGAGTGTGAACCCAGTCACGTGGCATGCCAACCACATGACGCTGCATATCTACATGAATATCCTCTACGGCCGCCATCGGTACTCCGTGAGTCAGTCTCACCAAGTGCCACTGAACTGTGTGAAGTAGTCGCTCTATGTCTGCAGCTACCTCTTCGGCCCCTCGGCCGCAACGTCTATGCCGTGGGAACTCATCTGGTCATACCAGCCCAATATCTGGAACATGATCATCATATTAGTCATTTGAATCCTATCAAAAACATTTTTCAAAATTCATTATTATATTTGAAAAATCACAAAAAAAATCATAAAATCGAAAAACACTTACCAATGTTGCCCCATGCTGTGGTCGGTGGTAATACTAGATCGGGATCTCCTCAGAAATCCAACCCAGCATAAGGGTAGTCATCTATGGTGATGATCTACTGATCCCACCAGGAAAAGAAGTCATCATCAAATGCAGTCTGTGGGATGTCCCCACCTCCTAGACGTTTCATCAGGTCAGCCCACCTGGCCATTCGTGGATCTCGTGGGGCGCTGATTGAAACCAGTACTGTAGGACAAAGTGCAGGGACCCTTTGAAAAAAGAAAGAACACAAGATAGTCCCATATTCGAATTTTTTGGTTTGCCCTCTCTTGATGGAAGTGAGCTGGCTTTTCAGGCTAGCCAAAAGAGGAGTACACCAGTCGAATACGGTGGTGAGACAGTCTACCGCCAAGCTCATGGCTACCCGTGATGCCTGGTGCAGAGAAGCTGATCCATTCACTCTAGCTATGGTGAATAGGATTATCCTCAGCGATAAACTCTCCACATGTGTGATTGAAATTTGACTTCCAACCTTTTTTGAATGTCTCGGGCAATATATATGTGTGTAGTCCTCGATCGAGAGATTGCCTCGTGTCCTTCCCCTGGAATGTATTACCTCTCCCCTTCGGGAAAGGCCTGTGATGAAATAAATATCTTCCACTTCTATCCTAAGTGGCATTTGGTCAATCATAAATGCATCATCCTCGATACTCCAATAATCGATGAGCATCTCAAGCAGACGTGTGTTTGCTTTTGTATTTGGAAATTTGAATAATTTTAGAAAGCCACATCCCCTTAAGGCATCCAAAGCATTAGGATCATTCATGACCCCATCATCCACTGAGGTATGCTCTCTTTCTTGCCAAGTGACTGGCATCCTGAAGAAAAAATGATTTTAGACCGTTAGTTTTTTGTTTGAAATAGTCGTGGCATATACGTGGGTCCATTTACACACAGTCGCGTGTAGGGCCTGCCTGTACGTGGGTTTCATATTTCCAACCCGCGTATATGCCGCGGTGAAATTTTTGACAAAAAATTCAATGGTAAAACATAAATTAAAAATTCTAAAACTAGTCACAATGGATTGCAAGACAAATATAAGAGTTACCTAGGTATTTTGGAAGAATCTGACCAGTTGAATTTGGCGTATGAAAAGATTTCTCCTTTTGCTCCACTTCTCTACTCTCAAACTCAAATGGTGAAAATGGTGAGTCCAAAAACTCTTTTATAGGTTTTGAAAATGCAAAATTTTTTCAAAATTTTATTTTGTTTGGCCTCATGTAACTTTTAACTTGGGAGCTTGGAATGTCGAGAATGGTTTGATTTTCAGGACATTTTGGACGTTTTTTCAATGGTTTCGAGATGGTTCCATGACTGCTGACCCGTCATGGCAGGTATCGTTTTCTCACTGGCATATAGGTTAGGGAAGCCATTTTTCCATTGCATTATGCATACTAGCCTCCATTTGTCGATACATTTGCCATAGGGTCGATCCCATCGTGTTATGGTTCGTAAACCATCTTCACTCGCTGATTCTTTAAATCATGACACGATGGTAGAATCCATCCTTTACATGGGCATCGTAGTTAGCACCTCATTGACATTTGTTGCCCATGCTGCTCCAATTTGAGTAGGCTCGGGAGTCCTTTGTAGTCCCGCCATGACTTATGCGATGAAGACTCATTCCTCTTTGCTTCTTCGCTTCGTTCTGGCCTTATACCCTAGAGGCTCCTTTGTGTTGAGTTGTACTACTGCATTGCATGTTGACCATTTGCACCTTTTGGCCTTGAGCCGGCTTCACTTGGACTTGTGTTTAAGCCAACTTTTGACCATGACGACTACAAAATCAAACTTGCATATCTTTGACTTCTGCAACTTGACACACCTTGACCCGTAGAAGGAACACACCTTTGAGTGTCATTGACCAGTTTTCACCTCCTTGCATTGAGCATAGGAATGTTCCAATCCCAGGAACTAGATCATCTTCTTCACTGACACTCGTTCTTTCCACTATACTATAGCATTCTTTTATTCTTTTTCCAGCTTAACAGAAAAAGACAAAAAAATTATATATTCCAAAAAAAGAGTGGGAACGGGACAATATTTCCATTTATTGTTGGTAGCTAGAGTCAGTCGTGTCGCCCTTGAACAAAGCACTCAAAGCAAAGTCTCCTTCGTTTGGGTGAGATTTAGTTTGACTTAGGTATGCCTTAACCTTGTTATTGAGTCAGTTCTCCCCTGATTGGTTATCTCTTCCAATCATATGGAGGGTTCATTCGTGCCTCCTTCATGACGAACTTATACAGAGTCATCATATGCTGCCACATAGTCACATTGAGTCGTGCTTTTGTTCAAGGGAAGTTAGCCTGAGTCGGCCTCTCTGCGGTGTCTCTTGACTCATTTTTCAGTCGGCCATCCCTGGTTGTCAGTATCATGTCTATCATCACATCAACTATATTGGTCCTTTACTCGTACCAGTTTGAGAAGGTCTCCATTGACTTCTTGTTGGCGGGTCTTGTCCTTATCGACAACGACATCTTGCTCTGAGGACAGGCCTAGAGCTGCACCCTGGCCCTATTTTCATTATTGATAGGTCACCTTGTGCTCAGCATCGATCAGTATCATGGGTCTTTGATTGAGTGGTTTCCCTTGTGTTCGACATCGGCTTACATTATCACACATTGGGATTCGTGCAATACCTTGGTTTCCATTTGACCCTATTGGTGGATACCTCGCCTCTATGTCAACTTTCATTATTGGTTGGTTCAGAGGGTTTCTGTCGTGTGCTAGCCACATCTTGTGTATGCTGGAAACATACTTCGGTCGGGTTACTACAACTTTTTCGTCTGATTCCTTCCACATTATTGGCCTACGGGTTACACTCGCGCTAGATTGATGAAGGATGCCTTAATGCCTTCCTTTTAGCGGATCTTTCCCTATCGACTACGACTCATTGCTCTGGGGCAAAGATCTAGAGTCCATTTGGCAGTACCTTGGGGTTTGCAGTCATTAGTGGCAGATCCTTCACTATTGATAGTGGGAAACCATCATTGTCTCCTGATTGATAGATTCTTACAGGTGTTCGACTCCAGCTCATCTATTCACACTTTTTAGATTGTACTAGGTACCTTAACACTCGTTATCATTATCGGTGAGTAGTCTCGCCTTTGTTAATGGTATACATCAATGACCGGTAATCAAACGATTTCTCTCATGGTTGAACTCAGATCATTTATTCCCATGGTGTAGAAATTTACCATAGCGGTCGGTGAATACCTTAGGTTGTATCAACATTCATTGGTTCACTTGACAGTTGCTCCTGTTGCTGCTAGTTGATACCATTCCACCTTATATGTTGCAGTCAGTCATGGCAACATTCTATATGCTGGCACCTGAGTTTGCAGTGTAGTACCATCCTATTCCATCATGTTCATTTGGTACCTTTTGTGATCAGTCTTTGATATCAGTGATCCGGTTCATTCTTCAGCATCATTGACATTCTTATATGTGATATTCAGACATGTACTTGTTCGATCGTGATCAGATGATCCATTATGTATTTTCCAGTATTTTATACTTGTATACTTAGTGGATCCACTTGTACTTGATATGCGGACATGCTGTACTTTATCTGAGCATGGGTATGCCCGCCTCAGACAGTGTTTCTTTCTGATCTTCTTTTGTGGCTTGGCAGGCTGAACTCTGGTGAAGTCCTTCTCAGTTTTTGATAGATTTCCTTTCCATGTACTTGCTTAATACATTTCGGCCACCATGTACCCCTTCTGACCTCATATATTAGGGGGCATCTGTTATAGCTCCAAATCTCACTCTTGAGGTTTGTGATGTTGAGAATGCAACAAGCTGATGGAGCTTAGTGGAAAGGAGTCGCCTTCACTAAGTGGGCCCGCAGGGTATTTTTGGCGCAAAGTCTAATTTTAGACTATGTCTATTTTTAGACATATGGATCATGGTCTATGAGTTGCAGGATGATGTTTATGGATGATTGGTCATGTTGGGAAAAATAGATGGACTTATATTTTTGGATCACAACGGAGTGATCAGAGTCTATTTTTAGACTGCCAGTTCAAAAATAGAAACAGTCAAATATTATTAGCCCTTAATAATATTTGGACTCTAAACATTATCTTATTCTCTTGGAGCACTTCAGTTCGAGCTACGGATGTGGCACATGAAGCTGAAAGAAGGAATCAGCTGACATAAGGAATCACGTGGTTTCTTATGTGTTAGTTGAGCTATTGCATGCAGGACTTTAGTTAGAACTCATGTGGTTGAGTTTGGTGGAGTTGGATGTGGAGTTGATGGAGTTGTGTTCAGTTCAACTAGTTGTATTTAGTCTAACTGCAGAATACACTAGTGATGAGTTGTGTGAATTGATTGTTAATTAATTCACTAATTATTAACTCATAAAGAAACTAAATAATACATCAGTTAACTCAGTGCATGGACAGTTCAACAGAGACAGGTGTTAGAGGTAAGTGAAAGGGTGAGTTGTGACTATCAGTTGTGCATGATATTTGCAAATGCATGCATTTGAGTAATGCCAATGAGGATTGCGTAGTGTGGGCCAATATCAAGGAAATTGTATCCTGAGCTCATGTGATTCTCTTGCAGGATTGTGCAATAGAGGCAGGCAAAGCAGCGGAGGAGATTTGAACATGTGACTTGTTCGGATCTAAGCTAGTTTTGTGTGTAACAGGTGGAGATAGTGCTGGATAATTGTGAGGAGTATTGTACTATGTATTCTTACATGTTCTCAATCATTAATATACATATAGTGTGGGGTTTTCAGCTGTAAGCTTTCCCTGGGTTACATACTGTGTTAATGTGTGCATGCGATTGATGTTTCATTGTTTTTAATGCTGCTCAATTGATGATCAACATAGAGGAGGTTATGTATTATACATGTATTCCAAAATAGTTTATAATTAGGATAATCTCTATGAATAAGTGTTTATTATTAAAAAAATTTACATGGTATCGAAGCTATCTGATTTGTAGAAAAAATTCTACATGAGATCAGAGTGGGATTGACCATCAGATCTATTATTCAGAAAGTGTTTACATTTTATTTCTTCAAGCAGAGTTTGTAATCGGGCCAGGTAGCCTCTGGATTCATCCTTGCTTTGGAAGATGAGATATCCGGTAAAAGCCCATACAGTCAATCTCTGTACGAGAAATACCTTGTTCTCACGAATCTTAGATCAGAAACAGTTGAGTTTTGAGCTGGTGGAATTCGAATTTGCAGCAGTGTTTTCTTGGTGTCAAAGTTGAAATGTCTTTCAGTGGATTGCGATTGGAGTATGCTCTTGAGGGCAGCTTGAAGTATATTGCATGGAAAGACAATATGGAGGTGGTGTTAGATGATAATGGGTTGAAGGATTTCATAGAGGCTGAGGTCCCAAAACCTATTGATGCTACTGAAGCTGTGGTTTGGCAAAAGAAGACAGAAAAGTGTCGAAGGATTCTGTTGGAGGGCGTGAAGGATCACATTATATCCAGCCTGCATGGAAAGGCTTCTCCATACTTGATGTGGAAAGCGTTGACAGATCTATTCCAAAGCAAGAGTGACTAGAGGAAGTTGGCGCTCAAGGATAAACTCAGAAACATTAAGTGTGAGAATGGAGACAATAGGCCCAAGTATCTCACAAAGTTCACCCAGTGCTAGGATGAGCTGCAAAGTGTGGGGGTGACTGTTGATGATGAGGACGTGGTGAGATTGGCTCTCCTTGGTCTTCCGAAGAGTTGGCATTCCTATCAAGACTCTGTAAATGGTCGGGAGAAATTGCCAAGATGGGAGAGACTTTCGTCAGATCTTGTGCAAGAGGAGATCAGGCAGAATACGAGGGACGGATCTTCATCAAAGGCATCTGATGAAGAAAATTGCACTTTGGCTGCCAAAGCAAAGAAGGGGAAGGAGAAGGGTTCTCTTTCCAAATCCATTTCTTCCAATGATGGGAAGAAGGTTGACAAGTCGAAGGTGAGATGCCTTCATTGTCATGAGTTGGGCCATTATGCTACTAATTGCCCAAAGAAGAAATCCAAGAAGGGATCCGAGGAATGATCTGAAGGTGAGGCACTTGCTTCATAGTTTGAGTTGGATTTCACACTCTTTGCATGCATGGTTTCATCCATGGTGGGAAGTGGTTGGTTTCTTGACAGTGGAGCTTCTTTCCACATGACCGGTGACAAGGGTTTGCTCAGTACTTTGGAGGAGAAAGATCTCCAGATACTCATAGCGATCGGCAATGATGAGAAGTATAATGTCTCAGGTGTAGGCACGGTTATTTTTTAGAGGGAGCATGAAGCTCGCCTTACTTGACCGATGTCAAGTATTTACCAAGGCTGAAGAGAAACTTGGTGTCAATCGTGATGCTAGAAGATGGAGGCTATGATGTAGACTTCAGTAAGGGAAAGGTTTTCCTTAAACACATCATCACTAGACAGGTGAAGCAGATTGATTCACGGGTCAAGAACCTGTATGCTTTTGAGGTTCAAGATGCATGCAAAGCCTTGAGCAGCGAGGCAACTGATGGAGACTTGGTGGTTGAGAGGGAGCGTATATTACCTCTCAACATGCAGAGCCAGAAGAAGTCTCAGACGATTGTGGAGGAGCCACAATTGGTGCAGCGGCTTCAAGAGGTTGTGGAGCAGCCACAACAAGGGAAGCTGAGAGGAGATTGAGTAGAGACATCTACTCATGCAGAGACCTCCAGCAGGGGGAAACTTCGAGCCAGGTGGGCTGAGGGATCACATGCAGCCATACCTCTAGGTAGGATGTGGGATGATGTGGATTGATCGTCCCAAGGAGGAGGGGCAAGATCCTTGAGGTACCCAACCTCTTGGATGAGACCTTGCTACGTGAGTCCAGATGTGGAGTAGCAGGAACTGACTGATTGGGTAGAGACAGATGCGGATGGAGCGGCAGAGAGAGCGACAGTGTAGGGAATCCCAGGATAGCACATGGCTAGCAGGCTGCAGCAATGCGAGAGGCACAAGTGTTTTGCATAGTGCTAGGTGGCACAGAGAAGTGTGCAATGGTGTGAGATGCATGGATATGTTGCAGTAGCACAGATGTCAGAGAGGGATCACTTTTCAGCAGTAGGTAGAGCTTCAGCATCAGAGTATGTTCCTAGCCCAACAGAGTGGTCAGTTGGAAGTGTTTTTGTTCCAAGTGTTGTTGGACAAAGTGGACCGGGCAAATGTGTTGCATGCAGAACGTTCTAGATTTATAGGATAAGGGTTGCAGATTATCCATATCTTGTTGAGAGGGAGTGTTGAGAATGCAACAAGATGATGGAGCTTAGTGGAAAGGAGTTGCCTTCACTAAGTGGGCTCGCAGGGTATTTTTGGTGCAAAGTCTATTTTTAGACTATGTCTATTTTTAGACATATGGATCATGGTCTATGAGTTGCAAGATGTTGTTTATGGATGATTGGTCATGTTGGGAAAAATAGATGGACTTATATTTTTGGATCGCAGCGGAGTGATCGGAGCCTATTTTTAGACTGCCAGTTCAAAAATAGAAACAATCAAATATTATTATCCCTTAATAATATTTGGACTCTAAACATTATCTTATTCTCTTGGAGCACTTCAGTTCGAGCTACAGATGTGGCACATGCAACTGAAAGAAGGAATCACGTGGTTTCTTATGTGTTAGTTGAGCTATTTCATGCAGGACTTCAGTTAGAACTCATGTGGTTGAGTTTGGTCGAGTTGGATGTGGAGTTGATGGAGTTGTGTTCAATTGAACTAGTTGTATTTAGTCTAACTGCAGAATACACTAGTGATGAGTTGTGTGAATTTATTGTTAATTAATTCACTAATTATTAACTCATAAAGAAACTAAAGAATACATCAGTTAACTCAGTGCATGGACAGTTCAACAGAGACAGGTGTTAGAGGTAAGTGAAAGGGTGAGTTGTGACTATCAGTTGTGCATGAGATTTGCACATGCATGGATTTGAGTAATGCCAATGAGGATTGCGCAGTGTGGGCCAATATCAAGGCAATTTTAGCCTGAGCTCATGTGATTCTCTTGCAGGATTGTGCAATAGAGGGAGGCAAAGCAGCGGAGGAGATTTGAACTTGTGACTTGTTCAGATCTGAGCTAGTTTTGTGTGTAACAGGTGGAGATAGTGTTGGATACTTGTGAGGAGTATTGTACTATGTATTGTTACATGTTCTCAATCATTAATATATAGATAGTGTGGGGTTTTCAGCTGTAAGCTTTCCCTGGGTTACATACTGTGTTAATGTGTGCATGCGATTGATGTTTCATTGTTTTTAACGCTGCTCAATTGATGATCAACGTAGAGGAGGTTATGCATTATGCATTTATTCCACAATAGTGTATAATCGGGATAATCTCTGTGAATAGGTGTTTATTATTCAAAAAATTTCCATGTGATGCTGTACTCATGGCCCAGGGCAACCCCTCCTTCTAGACCTGGTCCAAAATTTAAAGAACATTGTTTTATTCCCTATACGCAACATTGCCCTGCGATAAATGTGTCTGTACGTGGGTCTGTGTATACCCAACCCACGTATATGTCTTAAAACACTTAAAAAAAATAAATCTCCTTAATTTCGGGCAGAGATTGCGGGTTTTACCTGCTGATTTCTTAGTTAGTGCCCGTGGCCCAACTGTTCCCAATGAATTCCCAACTAAAAAACTACTTTGGGAGAAGTATAAAAAGGCTTCAATGGGAAGGCCTAAGGGAGGAGAGAAGAGAGAGAAAGGTTACTATGCTGAGATTTCCGTGACTAGGTCTGAAGATCCTTGTGCCTCCTACACTTCCCCCATTTACAAGAAACCCTTGTTTCCTTGTGTGATGATGTCTACCTACTACTTGTGATATCATGGAGTAAGTCATGGAAGGAGTTTGTTAAAGGCTTGAGACTAGACGAATCCGGAGGATGGTTCCGCTTGGAGCCTACGAAAGGATGAATCAGGTGAAATTATTCCTTTTTGTACTTTATTTGTCTATAATAAAAGAAACACTTGTCTTTGTTCCTGATATAAATCTTCTTCATGTTTATGATATCCATGTTATAATTCATATATGAGTGGTTGTTTAATTTCATAACTAACTACCTTTCAATATATTATGAAGATGATTTCTTTATGATGTTTAGTCCATATATTGTTGTACTTTCTTGAATTGATTGTTTTGCAGGTTGAAGGAGCAAAAGGAACTCCAAGAGGGTTTGGACCCTGGTAGGATCTTCTCAAACGAAGGACCCCCAGGTATGCCCCTTATCATATAGTTTGCTTATATTAGCATTATGGCTATATGGAATGTGTGTTTCTCTGTATAGACAACCTCTGATCTGCTAGGGTATCAACCCAAGACCCTAGGGGAATTTATCCCTTAACAACCTCGACTCATAGGGGGATGACACCTATTCAGGGCACAATGGAGGCCACTTCAATAGATGCGGTGTGTGATATTCACCATAGTGAAACAGATCAGATAACTGACTTGCAAAAAATATGCATGTATCTTCATAGCTTCGTTGGAGGCACCGATCGTCTATCCTATGTTCTCCATTGTTAATCTAAACGACACCATCAGAGAGCTCATACTCAAAAACCCTCGGCATTGATCGAACTCCTAACACTGTCATAAATTGAATCCCTTGACCCCCACATTTGTAATCATCTTTCAACTTATCAATAATATATGTATTTATTCAGAGTGATTCACTCCAAAGTCCCACTAGCACAACCACTTGAGGATGATCCTGGCTAGCAAGGCGACCCAAGATCGAACCTTAGGGAGGATGTTTCATTTATTCCAGGGAGAGGAGACAATCTAAAATCTGACCAGCTTAGGGATGGTGTGGCCTAGGTCGAGTATGATCCCCGAGTGAATTTGATGGCTTAGATGCCCTTGGGTCACAGTTTCTCAAGCCATGGGTTAAGCCTTGATAAACACAGATCACTTGACAAAAAAAGGAAATGGTATGTTAAAGGTAAATATTATTTTTTTGAAGAAAAGAAGGTTGAGGATTCTTAATTCCAATTGTGTTTAGAGTCATGTTTATTACATTAAATAGCATGTTTATTTTGGAATAGGATTTCCATAATTTAAAGTTCACAATAGATAATTATTATATGGGATTTAATCTCCATGAAATATCTATACAATAGTTTTAGTAGTCACAATATTCTTGAAAATTGTTTTAAAAGAAGTTATGACACTATACTTGTGTTATTAAACTCTTATTACTTATTGTTGTTTTATTATGTTTACTTAGAAAAATAAATAACAAATTGACATTGTTCACACTCCAAACAGAAAATCGCATTATTATTTCATAGACAAATAGAGGTTACATATATAGCTTATAGATTATGGATTTTTATAAATCTAGATCCTAAGAAAGTGGATCTAATTAGCTAAAGAAGTAACCTAGAAACTCACAATACAACCTGTAATTCACATGTAACACATATGGATGCATTAGTTCCAAGTCCCTCCCTTAATTCTTACAAGTCAAATATTAAAATCACAAGTTACAATAATAATACTGATCTTTGTCTTATTAGTCCTCATTAGAACTTACACCTAGTCTTGAATCTCATAGACTATTCTCTTTCTTTAACCACCAACTTTGAAATACTATTTCATCCATTTAAGACACAATTGTTTTTTACCATCGTTAATATATTTGTACGATTGATGATTCTTGAATACCCCAAAAAATACTTGATACTACATCACTCTATGGACTTACTTCCATCTATAAAAATTCAACGAACTATAATTTTAACAATTATATAGATAAGTGGTCTAAGTATTGATTGTATTCAAAAGTCAATCATACAACTTGAACTTTTTGGCATACACAAACTTACATACACACAAATATAACTTGTAACTAATGTTCTTAAAGCACCAAAGAACACCGAGAAACATTAACTTATACTATGCTACTATATTCATTAATTAGTTCTTCCTTATATATATTTTACAAACAAAATGATCATATTCTACTAATTATTAGCTTCCATTTCATTCATGCACCACAGAATAAAACCACATATAGGATCAACAATAAATTGTTGCAAAATATTTTTATAAAATCTTAGAGGGTGACTAGGTCTCCCTAGTAGGCTTGATATTTAGTTCTCCACATTTCATGCACACTACACAAAACCTTTGAGAAATGCAAGCAAATACTTCTAGTCTTTATAATTCCCTTCCATAGATATGACATGGTGTAGCTACAGTTCACCTAGCAAAAACACTTTCAAAAGATTATTTAAACTATATATCCATGCCAATATGACTAGATCTATGCTATTTTGGCTTCTTCACAACAGATTTGTCCACAATAAAACTACACACAACATCCACAACACTAGACCTTCACAATTCTCCTTTGCATGCAACTATCCACAATCCACACACAAATAAAATATTCACAAAAAATACTTACACATTTACACTAACCTACTATTAAAATAAATTTCCATCACATTTCTCTCATATTTCTAGGCCCTCTCATAGGGAATTAATCCCAAAACTCCAACTCTGATACCAACTTAGAAAAATAAAATGAGAGAGTGAGCATTGATCACACACAAACATAAATCACATTAATATTTCATATAAAGTTAGTTGTTACATATATAAATTATAGATTATGGCTTCATAGCAATCCAAATCCTAAGAAATTTTATCTAAATAGCCTAAGACAATAACCTAGAAAATCACAATTATAATGCATAATGCACATGTAACACACATGGAAGCATTACTTCCAAACTATTTTTCTGGTTATCTTTTTGTTACATTGTATATATGTTTAATTAATATATTAAATAGTTTTTATAATTATTTGTAACAATATTAATTTAAAATAAAATTATAACTCTCTCAACTCAAACTTTGTTTGGTACAGAAGATCTGAATCTTAGAAATGTTTTTCCCTTTCAATTTCATGTGTTTGATGTTGGTTTAAAATACATATAACCCAATTGTTACAAGGAAGGTTGGGCTTGGTTAATTGCCAATATTGAAAAATGATTTAAAATTTTCTGCCTTAGGTGGATATATAGAGAATGGATATTTGTGTTGGTTAAATCAGAGTTGGAGTCCATTCCTATTTTCTAGATGTCAGTGGCTTGAATCTCCCCAGTATTTGAGAAAAAGTTTATAGAATATGCTTTAAATTTTTATGGGCTAGTACTACGGATCAATTTGTGCTCCCATGGGTTCATTGGGTGTGGATTTCTCTCTCTAATGAACTTGGAGGGTTGTGTCCAAAAATAATAGTCTTATTCTCGCATGCTCTAGAAGCTAAATGTGGTTGGAGGCTCATATTTACTTACAGTTTTATGGGCATAGGTGGTCCATGAGAAGTGCATCCACCCCTTTACTCTGGAAGATTATATTAGCCTTAGGGATAAACCTCAGGTTAATATATCTATTATTTGGCATTTTGTCCTCAACTCTTTCAACATTATTTCTTTTTTCCTTACTTGGAAGGTTGGTAATGGAACAAAGAATTTTTTAAAGAAGACCCATGGCTTGGTTGTAGGATTTCCCATCTGCTGCCTTAGGCCTCAATCGACCAATTCAAAGACAACGGGTACTCTCACCTTGATCATATCAACAATCCAAGTAGGATTACTGTATGGTGTCAAGGGTGGTTATATGCAAGGGCTTTGCAGATAGGGTTGATATATTGGGATGTCTAGAAAGTGTATTTAGAGGCTTTGTCATGCGGAAAGAGTCAATTTTGCGGACAAAACCAACCTCCCTAGAAGCTTAAGGCTTTCTAGTGACAAACAAGACAATTAAGAACAATCCTTCTCTAAATATGCATGTACCATATAAGAAATCAAGTGTTTAGATCCTACCTGTAGTCCAACGCTGTTGTAGTAGTCCAGCCTCGTCGATCCGGATGAGCTCCTCCTTCTCTTCGAAACCTGCATTCACTAACAATCAAACGATTAAATAGCACCTGGATATCTCATAAAATAAAACATATTTAACATATAGACCAAGGAGTATATGAAACAACTCATAAATAACAAATTGTTGAGAAGAATGGACTTATTTGTATTAATAGGAAACAAAAGAAACCATTACAACCTGAGCCTTGGTGTTGTGCAAGTTCCTCCCAGGGTCCGACAAGAGTTTTCCTTTACTTTGAATAGCTCACCCACTTCTAAATGAAACAAGAAGGATGACAATCTCTCCTCACAAGCTTCTACAAGGACGTCCTAATCGCAGCAGCATCTACCCTTAGGAATGTTCAGCTTTCAACCTCTCCTCCCTCTGGCCCAATGCATGTATTTATAGTGCTGTAGAGAAGTTAATCAGGTCCACCATCAATGGGATAAGCCCCTCTTTGGGTGGGTTATCTCCCCTCTTGATGGGATAAGCTCCTCTTCCATAGGGATACATGAACCATCTCGAGGCGCTCCATACACGTCAAACAAGCTTCTAGAATGCTCTAGAAATGACCACAAGTAACTTTTTTGGAGTGAAACTTGCGCCTTTTGACCTTTACAGGAGTACGCACCCATTGCTTTACAGACAGAGCGTACAAGTACGCAGGTATTGTGAACTTGGGTTGCGTACACGCAGGTAAGGCTAAGAGAAACTGCATACCCAGAGATAATTGACTTTAAATGACTTTTCTCTCTTTCTTGGAGTTTGACATGGAAAGCAGAGGCATGAGACTTGCCAAGGAGGATAGTATGACAGTTGATGGAGCCATACTAACTGCAAATAGTCGTGGTGACATTTTTTAGTGTAACAGATTGCCCCCTAAAGTGCGAAGCCTGAAGTAGATTTAGGGTTTCAAATCATCTAGGAAGGGTGAAGTACGTTATCATTTCAAGGATTATATTGTGGAGAGCCCAATCAGAACCTGCAAATATTCAACACAAAATACATATATAAGATGATATCGTCGCTGAGGTAGGCATTCCCATACTCAGATTGAAAACTTTAACTAACAATCTAACTACCGCTCTGATACAGGAATGATTTTGCAGTACATCACAATCATAGACACATGTAGACACAGTATGGACGCAGCCATCTGTTTATGATTAGTCTACTATATAATGAATACAAAACTCCTCGCAGCCTGGATGGTGGAAACTAGATCCAGGGTCTTGATTTCTACTTCCCGAATTGGTACGATTCTATCCATGTGAATAAATGAGTTGATGTCGAACATGGTAGAAACCACTTGATTACCAGTCAATGATGTAAACTGTTAACAAGTGTGAGAGATACCACCAGTGATGTCAATGGTTCTCAAAGTACCCAGTACAATCCATGAGATGTGAATGAATGAGTTGATGTCGAACACGTCATGGAATCCTTCGATCGAAAGTCAATGATGTAAACTGTCGTCAAAGGCGAGAAACCTGCCATTGATGCATGCAGACTTCAAGGTACTTACGATTTCTAAGTCATCTCTCTAGATAATGTGCTGATGTCGATAGAAAGTGACCCGTTGCAGGCAAGCCCACGACACGAAATCATAGTTCAAGTTGAAGAAATGTTGCTGTAAGGACTGACTCAGGGATGGTCAAAGATGGATGACAAGTATTTTGCATATGAATGGTTTATTTATAGAGACCTCTTGAACACATAACGACATGACAGATGGCTTGGTGACGATTGACCCAAAGTTAATACCCAGAAACGGTTGAAGACTTTGAAAGTGGTTTAATCAACTTTAAGACAAAGGATTTCCCAACCCAGGTGAATGAAAAGTGTCGTGTTCAAGAGTGATAGTAAGGTTTTTCCTGTGACAAAGGATAACAAATAGGTTCATTCTTCTCTCTTTTCCCCCACCATTTCTGGCAAGTACCTCTTTATTTTTTACAAGCTTGAGGAGGATAACATATGCTTGATTATAAGCTCATCCTTCGGATGAGTCCAACTTAGTTTAGATTCGAACCCTAAGAAGGAGTGGTCCGTTCCTGTTTGTAATCGAACAGGTCCTCTACTGAGAAATTTTAATGAGTCCAGTATAGGAGAAAATCGGCGTTTTTCAATTTTAGAGAGTCTGAAAAAACTAAAGAAGACTCCAGGGTTGAACTTTTTCATAAATTTGTGTCTCCCAAGCCCGAAAAAGTATAAAATAATACCTGAGAGAACCGCTTGATCTTACGACCAAGGAGTACTTTCATGATTAGTGTGTTTGACCTGAAAAGTAAAAAGCGATCAAAGACACGTCGTTTTATTTCCAGTATCGAATTTGAAACGACAAAAATCCGGCAATCTTTTCCTGTTTTTACGGTCAGAAAAAGGGCTATAAGGGGACCGTCTTTTAATTCCATTTTAACGAGTGTAAAAGAAACGCTCGGCAATCTTTTCATGTTTTAGGAGTCAGAAAAGGGCTTAAAAGATGACTCTGATATTTTGGTTCGTGAAAAATGATAATTTTCTCTGAATGTCCTTTTGTCCTGCACAAAACAACACATTACTCATACCTGTTTAAGATAGGCAAAAATACATTGAAAAATATCTCTCCATGGTGAAAAATAAACAAACCTAGCATTCATTTATCCAAAAAACCTATAAAAATACTTTTTACAATGTCATTTTTACCATTTTACTGTTGAGGGAGAGAAAAGGGCTTTTGGCAAGAAACTTCTCGTGGACTTTGCGGAGAATCTGACCATCGGAATCGAGCGCCGTCTCTTTCAGGTATTCCATAACATCCTCCTCTTTGTTTTCATCCGTTTAGAATTTCATTTTAAGCCCTAGTTTGATTTTTTGGGGGCTTTGGGGTTTCAAGATACGGTTCTTGGGGTACGCAGGTGCCCCACGGGCGACCTGCGTATCCGACATTTTCGTTAATGGGAAAATGGCAGGAGTACGCAGCCTACCTTCAGAACAACTGCGTACCGACGCTCTGTTTCTGAACACGGGGTGCGTACTCCGCGCAAAGCAATTTTAAAACCCCAAATCTCAAAACTAAACCATTAATTTTTGATTTAATGAATTCTAATGGGTGTTTTCTGGTGTGTAGATTTCCCACCATGCTTGATTGGCGCGAAAGAGAACACGAAGATGTCGATTTGGCCGCAATAGATCATCAACCTTCCATTGATGCTTTGAAGGCATGTGGTCTCTACAAATACTGGGCCATACATGGCATGAGGGCCCAGGTGCCATTCTTAGAGTGGCTGGTTGAAAGGTGGAACGTCCAGGAACAATGCTTTTACATCGGAGGGCACCAGCTCAAGATAGAGCCCTCAGACATATATTTTCTCACTAGTTTGCCTAATAGGGGCGAGCAACTGTCTCTGTTCGGGACTAGGCCGGATGACCAATCCCTTGCTAGTGTTCGGCTAGAGTGGTGCAACAATCAAAACCAGGAGAAGGGGATAGAAATCAAATACATATCCCCTCCTGAACTTATGGTAATTGCCTTTACAGTTACCAGACTCTGCGGCGCGGCCGCTTTGCACACTGCCACTGGGTCCCAAATGCGGATGGCGATTGATTGCTTCCGAGGCACCATTTTCAACTGATGCGATGCTATGTTGGCCAATATGAAGGGCCAACTGACTAGTGCAAAGAACGAGCAATTAAAGACCTTTGGGTATGGGCCTTTGGTTGTGAGATTTGCCCTAGAGAGAGTTTCGATGTTGATCCCCCAGCATCTCACTGTTGCGGTTGGGCCAGCTCGGGAGCCAAAGTTGATGCGATGGGTTGCGGTGATGGCCCGGCATCCTGATGAGGGAGTGGGAGTTGTCCGATTTCCTGCGGGTTACTTTCACTGGTTGGAGGACCAGGTCTTTGCGATCCAGGATTTTCCGTATGCCAGAGTGGATTTTCGCGGTGATCCGGACATGGTTCTTCCACAGGGAGAACAATGGGACGACAGAGGTACTTCATTTTTCACAACTTTTTAAATTATCTATTTTTTTTGTTTTTATATATCGTCTCAAAACTGACAGTAAAAAATTTCAAAATGCAGATGTGGGTCCACGACGTCCAGCCAATCTCCGGCCTTTCGAGAGGAGACAACCAGTTACACCGGCACCGGTCCCACAGGATGCGGCTGCAGAGACCTTAGCTGAGTTGGAGCAGGATCTAGAGCGTCTGACGGCGGATATACCAGAGACTACTATAGATGATATTCCTATCAGACTTCAGCGCTATGTAGTCGCAGTCCCAGGACCTTTTAGGAGGTTCTTATGTAGGGTAGCCCGTGCAGTGGTGTCGTATAGGGAGCACCACCAGTGATTGGATGGTCACTTTTGTAGACACATGTGACATTTTGGTTTTTTGTACTTATCATTTTTGCCGATCATAAGGTGTTTTGCAACCTATGATCGAAGACGATGTATTTTTGACACACTCCTATCTATATATATATCATTATTACCGGCTTATCTTGTTAAACATGTGTGATTAAATGTTAATGTCTTTAAATTTACATGTATGGTTATCGCAAATGTCTGTCTAACATTCGAGAAGCAATTGCATCTGCTAATGTATTAAAAGACCTTGGAATATGTTGATATTCAATGTAATCAAATTCACGTTCCAAAAGACGCACTCTCAAAAATAACCTTAATAACACTGGATTTCTAATGGCATAAACTCTATTAAGCTGTAATACAACGAGTTCAAAATCTAACCTCACTATCAAACTCCGAATCCCAAATGAAATGGATTTAGATAATAACTCAATCACTGCACTGTATTCTGCAATGTTGTTTGTTGTTTGACCGAGGCTCACCCCATGCATAGAAACTAACTCGTCAGAGGGCGAATAGATAACCCAAGCTGCGGAAGAGATATTCCGTGTACTACGATAAGCACCATCAGCAAATCCAATATACGTTTGGAGAGGCATCGACATCTGCAAACATCAAGGGTAAAATCAAGATAAGCAGAATAACGATGAAAAACGCACTTTCTAAGCTAAGCACACTGTATATACTAACAAACACACTAGCTAGAAAAAAAAATTAACCTAACTAACCTAACGAAAATCTTCACACCCACCATTTAAGCATAGTACCTCTTTAGGTAAAGTCCATTCCTGGGTTTACCCAAAGAGTCCCCATCAAAGTCAACCAGCTCATAGGCCCCTTTTGCTAGCTTCCGCTTAACAATGTAGGGTCCATGCCACATAGGAACGAATTTTCCAGCACCTAATTTATCGTTAGCTTGATCATATAATAGCACTAGGTCTCCTTCTGAAAAATTTCGAGGGGTCACATTTCGATCATACTGAGCTTTCATTCGTTTTGCATGAGTCTCAATTGCTAGTGCAGCATCGCGTCGAGTCTCATCTAATTGAGCTAAGTATAATAAAAGCTTCTCCTCTTCGGAAGTAGCTGGAAGTAATTCGACAGCCATTTGAAGTGATGGGATTTTGCATTCAATGGGTAACACGGCTTCCAAACCGTAAACTAGTTGGAAAGGAGTGAACCCTATTGATGTTTTCACTGAAGTTCGATATGCCCAAAGCGCGGAAAATAACATGTTGTGCCAATTCGACCGATGAATCCCAATGATTCGTCGGATCATGATAACCAAAACTTTGTTGATGGACTCAACCAGACCGTTGGCTTGTGGATAATAAGGAGTTGAGCTATCATGACGCAAACCAAGCTGGCCTGTAAGTTCTGTCATCATAATGTTTCGAAAATGGCGCCCATGGTCAGTGATTATCGCTTGTGGGACACCAAACCTAGCAATAATGTGATTGAATATGAAAATTGCAGCTGTTTTTCTGTCTGCCTTGAATGTAGGCATCGCCTTGGCCCACTTAGTAAAATAATCAACCGCAAGGATGATATATGCATGCCCCCCAGCCGAGTGAGGGTTACATGTAATAAAGTCGATACCCCATTTGGAAAAATGGACCGACGGCAATTATAGGGTGGAGAGGAGCTGGTGGTGCGCGCATCTTGCGATCAAATACTTGACAGTTGTGGCATTTTCGGACCGCAATGATACAATCTTTAAACATGGACGGCCAGAAATAGCCAGCACGCAACACCTTCTGAGCTATGGCATACCCAGACATATGACCGCCACACGCCCTAGAGTGACAGTCATTCAAAACCCTTTCTGCCTCTTCGTGAGTTAAGCAACGTCGAAAAACCAAGTCCGCCCCACAGCGATAAAGAGTATCTCCAATAATTTTGTACTGTTGGGACTGGAATCGAATTTTTCGACGTTCTGACTTGGAAGCTTCGGGCCGAAAGGATTGGGTTTGGAGATAGATGATTATATCCCCATACCACGGATCTAAAGTGCTGATGAGAAACAAAGATTCGTCCGCAATGGGCTCCTCTGCCACAGTTTCTGTGTCAGCACGTGGGAAGTCACACATTAACTCTGCAAAGACTAAAGATTTCTTAGACTTAGACTTTTCAAACTCTAAGTCGAACTCTTGTAGGATAACGATCCATTTAGAGTACTTGCCCCCTAGCAATTGTTTAGTCAAAATGTAGATCATAGGGTTGCAATCCAAAATCACTGTAGTTTTACAAAGAAGAATGTAATGACGAAAACGTTGGACATCCTGAACGGCTACCAGGGCCAATTTCTCCACATGCGAATATTTTAGCTCAGTGGGATTTAATGTCCTACTGAGATAATATATCACATGTTCCGTTGTGAATTCGTCTTCCTGAACTAATATCATTCCAATCGTGGAATGAGAGGCAGCGAGGTACAAAAAGTAGTCTTGGTTGTAGTTGGGAGGATGCAACAACGGTGCATGGGTCAACGCGTGCTTAAGTGCATCAAAAGATTGCTAAGCTATCTCATCCTAAGAGAATTGAGCATTCTGTTTCAACAACTGTGTAAAGCCTTTTGTAACCTCGGCGTAGTTAGGAATGAATCGGCGTAGAAAGTTTGCTTTCCCATGCAAACTTTGGAGTTGGCGAAGACTCGAAGGGGGAGGAAATTTGATGATAGCTTCTACCTTCGAGGGATTGACGCGAATGCCGGCTTTTGAAACTACAAATCCCAGCAATCATCCCACTTCTATACAGAAGACACATTTGTGTGGGTTCAAACGTATACGATAATGCCTACACCTCATGAAAATTGCTCGTAAATGGACAAGGTGATCAGCTCGATGTAATGAATGAGCAGGCAAATCATCGAGGTACGGTTGCACAATGTGTTTGATGTCATGAAACACATAAGACATCGCCCTTTGAAAAGTGGCTCCGGCATTCTTAAGCCCAAAAGGTAATTTGCAATAAGAAAATGTCCCCCATGGACAAATGAAAGCCGTTTTTGGTTGATCGGCAGGTAGAATATTGATTTGATTGTAACCGGAAAAACCATCCATAAAGGAAAATATTTCACTGCCGGCACAATCATCAATTATTTGATCGATATAGGGTGTTGGATAGTTTTCTTTGGGACAAGCACGATTGATATCCCTATAGTCGATACATATTCGTATTGTTCCTTGTTTTTTGTTAACCGGAATAATATTCGATACCCAATCCATTAAGGGGATCAGATAAATGAAACCTGCTTTCAACAGCTTCTCGACTTCTGCTTTAATTGCAGCCGCTTTTCGAGGGTGAATCTGACGCAAACATTGCCGAACGGGTTTAGCGTCCGGGTAAGTCTTAATCTCATGGACAACAATTGTGGGATCAATTCCTGGCATTTCCTCATAGGACCAGGCAAACACGTCGCGAAATTCTTGAAATAGGGCATTGTATGTTTGAATCTCGTCATCTGAACATGAGGCACCTATATGAATGTTTTCAATGATTCCGGGCTTGACTGAAATGTCAATGGGAATAGTGCGAGAGATGTTTCCCAAATTCAGCTCTGAATCAGGATGTTTCATTGGATTCTGAGCTTCTTTGACATATTTAGCTGTAAAAACTGATGAGAAATCTTTTTCAAAGCGATCATCCTCAGGTAAAAACGAAGATCTATGATGGAGATCTTCCCATGGTAAATCGTCTACACACAGGACTTCACAAAGTTGTTCGTCAAATGACACAACTTCGGGAAACGCTATTAACTCCGAGGTTGAAGTGAAGAGTGATTCCTCATGGACCACATTCATTTGGTCGATTTTGGTTGAACGCGAGTTGGTAAAAGACTGCACGGCTTCGTAAGCAATTTCATATGGACTCAAAGGCATAGCATCACCAAATGAGTCTATTTCAAATTCGGAAGGAACGATCCAAGGATCGTCATAAACAATGGTATCTGATGTAATCATATGAATGGATGCGAACGAAGACATGGCGTTGATTGGAGGAAAAGGAAAAGTTCCCAGTAAACCGGCATCTTTAACTAATCCTACACCAACATCCTTATAAGGGATAGTCGTTTTACCGACATGCTGGATACTCTCTGAAGAGGCTGGGTCGGATGAAAAATAAGCCAGCTGGTCTATGGTCACGATCTTGCCATTATGTGGAAATTTTATTACTCTGAAGACCGATGAGACGACCACTGTCATAGCGTAAGACCAACTTCGACCCAAGAGAAGGTTGTAGTCTAGAGGGGCATCAACCACCTCCACATCCAGAATAACGATTTTTCCTTCAACCCCTATAGGCAAATCCTGTAGAATGCCAAACGGATGGAACCCACGGCCATCAAAGGCCTTAAGAATTATCGGGGATTGGTTAAGTGAATGAGAACCAAGAGATCTCCAACACTGAATCGACATAATACATGTGGAAGCTCCCTCATCAATTACAGTCCGATGAATAGGGCTGTTTTTGACTATCACTAGGATCTGGAAAGCCATCTGATGAGGTAAACGTGGTGTACTATTTTCTAGATCAAAGATTATCAGGTTCGGGTCCTGAACATCAACAGCTCCTATAGCCGACAAAAGTAATTTTCGTTGTGCTGGGCATGATTGCAGCACTTCTAAAGCCGACATTGCTGAGGGTGAAACAGCTAAATCCTCAACAATGTTGTAATTCTAGGCCACTCTCGCATGTGGATTGAAAGCAGACCTTCGAAGTACACCCTTGGCGGGCAGTTTAATTACTAAGTCAGAGTTAGGTTTCTCGATCTGTAGTGGATCGGAACCGGGAGCTGAGGTTGATGGATTTGACTGAGAAGATTCTGCTTCTTTCGATCCATCAACAGGACTTTTACTACTATAATCGTGTGACCGAGTCGCAATCCTTACATGAGACATCATCAATATGGGTTCTTCGACGGCACTCAAGGAAGAACCTATCATTTTGCTATTTTTCGGAAATGGATCCTTCAAGACAGCAGGAATTTGGGAACCTTTGACTAGTTTGGCAACCTCGGCCCGATGAGGGCAATCTCTTGTAAAATGATCTTCTTCACAAATAAGACAAGGATAACGAGGCTTGCGCTTTTCGTCATTGGTTTCCGACTTTTCTGTTTTCTCCTTTGGAGCTTTGTCTGCTTTATTCTTCTTCTTGCCTTTCTTCTTCCCACCGTTTTTTGATTTAGCCATAGATGTCTCTACAGCGTGAATATCAGCGGAAACTTCAGCAGAAGACTCTCCTGTCGAGGAGTCTGGTAAGGTGATAATGGGCGAAGAATTCTTTGAAGACTTCTTCTTACTTTTAGTATTCACCGTACCAATCATGCCATCAGCAGCATGAGATCCCGAAGGAGCAGCAGCGATTTGATTCGACTTTGGAAGATCTGGGATCTTTTCGTGTAACGTACCCGACTGAGTATAAACTAAGTCAAGGTACTGCACTTGAGCAATGACTTGCTCTTCAGTAACTACTCCAGCCTTAGCTACGTCTTCAGTAATCTTTGGTAATAATGATTTAACAAACCATTCAGCTAAGATTTGGTCCGGGATAAAAACTTTCACTAATCGCCTTCGACGTCTCCATTCATGTATATGGTCGGAAATATAAGTAAACGTCGACTGTTTCAATGAAGTTAATAACTCGGTGCCATTATCGTATCTGACCGGCAACTGAAAATGTGTTAAGAACGAGGTAGCTAACTGACTAAAATTATAAAAAGAGGCCCGTGGTAACTCAATGTACCACTTGGCCGCGAGACCAATGAGCGTACGCTGAAAAAGACGTAAACGGATCAAATCATCAGAGATAGAATTTGAAGCACACCAGAGGTGGTAAGTCATCACGTGATTTGATGGATCCTCTCCAGACTTACCTTCGAACTTGGGTATGTCACTGGGCAACTTATTTGGCATTGGCGGCCAGAACGGAAGATAATTTATTGGATGGTTCGTTAGGCGCATCAAGTCTGGTAAATCCAAAGTTGCGATAACCAGAAATTGCCGATTAGGATCCCTAAAACTCTGAGTCAAAAGACCAGTCCCAGGAGGAGGATATCCAGGATAACTTGGAACAGGAATCACATTCGGGATATTGTATCCTCCCGGAAAACCAGGATTAACCGGACCGTACTGGGGTTGCTGTGGTTGTTGATAAGTGTACCCAGGATACGGTTGATACTGGTAAACTGGTTGTTGGACAACAGGCCCATATTGGTACTGTCCTTGGTACGGTTGATAAACAAATTGTGGCTGAGTAGTAACAACCGTACTTTGACCTAGCTGCCCCACAGGCATCTAAACCGTAGTTTGAATCGTAGATCCAGACAATGGTAAAGATGTCTGTGGAGTAGTGGCAGAGACAGTAGAAACCAGAGCTGTCGATACTCCTGAAGCAGGTGTGGTGGAAGGAACAGATGTTGCTGTAGTTGCAACAGTCGTTTGAGATGGAGTACTAGGTGCAATTGGCGACTGAGTAACTACCGAAGGTACAGAAGTTTGAACATTAGGCTGGACTGGTTGCTGGGGTTGACCAGAAACCATAGGTTGTCCAGTTTGGGATGACAACTGTACACTTGGCTGCAACACTTGTTGAACTTGCGATGGATCCCACACTATGTTCATTCCGGGGTATTGACCCATGACAGGTTGAGGATATTGAGATCCATAATCGGATTGAGGGTAGGATTGATAATTGAAAGGTACATTTCCCGTACCTTGAACATAAGATTGACCTCGAGGTGGTTGATAACCTTGACTCGAGTACTGACCTTGGGGTAGATACCCTTGAGGTAAGTACTGATACTAGGGTTGACCTTGAGGCATATATTGATACTGAGGTTGACCCTGGGGTACATATTGAGGCTGGGGTTGACCTTGAGGAATGTACTGTACCATGGGTACATACTGTCCTTGAGGTTGCCCCCCAGACGCAAGTTGTGTACCTTGAGGTTGCCCCCCAGGCGTTAATTGAGGCTACCCCCCAGGCGGTAATTGACCACCTTGAGGTTGAGAACTGGGAATCGAACCTGACATGATATAAATGTCTCCTACACCCAACGGTTTATTACCATTGTTTCTAGCTAATGACCCATGTCCAATGGGTTGAGGAGATGCTCCTGCAAAAGTACTAGAAAGTGACTGATACCCAGTAGGAACACAAGGACCACCATACAAGAAAGATTCAGGGGGTTGAGTAAACACGGACGACTGACTAGACATATTTACAGGAGTATAAATACCTCCGGGTGGATAAGGAGTACGAGGTGGAGAAAAACTTATCCCTGAGTTGTCTAAGTAATTAGTTAACGAAAGATACCAAGTAGTACTTCTAGGTGGACTGTAAAAGATAGATTCACGCTCTCTTAGATCAATGGTAGGTTGATCTTCAAGAATAGGGCCGCCTACTTCTTCTTCTGGAGCAAGTTATTCAATAGCTATCAAACCAGAAGGAAGATTTTCGGTGATGACTCTTTCTACCCTAGGTGAATTAGGAACACTAGAAGTTGGAGTAATAGGTTCAGATATTTCAGGTTCTTCGCCTATATCACTAGTAGATGAAAAACTACCAGCAAGCTCGGAAACTGCAACAGCTTCAGGATTATAACCTATTTCTAGACTTTGGTAATCTGGATGGAATACCAACGAAGACTCTCCTTCTTCAGGTGAACCTACTCTACTGCCACCAGGAGGAGTTACAAGGACTTTCAAACCTTCGTAATGACTCGGGACGTCTTGAGGAGGCTCACCCCGAAGTCTACGGGACTTCCTCAACAAATCGGCCACAGTAACAATCTCAGGAGACTGGCCCCGAAGTCTACGGGACTGTCTCGGTAATTCCGCCACAGTTAAAAACTTCTAACTACCGCACACGCAAACAAAGTAAAATCTCAAAGCAAACCACCTAAAGTCTCTAAAGAACCAAAAAAATTTGAATCACACGCCTAAAGAATCTAGGGCATCAAACCATGCACAAACAGTAGCCTTCCGGACCGAAAACACTAGTTGGTGATGAAGCCCAACATCGCCGAATTCAGTACAGAAGTGGTGGGTGGAACAGTTACCCCGGCAACCTGCTTAATGAATAGACTGGCACAAGTTCCTCCACTTTAATCGTCTTGAGTGAAGTGAACCCCCCGGAAAATCCAAGTGAGTCTAGCCGACGTCTGCTCCAGGTACAGTGGGATCTTCCCTCCACCGTCACCTCGGGTAGAATCCTAAAGATAATGGTCACTAAGGTTACCAACAACAACAAATATACCTGGGGGAACAGTCTACGACCCGATAGCACGCAAGGGCAGAGTAACAAGCTCAATCCCCTTGCCGACTCCTTGACAATAATCCAAGGTTTACCGACAAGTGACCCCGGGCTCCTCGACAATAATCCGAGGTTTACCGTTTGTAATACGTGCGTATCTGGCATCTTTCTCAACCGCTGCAATTTTCTTATTCAATCACATTATTGCTAGGTTTGGTGTCCCACAAGCGATAATCACTGACCATGGGCACCATTTTCGAAACATTATGATGACAGAACTTACAGGCCAGCTTGGTTTGCATCATGATAGCTCAACTCCTTATTATCCACAAGCCAACGGTCTGGTTGAGTCCATCAAAAAAGTTTTGGTTATCATGATCCGACAAATCATTGGGATTCATCGGTCGAAGTGGCACAACATGTTATTTTCCGCGCTTTGGGCATATCGAACTTCAGTGAAAACATCAACAGGGTTCACTCCTTTCCAACTAGTTTATGGTTTGGAAGTCGTGCTGCCCATTAAATGCGAAATCCCATCACTTCAAATGGCTATCGAATTACTTCCAGCTACTTCCGAAGAGGAGAAGCGTTTATTATACTTAGCTCAATTAGATGAGACTCGACATGATGTTGCACTGGCAATCGAGACTCATGCAAAACGAATGAAAGCTCAGTATGATCGAAATGTGACCCCTCGAAATTTTTCGGAAGGAGACCTAGTGCTATTATATGATCAAGATAACGATAAATTAGGTGCTGGAAAATTCGTTCCTATGTGGCATGGACCCTACATTGTTAAGCGGAAGCTAGCAAAAGGGGCCTATGAGCTGGTTGACTTTGATGGGGACTCTTTGGGTAAACCCAGAAATGGACTTTACCTAAAGAGGTACTATGCTAAAATGGTGGGTGTGAAGATTTTCGTTAGGTTAGTTAGGTTAATTTTTCTTTCTAGCTAGTGTGTTTGTTAGTATAGACAATGTGCTTAGCTTAGAAAGTGTGTTTTTCATCGTTATTCTGCTTATCCTGGTTTTACCCTTGATGATTGCAGATGTTGATGCCTCTTCAAACGTATATTGGATTTGCTGATGGTGCTTGTCGTAGTACACGGAATATCTCTTCCGCAGCTTGGGTTATCTATTCGCCCTCTGACAAGTTAGTTTCTATGCATGGGGTGAGCCTCGATCAAACAATAAACAACATTGCAGAATACAGTGCAGTGATTGTGTTATTATCTGAATCCATTTCATTTGGGATTCAGAGTTTGATAGTGAGGTTAGATTCTGAACTCGTTGTATTACAGCTTAATAGAGTTTATGCCATTAGAAATCCAGTGTTATTAAGGTTATTTTTGAGAGTGCGTCTTTTGGAACGTGAATTTGATTACATCGAATATCAACATATTCCAAGGTCTTTTAATACATTAGCAGATGCAATTGCTTCTCGAATGTTAGACAGACATTTGCGATAATCATACATGTAAATTTAAAAACATTAACATTTAATCACACATGTTTAACAAGATAAGCCGGTAATAATGATATATATAGATAGGAGTGTGTCAAAAATACATCGTCTTCGATCATAGGTTGCAAAACACCTTATGATCGGAAAAAATGATAAGTACAAAAAACCAAAATGTCACATGTATCTACAAAAGTGACCATCCAATCACTCGTGGTGCTCCCTATACGATACCACTGAACGGGCTACCCTACATAAGAACCTCCTAAAAGGTCCTGGGACTACGACTACATAGCGCTGAAGTCTGATAGGAATATCATCTATAGTAGTCTCTGGTATATCCGCCGTCAGACGCTCTAGATCCTGCTCCAACTCAGCTAAGGTCTCTGCATCCGCATCCTGTGGGACCGGTGCCGGTGCAACTGGTTGTCTCCTCTCGAAAAGCCGGAGATTGGCTGGACGCCATGGACCCACATCTGCATTTTGAAAATTTTTACTGTCAGTTTTGAGATGATATATAAAAACAAAAAAAAATAGATAATTTAAAAACTTGTGAAAAATTAAGTACCTCTGTCGTCCCATTGTTCTCCCTGTGGAAGAACCATGTCCGGATCACCGCGAAAATCCACTCCAGCATACAGAAAATCCTGGATTGCAAAGACCTGGTCCTCCAACCAGTGAAAGTAACCCACAGGAAATCGGACAACTCCCGCTCCCTCATCAGGATGCCGGGCCATCACCGCAACCCATCGCATCAACTTTGGCTCCCGAGGTGGCCCAACCGCAACAGTGAGATGCTGGGGGATCAGCATCGGAACTCTCTCTAGGGCAAAGCTCACAACCGAAGGCCCATACCCAAAGGTATTTAATTGCCCGTTCTTTGCCCTAGTCAGTTGGCCCTTCATATTGGCCAACACAGCATCGCACCAGTTGAAAATGGTGCCTCGGAAGCAATCAATCGCCATCCACATTTGGGACCCAGTTGCAATGTGCAAAGCAGCCGCGCCGCAGAGTTTGGTAACTGTAAAGGCAATTACCATAAGTTCAGGACGGGATATGTATTTGATTTCTATCCCCTTCTCCTGGTTTTGATTGTTGCACCACTCTAGTCGGAGACTAGCAAGGGATTGGCCACTTGGCCTAGTCCCGAACAGAGACAGTTGCTCACCCCTATTAGGCAAACCAGTGAGAAAATATATGTCTGAGGGCTCAATCTCGAGCTGGTGCCCTCCGATGTAAAAACATTGTTCCTGGACGTTCCACCTTTCAACCAGCCACTCTAAGAATGGCACCTGGGCCCTCATGCCAGGTATGGCCCAGTATTTGTAGAGTGCCTTCAAAGCATCAATGGAAGGTTGATGATCTATTGTGGCCAAATCGACATCTTCGTGTTCTCTTTCGTGCCAATCAAGCATGGTGGGCAATCTACACACCAGAAAACACCCATTAGAATTCATTAAATCAAAAATTAATGGTTTAGTTTTGAGATTTGGGGTTTTAAAATTGCTTTGCACGGAGTACGCACCCCGTGTTCAGAAACACAGCGTCGGTACGCAGCTGTTCTGAAGGTAGGCTGCGTACTCCTGCCATTTTCCCATTAACGAAAATGTCGGGGTACGCAGGTCGCCCATGGGGCACCTGCGTACCCCGAGAAGCGTATCTTGAAACCCCAAAGCCCCAAAAAATCAAACTAGGGTTTAAAATGAAATTCTAAACAGATGAAGACAAAGAGGAGGATGTTTTGGAATACCTGAAAGAGACGGCGCTCGATTCCGACGGTCGGATTCTCCGCAAAGTCCACGGGAAGTTTCTTTCCAAAAGCCCTTTTCTCTCCCTCAACAGTAAAATGGTAAAAATGACATGGTAAAAAGTCTTTTTATAGGTTTTTTGGATAAATGAATGCTATGTTTGTTTATTTTTCACCATGGAAAGATATTTTTCAATGTATTTTTGCCTATCTTAAACAGGTATGAGTAATGTGTTGTTTTTGTGCAGGACAAAAGGAGTTTCAGAGAAAATTATCATTTTTTACGAACCAAAACATCAGAGTCATATTTTAAGCCCTTTTCTGACTCCTAAAACATGAAAATATTGCCGAGCGTTTCTTTTACACTCGTTAAAATGGAATTAAAAGACGGTCCCCTTATAGCCCTTTTCTGACCGTAAAAACAGGAAAAGATTGCCAGGTTTTTGTCGTTTCAAACTCGATACTGGAAATAAAACGACGTGTCCTTGATCGCTTTTTACTTTTCAGGTCAGAGGCACTAATCATGAAAGTACTCCTTGGTCGCAAGATCAAGAGGTTCTCTCAAGTATTATTTTATACTTTTTCGGGCTTGAGAGACACAAATTTACGAAAAAGTTCAACCCTGGAGTCTTCTTTAGTTTTTTCAGACTCTCTAAAATTGAAAAATGCCGAGTTTCTCCTATACTGGACTCGTTAAAATTTCACAGTAGAGGACCTGTTCGATTACAAACAGGAACGGACCACTCCTTCTTAGGGTTCGAATCTAAACTAAGTTGGACTCATCCGAAGGATGAGCTTATAATCAAGCATATGTTATCCTCCTCAAGCTTGTTAAAAATAAAGAGGTACTTGCCAGAAATGGTGGGGGAAAAGAGAGAAGAATGAACCTATTTGTTATCCTTTGTCACAGAAAAACCTTACTACCACTCTTGAACACGACACTTTTCATTCACTTGGGTTGGGAAATCCTTTGTCTTAAAGTTGATTAAACCACTTTGAAAGTCTTCAACCGTTTCTGGGTATTAACTTTGGGTCAATCGTCGCCAAGCCATCTGTCGTGTCGTTATGTGTTCAAGAGGTCTCTGCAAATAAACCATTCATATGCAAAATACTTGTCATCCATCTTTGACCATCCCTGAGTCAGTCCTTATAGCAACATTTCTTCAACTTGAACTATGATTTCGTGTTGTAGGCTTGCCTGCAACGGGTCACTTTCTATCGACATCAGCACATTATCTAGAGAGATGACTTAGAAATCATCAGTACCTTGAAGTCTGCATGCATCAATGGTAGGTTTCCCGCCTTTGACGACAGTTTACATCATTGACTTTCGATCGAAGGATTCCATGACGTGTTCGACATCAACTCATTCATTCACATCTCATGGATTGTACTGGGTACTTTGAGAACCATTGACATCACTGGTGGTCTCTCTCACACTTGTTAACAGTTTACATCATTGACTGGTAATCAAGTGGTTTCTACCATGTTCGACATCAACTCATTTATTCGGCATTGGCGGCCAGAACGGAAGATAATTTATTGGATCGTTCGTTAGGCGCGTCAAGTTTGGTAAATCCAAAGTTGCGATAAACGGCAATTGCCGATTAGGATCCCTAAAACTCTGAGTCACAAGACCAGTCCCAGGAGGAGGATATCCAGGATAACTTGGAACAGGAATCGCATTCGGGATATTGTATCCTCCCGGAAAACCAGGATTAACTGGACCGTACTGGGGTTGCTGTGGTTGTTGATAAGTGTACCCAGGATACGGTTGATATTGGTAAACTGGTTGTTGGACAGCAGGCCCGTATTGGTACTGTCCCTAGTACGGTTGATAAACAAATTGTGGTTGAGTAGTAACAACCGTACTTTGACCTGGCTGCCCCACAGGCATCTGAACCGTAGTTTGAATCGTAGATCCAGACAATGGTAAATATGTCTGTGGAGTAGTGGTAGAGACAGTAGAAACCGGAGCTGTCGATACTCCAGAAGTAGGTGTGGTGGAAGGAACAGATGTTGCTGTAGTTGCAGCAGTCGTTTGAGATGGAGTACTAGGTGCAATTGGCGACTGAGTAACTACCGAAGGTACAGAAGTTTGAACATTAGACTGGACTGGTTGCTGGGGTTGACCAGAAACCACAGGTTGTCCAGTTTGGGATGACAACTGTACGCTTGGCTGCAACACTTGTTGAACTTGCGATGGATCCCACACTATGTTCATTCCGGGGTATTGACCCATGACAGGTTGAGGATATTTAGATCCATAACCAGATTGAGGGTAGGATTGATAATTGAAAGGTACATTTCCCGTACCTTGAACATAAGATTGACCTTGAGGTGGTTGATAACCTTGACTCGAGTACTGACCTTGGGGTAGATACCCTTTAGGTAAGTACTGATACTGGGGTTGACCTTGAGGCATATATTGATCTGAGGTTGACCCTGGGGTACATATTTTAGGCTGGGGTTGACCTTGAGGAATGTACTGTACCATGGGTACATACTGTCCTTGAGGTTGCCCCCCAGACGCAAGTTGTGTACCTTGTGGTTGCCCCCTAGGCGTTAATTGAGGCTACCCCCCAAGCGGTAATTGACCACCTTGAGGTTGAGAACCGGGAATCGAACCTGACATCATATAAATGTCTCCTACACCCAACGGCTTATTGCCATTGTTTCCAGCTAATGACCCATGTCCAATGGGTTGAGGAGATGCTCCTGCAAAAGTACCAGAAAGTGACTGATACCCAGCAGGAATAGAAGGACCACCATACAAGAAAGATTCAGGGGGTTGAGTAAACACGGACGACTGACTAGACATATTTATAGGAGTATAAATACCTCCGGGTGGATAAGGAGTATGAGGTGGAGAAAAACTTATCCCTGAGTTGTCTAAGTAATTAGTTAACGAAAGATACCAAGTAGTACTTCTAGGTGGACTGTAAAAGATAGATTCACGCTCTCTTAGATCAATGGTAGGTTGATCTTCAAGAAATGGGCCGCCTACTTCTTCTTCTGGAGCAAGTTCTTCAATAGCTATCAAACCAGAAGGAAGATTTTCGGTGATGACTCTTTCTACCCTAGGTGAATCAGGAACACTAGAAGTTGGAGTAACAGGTTCAGATATTTCAGGTTCTTCGCCTATATCACTAGTAGATGAAAAACTACCAGCAAGCTCGGAAACTACAACAGCTTCAGGATTATAACCTGTTTCTAGACTTTGGTAATCTAGATGGACTACCAACAAAGACTCTCCTTCTTCAGGTGAACCTACTCTACTGCCACCAAGAGGAGTTACAAGGACTTTCAAACCTTCGTAATGACTCGGGACGTCTTAAGGAGGCTCACCCCGAAGTCTACGGGACTTCCTCAACAAATCGGCCACAGTAACAATCTCAGGAGACTGGCCCCGAAGTCTACGGGACTTGTTATAGACATTTTTGTGCCTCGCATCATGGAGCATGAAATGTCAATAATCACAGGGATCCTCAGTCCCTAAACATGTTGTTCTTACCCCTGAAAGAACAAGGTCATCAAACAACAGCACTTCCAATCAGTTCTCCACCTGAAAACACTTCAAAACAGGCTTATTTTGGATCATGTCAGCTGCTCCACTGAGCATCTGCGCTGGAATGCAACTGCTCCTCCTTGTACCTGCGCTGGAAGTCAAATCTAATGAAGGCTACCTGCGCTGGGCGAGATTGGCCAAGTGGCACAGTCATTCTGCAAGGTGTCAACTGCCCAGGAAGCTTCCAAACTGACACTTGGTTCATGAGATTCGCCCTATGATGAGTAAGAGGTACTTGATCACCATGTGTAAGCAAGGATCTCCAAGTGGACTCAAGAACTGAAGATTAACTGAAGAGGGAGAGGACACTAGTCAGCTCTATGCCAGCCTCAAGCTGACTCATCCTCTCTTCTTCTCTCCTATATATAGAGCTCTTCTATGAGGTCTAAGGAGGCTGGAATTTTGTGTAAAGCAAGGAGGTGCTGTTGGTTTACAGTTAGAGCTATTGGGTGATTGTTTTACTAGAGGTGAAGAGGAGAGTTCTTGCTGCTGGGGAGGTACTGCTGGATTGGAGCCATCATTGGTTGTAACCTTCTCAGAACCCTGTTACTTCTATCAATAAAGTTTTGCATGTTCTCCTATATACTTGTATTGCATTGATGTATTGTATTTACATGTATATTTGATTCATCCTAATCCATGCTTCAGTTATGAGTACATGTATCTTGTAGTTTGCTCTCTTGTTTTGTGCAGGATCTGTGTGTAGCTGGACCGGCAAAGAGAGCAAAGAGCTGGGAACAAGAGACAAAGAGAGGGGACAAGGATCGACTAAGCGAAAGACACCAGGTTGGTTAATCTTTTCATCCTTCTCTCTGTACTTTCATAAAGGAAAACATCAAAGCTTTACTTTCAGTTGTTGCTAAAGACTGTCACCTTTAGAGTAGGGATAGGGTCATCCGCATCGGATACTTTTCCCCACAACAGGACTGTCTCAGTAATTCTGCCACAGTTAAAAACTTTTAACTACCGCACACGCAAACAAAGTAAAATCTCAAAGCAAACCACCTAAAGTCTCTAAAGAACCAAACAAATTTGAATCACACGCCTAAAGAATCTAGGGCGTCAAACCATGCACAAACAGTAGCCTTCCGGACCGAAAACGCTAGTTGGTGATGAAGCCCAACATCGCCGAATTCAGTACAGAAGTGGTGGGTGGAACAGTTACCCCGGCAACCTACTTAATGAATAGACCGGCACAAGTTCCTCCACTTTAACCGTCTCGAGTGAAGTGAACCCCCCGGAAAATCCAAGTGAGTCTAGCCGACGTCTGCTCCAGGTACAGTGGGATCTTCCCTCCACCGTCACCTCGGGTAGAATCCTAAGGATAATGGTCACTAAGGTTACCAACAGCAACAAATATACCTGGGGGAACAGTCTACAACCCGATAGCACGCAAGGGCAGAGTAACAAGCTCAATCCCCTTCCCGGCTCCTTGACAATAATCCAAGGTTTACCGACAAGTGACCCCAGGCTCCTCGACAATAATCTGAGGTTTACCATTTGTAATACGTGCGTATCTGGTGTCTTTCCCAATGAAGGAGGATTGATCCCCTCACTGGTTCGGACACGGTCTCGTGCTTCTCCTTTAAGAGGAGCTTTCCTAGAGTACAAATGAAACAGTTGGATTTATCCTACCACAAGATAAGCTACTTGTTTGGTTTTGCTGTCTTGGAGAGTTAATTACTCTCCTACTCCAAGACACTAGCCTGATCTATATTGGTGTTTCAGAGCCCTAGTAAATAAAAAGTTACTAAGTTGATTTTACTTTAAGCGTTAATTTTTATGGCTTTTCTTTAAGACAAAAGGTAGCGGAGATGAAACTGATGGTGTGTAGACTCGACTCAAACCACTATAGAGATGCACTTAGGATGATTTATACTAATTTTCTTTTTCAATGAATTCCTTAGCTAAGAGAGTTGGAGAATGCAAAATTTTATAAAGACAACTTTCTTGGCAATGAAAATCAAAGAAACAATCTCTTTATCTTTTCCAAAACATGCAACACATGACCACTAATTATTTTGCGAAAATGTCCTTTTCATTCAAAGACTCAAATGCCACTAAGCAAACTTTTCTTTCAAAATAGATTTTTGGATTTTTCCAACTTAACAAAGCATTTAAAAATCAAAAAGCAAACCTTTACAAATCTAACAAATCTAAGCTACTTAAAAGCAAAACAAAAGAAATTCACCTAATAAGCAAATCTAATGAGGCCAAAACCTACAAAGTATGATCCCAGGATGTTTTACTCAGTCGTGATTTAACTAAGGACTAGTCAATGCAGAATCAAAAACTAGTAAAAAACAAACATAAAATCTTTTGTTCTTTCTCGTAAAATGAAATTCACAGTTCAATCAACAAACTTTTCCGAGATTCGGCAAAGAGACAAAACAAAGGTAGATGTCTCACAAGGGTAGATTCTATGAAAGGTATGACTCCTAAGAAGACTGCAAATACCAAGGAGATCCAAGGTCTTACGACTTCTAAAGCCAAAATCACTACAGGACCAGTGTAAAAATCAAACCCTAAGGCAAAATCTCTATGAATTCCACTAAAACACTTGACACTGACGAAACAAGTTCAGATGAAGATCTCTAGTAGGTAACCAGTGGATCTGGGTGGAAAAAACAAATTAAAAGCAAAATCTAAGAGGAAAAAAGGAGAAAATTGAAATTTTCTCAATTTTGACAGGGTACGCAGGCAACCTGTTTACACAGGTGCGGGTACGCTCTGTGCACAAAGCCGCAGTGCGTACAGGTACGCACTGTGCTGAACTCAGAGGTTGCGTACTTCTAGAAAAACTAAGAAAAACTAAAATCTAATTTAACCCTAAGCTAGCCCACCCAAACACACAGTGAGACAACCAAAAACCAGAAAGAAAAAGACTTTTCTCAAATCAAAGTTTCAGACAAAGGAAAAATCATTCACATCAATGGATTCCCCAGTGGAGTCGCCATTTTGTCATGCGGAAAGAGTCAATTTTGCGGACAAAACCAACCTCCCTAGAAGCTTAAGGATTTCTAGTGACAAACAAGACAATTAAGAACAATCATTTTCTAAATATGCATTTACCATATAAGAAATCAAGTGTTTAGATCCTACCTGTAGTCCAACGCTGTTGTAGTAGTCTAGCCTCGTCGATCCGGATGAGCTCCTCCTTCTCTTCGAAACCTGCATTCACTAACAATCAAACGATTAAATAGCACCTGAATATCTCATAAAATAAAACATATTTAACATATAGACCAAGGAGTATATGAAACAACTCATAAATAACAAATTGTTGAGAAGAATGGACTTATTTGTATTAATAGGAAACAAAAGAAACCATTACAACCTGAGCCTTGGTGTTGTGCAAGTTCCTCCCAGGGTCCGGCAAGAGTTTTCCTTTACTTTGATCAGCTCACCCACTTCCAAATGAAACAAGAAGGATGACAATCTCTCCTCACAAGCTTCTACAAGGAAGTCCTAATCTCAACTGCATCTACCCTTAGGAATGTCAGCTTTCAACCTCTCCTCCCTCTGGCCCAATGCATGTATTTATAGTGCTGTAGAGAAGTTAATCAGGTCCACCATCAATGGGATAAGCCCCTCTTTGGGTGGGTTAGCTCCCCTCTTGATGGGATAAGTTCCTCTTCCATAGGGATACATGAACCATCTGGAGGCGCTCCATACACGTCAAACAAGCTTCTAGAATGCTCTAGAAATGACCACAAGTAATTTTTTTGGAGTGAAACTTGCGCCTTTTGACCTTTACAGGAGTACGCACCCATTGCTTTACAGACAAAGCATACAAGTACGCAGGTATTGTGAACTTGGGTTGCGTACACGCAGGTAAGGCTGAGAGAAACTGCGTACCCAGAGATAATTGACTTTAAATGACTTTTCTCTCTTTCTTGGAGTTTGACATGGAAAGCCGAGGCATGAGACTTGCCAAGGAGGATAGTATGATAGTTGATGGAGCCATACTAACTGCAAATAGTCATGGTGACATTTTTTAGTGTAACACGCTTTATATGATGCCCATATAAGATTGTTTCATTCTAACAATGAGATGGGTTGGGTCCATTCTCTAATAGGAATTTACACTGCAAAGGGGGGGGGGTACCTTCACCTAAATATGTAAGCTTCTAGTGAATATGGGGAATGGTGGTGGAAAGGTGTCTGAAAACTGAATTGTCTGACAAAATCTTGTCCCTTGATGTGGTACATCCTTACTAAAATTGTGCCTACCCAGGACAAGGTGCAAAGGAATCATAAGATTGGTCTTGGTTGGTTCACACTTTGTAAGAATGATGGTGAATCCGTTGAACATATATTTGTTGACTGTCTATTTATTTGTAAAATACATAACATATACAACCCTTTCTTTTGGTCATGATTATTCACGGACTAAAAAAGGTTTTTAGGAGAGCTAGAGAGGTAGAGTGCAAAATGAGAATTTAAAACCATTAAAATCCCTACCTCTTAACATTTGTTGGGGCACGTTGTTAGAAATAAACAAAGAAATTTTTCTAGATGTGTCTTCTTCTCTGCATCAGATGGTTGCAAATGTTATTTACATTATGCCTCATTTCCCTCAATCTGTTACTATCCCTATATCTAGAATTGGTATTCAAGAGGAGCCTAATATTTTTCAAACTTGTGGCTTCTATGATGGGGCTGCATAAAGGGATGAATCTATGTGTGGAGGGCCCTTTCTCTTATTCTTATATAAGAAACACTTTTTCAAAGTTTCATTGGTGTTGACGGTGTTGGATGGCACCAATAGGTGAGGGGGTATCCTCGATATGAACTCCCAATTAGACCTCACGCCATTGTAGGATCTCCCACCAATCATCCAAAATGTTCATGACCACCATTATATTGATATTAGGGATATGCCTTGGCTACAATAACAAAACAAGAGATCATACACATGATTTTGAGGTAATCAAGTGAGTAAGCTTTGTGAGACATCAATTGCAATTTATAAAAGGAACTTCAATGGAACCGAAAAAGAGAGCGGGCTTCTAATAGAAAAGATTCATTAGTTAACATGAAAAACAGTTCATAAGATAATAACTATCATGAAATCTTATAACAACACACATCCAACAAGATAGATACCAAAGTCAATGAAATAGTTCATTTTATTTAGTATGAAGGAACATAAACATATACCATAGAAATTTAAATAATATTCATACAACATGCATGATAGGTGCATGAAAGTGTGTCGGATCTAAGAGCTTTGAATGATTAAGTGAAAGTTCCAAGTACAAAATTACAATGATGAAACACTAGCCTAAATAGTGGCACATGAATCTACCACTTTCTTCTCCAAAGAATGATCTTCTCTCCTATGCTAAACTAAAGAAGTCAAGGCTTACTCTCCAAAATCCCCTTCTCTTGAGTTATGAGGGTTTATTTATAACAAGTGAGGTGACCTTTCACCTACCCTTGTGACTCTTGAGCTCCCTCCTAACTCTTGAGCTCCTATCTTGTCTTTTAATTTATAATGACTCTTCATATTCCCCATGTGACTTTTGGACTCATAGTTTACACATTTGCATTTTCTTATTATTTTCAAAATGAAAAATTACAATAAGAAAAAATGTGTCTACTAGCCATAAGACATAATAGTACATTATGGTTAAACTTATGGAAATTGTAAATCGACGACAATAACATGTAATTTTATAGTGAGATATTGGTGCCAAGCTTTATACTATGTTGTTATGTGCTCAATGTTGGGATAGGGTCCCTAGGGGTTAAGTTTTAGTCAAATTTTGTAAATATGTAAAGTCTCCGTGAAATGTGGAAGCAGAGTGTGAAGATGGTATGAGTGAAAGGGGCTTTAGTCCCTTAGGTGGGTAAGTTATAGGGAGGTTTTGAGACCTACCCATGGTCCACGGACCATGTTATTGTAAGAAAAATTATATATATAGATGAGTCATAGCGAGTCTAGGGGGTATCTAACTAAGATAGAAGATCATTGTTTTGGGCAAGAAGCTAAGGCAGGAAAGGTTTGTTTCCTGTACCTAGGCAAAGGGGAAGGTTCCTGCAGCTGAGTGCACAGGGAAAAGAAGTATGTACTTGAATGATTACACTTAATGAAGACAATTTTGAGCCAATTCTGATACATCTATGTATTATTTCTTATTTCTGTAGAATCTATAATTTCGCTCTATGTTGAAATTTATATGAATTAATGCTTATTTGGTGTGCAAAAATAGTATACCAGTACTCTTTATGCATGTTATGAATGATTAAAATACTTTGCAAAGCTCTGGAATTTGTTTAAGTACATTTACAGTAATTGTCTGTTCGGAAGAGTTAAGGGTTCACAAAGGTAGATCCAAGCCCTAGGAACCACAAGAACCTATCACACAGGCCTGCGGATGCAAAAACGTGGTTCTGTCATCCCTGAATACTACTTTGGGTGAGACTGCAGCTTGCGCTACACAGCTTATTACCGAAAGGGCCAGCAGTTAGGGTTTTTTTGGTTAGTGTAGATAACGTTGAAGCTGGGTGAGGCCTCATCAAGCCAACAAATAGTTCCATTGTCGGGATCAGGATCTTGCTAAAGGGATGTGTGATAAATGGTTCCCCACGAAGAAAGAAATTGAGAAGTGGATTGTTCGAAACTTGTACATGTTTGCAGCACAGGAAAACATAAATATGTGCTTGTCCAAGAAAGAGTGGTTGAGCAGATACATGTACATAGATGATCTTGAAATCTTCTTCTACTCTTTTCTTGGTGAATTGCATGAGTGGTTGTCCAGGTTAGCGAATAGTTAGGGTACATGGAAGCTTGACGACCCTATTGTGTGGACCCCAAAATTGGTGAAGAATTTAGAGGCTTCAAAAAATAACATCGCGTGGACCATTGATCAGTAGATCGATCATATTTTAGGAGGATTCATCACTGAGTTCGCGATCGATATGAACGTAAACTATAGTGAAGTAGAGCACATATTCTTCAAGGGACCCAGAGGTAAGTACTTAAAATCTCTGAAGACCTGGATTAAGATGTTTTTTTGCAAAAAGAGGGTTATGCCATTACATTGATGTTTGGGACTACGCGAAGCGGAAAACCCTTCAAAAGGAATGAAGAATTAGGCTCTGAATACAATCCACTGTTAGGATCTTCTTATAGCGACATCGAAGGAACTATTCTGAGAACGCCATGAAGCTCGCTGTAGATAGTAAGCTAGGGTATCCCAGGGATACCCCATCCATCCAATCCAATGCCACCCCCACCTCCACCACATACACCTACACCTCCACCTCCACCTCCACCTCCATATCAACCATTCAACATGGTGAACACGATGAAGATGCCGATCTTTAAAGGGGTGGGAAGTGAGGACCCTATACAATTCTGGCTCATCACAGATGCTATGTGGAAGTCATAGCAGATTACTGACGATAATATGAAGAAAGAGCAGCTGGTCACAATGCTGCAGGAAAGGGCATTGACTTGGTATATCAAGTTCTCTATGGATCAACCAGTGCGATGATGGCAGAGACTTAGCAGGCACTGAAAAATGAGTTTAAAAATCCTAAGTCTCAGGTCTAGTATGGAATAGAGTTTAAGAAAATACAACAGAGGGTAAATGAGTCTGCATGGGACTTCAATCAGAAGCTAAAATGCTTGATCCGACAGGCTAATATGAAAATCACGGATGATCAACATAGAGGCTGGTACATTGCTTTGTTATTACCTCACCTTAGATTGCCATTATCACAACAGAAAATAGGAACACAAGCAGAGGTTGTGGAGCTCACAATGAGGTTGGAAGCCTCACCAGTGTAGGATACAAATGTTGGAGTACAACAGATTCAGTCGTAGCTGGCAAGCATGCACATGGATTTGCAGAGCTTGAAGACATGAATAGAAGCTCAACCTGAGATGCATGCTCAAGTTTGGTGCATAAAATGTAAAGACAAGGGACATGATAAGGATCACTATCCTATTTATCAGAATTACCTTATTGGATGAGGTCCTGTTCCTTTGAAGCCTGAGAACATTGTGGGACGAAGCGCAGGAGTACCCTTATGGTGCGCTATCTACCAGATAGTTGGGAAGTACGCAACTGATCATTGTCACCTCTTGCAAAAGTTTGTACAGACTCTGCAACAGTTGTTTTGTAACTTTTGTAAATCAGTTGGGCATGATGATCGAAACTACCAAAGCTATGAATTAATGATGGATTGGATGCTTACATATCGGATGCAAGCTAAAACTTGGCCTCAGGATCAGGGCACAGGTGTAGTGCACGATGGATTCCACGGCCAAGGAAGAGGAAGAGGAGGAGGAGCTAGAAGAGCTCGTGGACAAGCTATTTTCTACAACTGTGGAGAAGTTTGACATTTTGCATGTGACTTTTAGAACCCAATGCATCTATCCTATCAATATTACAAAACTTTTGACCATGTGATACAGGATTTCTCAGTGATGATAGCCAAAATGCAGGAGAAAAAGACTCAACCAACCATGCAAAATATACAGATGATGAGGGCAGAGCCTCACGAAGAGGACCATAGCATCAATATCACGACACGAAGTGGTATTACCACGGGAGAAGATAAAGGAAAGTAGCTAGAAACTGAAGGCTAGGTGCGTAAGGCTGCTAAAAAAGAGGTTGGATTTGATCTCAGAAAGGCTAAAGAAAATTTTATGGAAGCTAAGAAGAACTTCATTGAGGCTTCTATGTAAGGGAGTTAGGAGAAACCAACTAAAAACAATGAAGCATAGGATGTGGACCCCTCGCTATTGGCTACTTTTCTAAAAACCTGTATGAAGCTATTGCAGGATAGGAAGGTGGTGGAAGGGCTCCAGTAGATAATTGAAAATTGTACGGGTAAAATCAAGACTCCTCCTAAATAGCGCACTGTAAGGAAATTAGGTAAACATAAGAAGAGGACAAGGTGTGAAATGAGGCTGACCGCGTAGATTGGAGAGTATGAAATGGATCAGGTCATCCTGGATCTAGGAATTGATGTGAATGTGCTACCAAAGAAGACGTTGGAAAGGATGGGAAGACCTTTGCTATAATGGTCTTATATACAACTACACATAGTCAATCAATAGAAGATCATTGCTATGGGGTGCCTCTATGGGGTAACGATAGACATTGAGTTAGAAAGCGCTCTGGCTGACTTTGAAGTAATTGAAATAGAGGATGACAACAATCCTTACCCTGTGTTATTAGGAATTGACTGGGCCTTTGACATGGATGTGGTAATCAATCTGAAAAGAAAAGAATGACATTTGAAAGTGTTATATACCTAGGGGGGATAATATGGGGTACCAAGGGAGGTACCCAAGGTAATAATGTCATAATGTGATGGACCATAGTAATAAATAAGGTGGTTAACCCATATCATGTAAGGGACCACAAGTAGTTAGTAATAATGTAATGGGCCCATGGTATTAGTTTGATGGTATGAGGGAACCATGGTAATGACCCATGGTATTGTATGTATGAGGCCTATATAGAGGCTAGAGACTCCATGTCAAGGAATTGTGTGAAGGATTATTGTATCAACAAGCATATGGCTTGTGTAGTGTTCTCCTTCCTTAAGGAGTGAATGTATGGTGTTTCCCTACCTTAAGGGTTTGATCAATAAAGAATCATTTCATATTATTTTTGGCCTTATTTGCATTGTCTTATCTTTTTATATCAGATCTATAATATTTCTGGGTTAGATCTATAACAAGTGGTATCAGAGCACTTTCATGGGCAAAAGTGGAGATTTTTTTTTTTTTTTTTTGCAGGATTTCAGGGGCGGCGAGTTTGCAGATCAGATCTGTACATTTTGGTGCAAGATATGCTAAATATAATTGCATATCTAGATTATTTGTGAAAAAATAGCTGATTTCAAAAAAAAAAACGGTTGAATCGGAGTTTGGATGAATGAGATATCGCTGATTTAAAAATCAGTGGGGTTGTAGACAATTTTTCGGGGAAGTGAATTTGCGGCATAGATCTGGAAGTCTTGGTGCAATATATGCAAAATATAATTGCAGATCTGGATTCTGTGTGAAAAAACACTCAATTTCAAAAAAAAAAATTAGTCGAATCGGAGTCTGGATGAGGGAGATATCGCTGATTTAAAATCAACTCTTTTTTCAGAAATTTTGGTGACGACGGGAGAGTAGCAGCGCAGATATGAAATTCCAGTGCCTGGATCAAGATTTCTATCACATGGGTAGATGTAGAATGATTGTTCCATTTCTGAAAACAGGTCATAATAGGGATTTTGAGTAATATTGACTAAACTGTGACAATGTCAAATTTTCGCCAATTTTTTGTGATGGATTAGAGTTTGAGGGACTTGTATAAATTTGATGGCTCTCATCTAGCCAAATGGCTAGCACAAATGGAGAAATGTTTTAGTTTGAATTACATCATGGATGATGAGACTCGGTTGAGAATGGGACAAATGTACTTGGACTATGAAAGATGGCAATGGTGGCAAAGACATCAACATTGCTATCGAAGGCCCTTGACTTGGGACATATTCACAAAAGCTATTATGGACCACTTTGACCATAAAACTAATCTTGTTGATAAGATCACATAGACAAACACACTTCCTAGCACATATTTTATTTTTACAGAAAATAAGGAAACCAAGGAACCTAAAGGGTTATTTTCTGCTGGTATCTCCTTATTGCAGGTTCATGGATTGATTCAGAAAGAGAAGATCATTGTTTCTATAAATCCTAGTTGCAAGCATAATTTCATCCATTTTAATTTGGAAAAAAAATTGCAAGTTCCTGCAAAAAACATTGAAAACACACAGGTGGATGATGAGGATGTTCAAGTGTATAAGGATTTGAAGATTTTTATGGATAAGTATGTGTTGCATGGCAATTTTTATACTTTAGATATGGATAATATGGATGTTGTTTTGGGATACCCTTGGATGGAATCAGTGGGTACTATCAATATTAATGTGCAGAAGAAATTCCTGAAGCTCTGGTATAAAAAGAAGAAAATTACATTGCAGGATATTTCCATCAATAAACAGGTAGAGTACATGGAGGTTGAAGCAGAAGATGTTCTAGGGACTGACATATCAGATGATGAGCCTTTGATGATCAACAATCAAACACAAACAGAGGCTGAAGCATAAAAGGTTACAGGTACATCAGATGAGGGCTCAGTGGTTGAAGTCATATTGGAAAAGAAGACACCACAATAGGCACCACAGTAGGGTGAATTAAAGAAAAAGACACCGTGGGTTAAAACTTCAACATATCATCACCCACATCACCCCGCAAGAAAACAACCAACAAGATGGAAACCAATTAGCCACAAGGACAACAACCCCCGTATGACGGATAGCGAGGAGCAAAATCGACCTACTACACATCAACACAGAAGAGCTGCCATGGTCAACTTCCATCTCAAGCGAGCGAGGCACCAACGAGATCGAGGGTTCACCTTTCTCTTGGATGGCTAGATGCACGTGCATGGTACCAGTCGACTACTCTTTTGATTAGATCTTATTATTTGTGTTCTTCCCATGTTTCGGGGACGAAACATGCTAAGGGGGGTGGAATGTTATATACCCAGGGGGGATAATATGGGGTACCAAGGGAGGTACCCAAGGTAATAATGTAATAATGGGATGGGCCATAGTAATAAAGAAGGTGGTTAACCCATATCATGTAAGGGAGCACAAGTAGTTAGTAATAATGTAATGGGCCCATGGTATTAGTTTGATGGTATGAGGGAACCATGGTAATGACCCATGGTATTTTATGTATGAGGCCTATATAGAGGCTAGAGACTCCATGTCAAGGAATTGTGTGAAGGATTATTGTATGAACAAGAATATGGCTTGTGGAGTGTTCTCCTTCCTTAAGGAGTGAATATATGGTGTTGCCCTACCTTAAGGGTTTGATCAATAAAGAATAATTTCATATTATTTCTGGGTTTATTTGCATTGTCTTATATTTTTATATCAGATCTATAATATTTCTGGGTTAGATCTATAACAAGTGGTATCAGAGCTATAATAGAAAGGAAGGCACTCTAGGTTGTTGTCCCATTGGATCCCACTGAAGGAGCGTGCTACTCTAAACCAATCCATGACTATGAATAAGAAGACAATTTGGATCAAATTTACGAGATCATTGCATGCGATGAATATTGGATCAATCCCACTGCAGATAGGTGAATTACATGGGATAGAAATAGCTCATGTACCTAAGATTCAGATGAATAACTTGAGCACTGGAAGAATAGGTTGCATGAAGTCTCAATACTACGCTGCAATATGATGAAAAAAATTATTTGATACGTATCTATAGAGGTACGAAATCTACCTCATTATGATGGTCTGAATGATCTTAACTTGTTTTTGGATCAATTTGAAATGGAGGTGCTAGAGGAATATCGATTCCAGGCACTAGATCTGGTGTTGCACACTACGCCTGCATGATGGTGGGGGACACATAAGAATAGCTTCAATGAATGGAAAGAGTACAAGCAAATGATGAAGCTAAGGTTTAGGTACACAAATACCCACCTAACCGAGAAATACTTAGGCAAGGATGATCCACGTGAGCATTTTGCGAAATGGAATAAAGCCTAGAGGGAGGAGTCTCAACCGGAATGGATACATATCATTTATCACACCCTAGATACTATTCCAATGAACAGGTACTTGGAAACAGAGCTATGCCATGGGACAACCAAGTGGGATATCCTGAGGGAAAGTTTCTTGTTAACTTTCAACTTTGAGGATGGATTTGCATGTATTGATGAAGCACTCCAAGAAATTAAGGCCGCAATCTTCAAGGTGCCTGAGGAACTAGTAGAATGGGTTCAACTAGACTAGAGTACACAACTATGCCATGCACTGGAATGCTACAACATGATTTCAGAAGAAGAAGAGGATCCATGAAATATCAACATTTCAGAGTCTGAGGGATAGCATGAGGTTGAAGAACCCAAAGCAGCAAACGCTGATATAACAAAACCTTTGAAGACTAGGAAAGTGAACATTGGGTCCAACACGCAACCTAAGTATGCAAAGATAGGAAATTGTTGGGATGAATATACAGTCGATAAGGTTGAGGAACTATTGCAAAAATACCAGGACTTGTTTCCTACCAATTTCTCGAATCTAAAAGTAATAGCAGGGGATCTGGGTGTAATGAAGATCACCCTAAATCCCAATGCAAAGCCCATGAAATAGAGACCCTACTGTCTAAATCCAAAGTATAAGGAGAAGGTGTGCAAAGAGCTAGAAAAGATGATAGAGGCTGGAATGATTGAGCCGGTGGAAGAGTCTGATTGGGTGAGCCCTATGGTTGTTCAGGAGAAGAAGCAACAAGATGAAATCAATATATGCATAGACCCGAGGAAGCTCAATGATGCGTGAGTTCATGACCCATTTCCAATGCCATTTATGGATGAAGTTTTGGAGAATGTTGGAGGGAAGGAGGCCTATTCATTCAATGATGGGTTCTCGAGGTACCATAAAATTAAGATCGTGCCAGAGTATCATAGCAAGACTAACTTTGCGACAGAGTGGGGATGCTTCCAGTACACAGTGATGCCATTCGGGCTTAAGAATGTGCTAGCTATATTCTCAAGGGTTGTAATTTCAACTTTTAAGGAGTTCATCCATAAATTCTTAGAAATTTATTTTGATGACTGGACTGTGTTTGGGTTGGTAAAGTGCCATGTTGCAAGTCTATGCCTTATGTTAGATACTTGTTGCATATACCAAATTGCCCTAAATTTGAAGAAATGTATCTCTTGTGTGCCCTATGGGATATTGCTAGGCCATGTGGTCTGCAAGAAGGGATTAATGGTAGATCCTACGAAGATAACTGTTATTGTCAATTTAGAGGCTCCAAAGAATGTAAAGAAACTATGTGCAACTCTAGGCCACAGAGGATACTACATGAAGTTTATCAAATCTTATTCGCAAATAATTGCGCCAATGGAGAAATTACTAAAGAAGGATGCGACTTTCTTCTAGGATGAGGAGTGTCAGAATAGTTTGGATGTTTTAAAGGAAAAGATGGTGATTGCGCCCATTTTGGTGTTCCTAAACCAGATGAAGGAATTTCATGTTCATGTGGATGCCTCCTGTATTGCATTAGGTGCAGTATGAACCTAGCTAGGCGAGGGCGAAATTGATCATCCTATAGCCTTCACAAGAAGGAAATTATCAAAGGATGAGAAGAACTACTCAACTACAATGCATGAAGGGTTGGTGATGGTATATGAGCTACAAAAATTTTGACATTACCTATTGGATGCGCACTTCGAAATGTACATATATCATTTCTCTCTCAAGTACTTGGTCAAAAAACCTTTGTTGGGGGGAAGATATGTCGGTGGCTGCTATTTTTCAAGAATATAACTTTCATGCGATTGTCAAGCCCGAGCGATTGAATGCGGGACTGGATCATTTATCTAGAATTGAGACAGGCGAAGATCCCACTAGTTTGGAAGAAGGGTTGTCGGATGCATAGCTCTTTGTTGTAGGTGTCACAGACGATCACTTTGATGACATCATCTAGTTTTTAACCGCTGGCACAACCCCGAAGGGATATTATACACAGCATAAAAAGGAATTGGTGGTCTGCGTGACTGATTTTTCTATGATCATTGGACACTTGTATAAGATGGGCTCCGATGAAATACCACACCGATATGTTCTAGAGTTTAAATGATGCAGCATCCTCGCCGAAGTACATGGAGGAGTGGCAGGAGGACACTATGCTGGAAGAGAAACCACCCAGGATTGTGGTGGCCAATGATGCATAAGGATTCTAAGGCTTATTGGACGGCATGCAATGCTTGTTAGAGGATAGGAAAGTAGTTGTGAAGGGATGGATTTCCCTTAAACCCATGGATTTCTTTATAGGTGTTTGACAAATGGGCGATCAACTTTGTGGGCTGATACAACCACCAGGGAAAATGGCGAGTGCGCAATACATTATTACTGCAATCGAGTACCTGACGCGATGGGCAGGATCATAATCGATCAAATACTGTAGCGTTGTTATAGATGCAAAGTTCCTTTTCGAGCTTTTCTTAACTCGGTTCAGTTTCCTAGAGATATTAATGAGCGATAGCGGTACGCATTTCTTGAATGAGACTATTGTTACAATGTTGGATGAATTCCAATTTTATCACCAAAAGAGCATGCCCTATCATCCTCAAGATAATGGTACAGTTGAAGTGTTCAATAAGATCCTAAAAAGCACATTGACAAAGGTCTGCAACATGAAAAGGAATGATTGCGATGTATGCGTACCAACAGTTCTATGGGCATATAGGACAACGTGTAAAAAGTTGATTTGAAAAACTCCCTTCCAATTGTTCTATGGGATAGAGGTTGTGATTCCCATGCAGTATATTGTGTCGATTCTATGGATTGTAGCACTCACTCATATGGCTTATCGCGACACGATGGAGGAGCGTCTTGTACAACTACTGGAATTAGAGGAAGATAGGTTTTTGGCAAGATTTCACTAGCATGTGCAAAAGGAGCGTGAAAAGGCCTGGAATGATTAACATATTAAGAAGCGCACCTTCCAGGTAAATGATTTAGTGTTACATTATGATACAAAATTCATGAATTTTCCTGGAAAATATCAAATGCATTGTTTGGGGCCATATGTCGTCAAAGAAATTACAGATGGTGGTGCAATTCATCTTGTGAAGTTGAATGGGGAATTATTTCCAAGAAGAATCAATGGCAGTCGATTGAAGTTGTACAAGGGTGATACCACCCCTGTTCAATGGCTATATGGTGGTGGGATAGTATTAGTACTCCAGGTAGCTGCAAGGAGGTATGGGACTATAAAATACACTGCCCAAGAATTAGGAAGACGAGGTAAGGGAGATGCGCCACGGAGGATGGTGCCACGCAGACAGGTCCAAAGGTGGTCGTTGGATGCACTTTAGATGATTGGATGAAAGAAATTCTGTTAAAAGGAGCGGGAAGGTTGCATTTATGGGGAAAATATTTGGAAACCTACCGCCAAAGATGCATTAAAGATCGGAAATTGGAGGGAACAATCAGATTCAAATTTCAAATCACCTATAAATTGGGCATGCCACCCTGCCTTAGAACACTTTGCTCTCTGAAAATTAATTATGAGCTTTCTCACCTTGTGTTGCACCAAGAGTTTAATTCTATGTCCAAGCCTGATTGGGAAGAACTTTTCTCACATCCAAGATTAGCTAACGTGTTTGAAAATTTCCGTAAGGCCTTCTTGGAAAGAATGGTTGAAGCTCGACACTCAGAAGTCACCAGTTCTGAATCTACAACCACTAAAGTCATGCTGACAATGGAAGCAACACCCTTTGTACCTATGGTGCCGAGGTCGTCTATGCCTAAGCCATCTACCTCTAATAAGAAACAGATGAAGCCCCAAAAAGTTCCGGTGAGACAGTCACTGCGGAAAAACCCCACTAAGGTTCGCCAAAGGGGAAAATGGATTAGTCAGAGCAATGGCATGAGTCCCTTGATCTTGATGAAGAAGAGCTTCCTTGAGGAATTGAGGAGATGGAAGCCGAAGAGGGTGAGCCTATGACTCGGCTCTCGAAATATATCCCAGCACAGAAAGGCAAAGATAAGGTGCTGAAAGACCCCGATATCGCCAAATTCATGGTTTCTACACCACTACTGCCAGAAAAGGTGGTGTTTGAAGGCACGGTATTACGGCGCATTCCCTCACTCAAGATGGAGGATTTGGATCTAGCAAACCATGAGAAGTTCCCACAGCTTGCGCTGAATAAGTATTTCGTGAAGATTTATTCTAAAGAGACTGAAGTAATGCGACTGGAGCCAATAAAGTAGGTCGCGGGGGTTGATAAAGAAGGCATGCCGAAATGCTTTGTGTGCCGCATTTTAGCAGAACCAACATCAACATAGTCTGTGTTCAGTAATTTCTCACCCTGGTGTATGACAAGTGTCTCTAGTTTGGAGAACCCATCCCTATTATTGATACGCCGATCCACCTGATTGGGAAGAACTTTTTTCACATCTAGGATTAGCTAACGTGTTTGAAACTTGTCATAATGCATTCTTGGAAAGAATGGTTGAAACTCGCCCCACAGAAGTTGCCAGTTCTGAAGCTGTAGCCCCTAAAGTCGTGCTAACAATGGAAAGAACACCCTCTGTACCTATGCCATCGAGGTTGCCTACGCCTAAGTCATCTGCCATTGAGAACAAGCAAAAGAAGCCCCAACAAGTCTCAGTAAGATAGTCACTGCAGAAAAACCCCACTGAGGTTCACAAAAAGGGGAAAATGGATAAGTCAAAGCAACCACATGAGTCCCTTGATATTGATGAAGAAGAGCTTCATGAAATAATTGAGGAGATGGAATCCGAAGAGGGTGAGCCTATGACTCAACTCCGGAAATATATCCCACCACAAAAAGGCAAATCTAAGGTGCCGAAAGAACCCGATATCGCCAAATTTAGTGTTTCTACACCACTACTGCCAGAAAAGGTGGTGTTCGAAGGTGCGCTATTAGGGAAAATTCCCTCACTCAAGCTGGAGGATTAGGATCTAGCAGACCATGAGAAGTTCCCATAGCTTGTGTCAAATAATTATTTGGTGAATATTTACTATGAAGAGACCGGAGTAACGCAACTAAAGCTAATGAAGTGGGTTGCGGGACTTGATAAATAAGGCCTACTGAAATGCTCTACGTGCTTCATTTTAGTAGAACCAATGTCAACACAGTCTTTGTTCAGCAACTTCTCACCCTGGTGCATGATGGGTGTCTCTAGTTTATGGAACCCATCCCTATTATTAATACGCTAATCCACCAAATCACTATGTTTCCCCATAAACAGGTAGATCCAGCAAAGTCGTTTGGAGGAAAAACTAAATAAAAGCAACTAACGGACCAAATGAAGAGCGAGTTCCACTTGGTGAAGAAGTCACGTGGATATTCCATCTACTCTATTACACACAATATGGTGCCATTTTCCATGCATATCTCGGCCTACAAGATCATGAGGAAGTGTTGCACAGACAAGGTTCCAGCACTGGTAATTTCATCACCTCCCCAATGTGTTAAAGGTGTCCAATACAATTGGGCATAGTACCTCAGCAAGGAATTTTTGGCCAACTATCGGGAAGCACAAGATGAGGGCAAGGAATTTCAATATGCTTGGTTGTTGTTATTGATTGCACTAGTCATGTGGAGGCTTCCTGAAGATAGTGAATTCCCTCCACAAGAATCTGATTTACCAGGATCAGTCAAGTTCGCTTCGTTATGGGTGATAAAGGACCCTGCGCGGGTCATGGAGACTAAAATGTTTTGGGTGTTGGTCGAGATGGATGTTTGCATGGTGATCAATTAGAGGCCAAGCCTATCATTGACTCTATATCAACAACTAGAAGATTATGTAGAGTTCAAGATGGACTTTCACAATGAGTCTATCTGCGCAAGATGGGATCCAAAGAAAAAGTGGTACAAGTTACCCTACCTAGTGAGTGAGGCAAATGTGTAGGATGTGGTTGGGAAATGGCCAAGGGAGTGGATGCACCCCTCAAATCTCGATGCATGTACAAGAAACATTGGGGAAAGTTCCTCCGCGTGGATCACAACAACACAAAAGTAGAAGGAGGTTGAGTTGGCTACAACTTGAGAGAAAGTTGCGCAGTAGAAGAAGGAAGTTGCTACCAAGGCAGCTACTACTAAGGCAGTTGCTGAGAAAGAGTTGGTGGTTAAGAAGACTACTATTGATGTTGAGGAGTCTGCTTCTGAGCACACCGAGGACGAGGAATAGTCCGATGTTGAAGGAGGTGACGACGCGGAGCAGGACACCCCCTTTAGAGTACATAAGCACTCCAAGGAGAAAACTTCAAGACCTATGAAGAACAACAAGTCTGACAGGAACATGCATGTCGATCCAATGGTCCTCACTAAGGGGGACTTTGAAGAAATCAGGGATAAGGTTCGAGACACCACAACAAAAATGTGGATGTAGTTTTAGCAATAGTACTAGTAGGTGTTGGGCAATGTGAAGAAGGGTATGCATGATCTGTAGATCCAAATGGGGCAACTGCAAGTGAGCGTTTGTCAGGCGACCAGGATTCAGGTGAGCCTGCAGCAAGTTAGCGTGACCATGCTAAACAAAGATCAGACTCTAGACCTCAGAGTCATCCAATTACCGGATGGGGACCTGCATGCCCAGTCAGAGGAAGTAAACACCCAGCTCACATAGCTTAAGGATCTCGGTGTCAATCTCGTGGCACTTCCTATCCAGACCCTCTGCGAACTACACCGAGGAGTATCCGAGGAGCTAAGGGTTAGGGAGAAGTGCACATTGTTGTTAATCAGCGAGGTCAAGACCAATAACAGAAAAATATTCGTAGAAAAGGCATAGGCATTGAAGGAGAAGGAAGAAATGGCCACGTGTATCTAGAACTTGGAGGTAGAAATTACATAGGCATGCAATGCACTGCCTGAGCTCAACATTCCCATAGAAATAGAGTCAACAACAAAGATTTAGAAGTTGGCTACAGTGGCTTGGGAATTAATGAATGAAATTGGCCACATTTGATTTGAACTTAAACTACAGATCTCATAGTTGGAGTTGAAGTCGCAGTTGACCACTCCGCTAGAATTCTTGGAGTAGCGCAAACCAGCAATTAAGGAGGGGATGGCCATATTAGACACAACAGTCAAGGAATATACAAATTTATTCGAGCAGGCCATGGAACTATGGACATATCTGTAGGAGGACCCCACTCTGAAAAATATCAGTACTGATATTAGGTAAAAGCAGCAGCAATTTGACGAAATCAGGTCGACTGCACACACTTTGGCACTAGTCCAGCACTTCGCACAACTACAGGAAGGAAAACAACTGTAGACATAAATTTAAGAGTTGCTCTGTGAAGAGCCCATCTTAAGGGCCAGAACACAGCCATGGATAGAGGAAGAAAGGCAACTGACTTTATAATTTTAAGACAAGTTGAATACCATCAAACAGACACAACGGATAATGGGCCTTGCAGTGGAAGGCCCTACTATAGAGAAGATGGTCGAAGAAGTATAGGAGGTCGCATTGTGAGGTACTACTAATTTGCAGGTTTTGAAGATGGAGTTCCGTGAACTCGATGATAAGATTACAACGCTAGTCAAGTGACTTGAGGGCGAGTCACCCAATTTGTGTTGGGGGCCTGTTGGGATAGGGTCCCTAGGGGTTAAGTTTTGGTCAAATTTTGTAAATATGTAAAGTCTCTATGAAATGTGGAAGCAGAGCGTGAAGATGGTATGAGTCAAAGGGGATTGAGTCCCTTAGGTGGGTAAGTGATAGGGAGGTTTTGAGACCCACCCATGGTCCGTAGACCATGGTATTGTAAGAAAAATTCTATATATAGATGAGTCATAGCGAGTGTAGGAGGTATCTAACTAAGATAGAAGATCATTATTTGGGAAAGAAGCTAAGGTGGGAAAGGTCTATTTCCTGTACTTCGGCGAAGGGGAAGGCTCTTGCAGTTGATTTCATAATCCCCTGTAGATGAGAGCGCAGGGAAAAGAAGTATGTACTTGAACAATTATACTTAATAAAGATAGTTTTGAGTCAATTCTGATACATTTGTGTATTATTTCTTATTTATACAGTATCTATAATTTTGCTCTATGTTGAACTTTATATGAATTAATTCTTATCTGGTGCGCGAAAATAGTAGATCAGTACTCTTGATGCATGTTATGAATGATTAAAAGTCTTCGCGAAGCTCTGGAAGTTGTTTAAGTACATTTAGAGTAATTGTCTGTTTGGAAGGGTTAAGGGTTTGCGAAGGTAGATCTAAGCCCTAGGAACTAGAAGAACCTATCACACAGGCCTCTGGATGTAGAAACCTAATTTTGTCATCCCCCCATACTGATTTAGGTGAGACTACAGTTTGCACTACGTAATTTATTTCCAAAAGGCCAACAATTAGGGTATTGTTGGTTGGCGTAGATAAAGCTGAACCTATGTCAAGCCCCATCAAGCCAACACTCAACCTTCATTCATACATCTAGATTGTATCTATTTTTAATCTCTAGTGCATTTGGATATATGGTCATGGAATATGTTTGAATGACGGTTAGTATCATGATTAATTTCATGTGAATATTAGTTGGCTTAGTCACACACTACAGAATATATTATTTTCTCACATCAAAATCATCCTAGATGGTTGTCTATTTAATGTTATTCATGAAATAATATATCTCTTCTTCAATAATACTCCTACTCTTTAGCTCCGTAAATGTACCAACATCTCATATATTTTGAATCTTGACCAAGGAATCCAATCCATTATACAATCATTAATATGTTGTTATGGTGTTCATTGCAGAAGTATGGATTTTCTCATAAATCTATATAAACATCTTGATTTTTGTCATATCCATTTCAACATCTTGTTTTATTTTCCTAACCAACACTGCAGGTATATTGAGATATTTGGTGCCCAAACCTAGATCACATCTATGGATATATAGGTTGTCTTTAGGAAATTTACCATCTTTATTTACCCTTTCTTCACTTCATGCAAAAGCACCACTACTTCATGAAGAGTGAACATCTCATCATATAGTTGCGTCATAGTGTCTTCCAAAGGCTTGATCTTTGCTAGTATTGTTGCCTTCAATTCCATCCTGTTAGTACTAATGGAAGACAACCTTTGATTATTGGTCATGATATGGTCAACATGTTTCCTTGCGAAGGCGAACTCTTTTTCCAATGTTACATTTTATCTCATAAGATAATCAATTTTTTCCTTAGTCGATTCGCTAGAGGTCACATTTGTTGCTGCAACTTCTCTTGGATTCTTGAATCCTAGTAATCGGAACGAGCACCCTTTCTATATTAACGGAAACAGGGTGATGGGGATAATTTGGAAAATACCTTCTTCTCTCTTGTATTATCCTACTTTATAGTTGGTCGAAAGTGAAGTTTGAAATGTACATAGCCCTATCATCTGGTGGAGGAACTAGTCGCATCTCACTAAATGGGAGGTGGCCACCAGCAAGAGGATTTGAGGGATGATAGCTTGAATGTTATTCAAATGGAATAATATTTAATCATTTCTCATCCTCATCTTCTTCATCATAAATCTACTAGGCTTGTAAATCCTCCTATTTTCTCTTTCTTTCTTCTTCTTCTAACAAATTTTTTCATTCTTCTTCCTCCTTTTGATTTTGCAGGGCTTCTTCCTGTTGTTTCTTCCTATCTTCTTCTTCTTTTCTCCTTTTCACCTCTTCCTTTCCTTTTTGTGATTCTTCACTTTTATTCCTCTCTTGTTCTTCTTTATGTTTCCTTTCTTCCTATCACTTGTGTTCCTCTTCCTATTTCCACTCTGCTTCTTGTTTCTACTCCTTTTCCCATCACTTTATGAAAACTTCTTCAAATTTCGTTCTTTGTTTTTCTCCCTCAATTGTTCCTTTGGTGGTCATATTTTCTTTGAATTTTCTGCTCTGCTCTACTTCAAGATCATGTAAAATCTTCATCTTAGGCTTGACAATACTATCCTAAGTAGGCACTTCTTGTTGGTTGCCTTCTTGCACAATGTCTGTTGTATGAGATGTGTTAGAAGGGTCTACATCATCTCCCGATCTATTTGCTCTAGAATAATTCTACCAATTCTTCATTGTTTCCTCATCTTTCAGAGACATGGAAACATAAGGCCAAGAAAAATGCAACTTGACATAGTGTTGTTTACATAGTCCCCTAGGGTTATACTTATGATAACTCATTTCACCAAATTTGAGGCAAGATAGTTCTTCAACTTTTGCTTTTGTTTCCTTCAAACTCTTCAACTCATAAGACCGCACTTGTAGGGGAAGGAGACACCATGGTTTCTTCTTCTTCTTTTACAATAGCTATGAGAGCCTTAAGAAAATATGGTATGTAATTTTCTACATGATAACCTTATCAGTTACATACTTCAGTAAGAGATGTGGTGGCTTTTGAGAACTAAAGACCCTGATAAAGGTGCCCTTATAAGAAGCAAACCAACCTGCAACTTTAGTAATAACTTCTTTATCTTGTTCAAACATGCAGAGTGCATCTTTGTTAGGTCCCTATAATACTAGTGTATTCCCTTATTATTATTGTCATTGAAACCCCTTATTGTTATTTTTGTGCCCATGTTGTCCCCATATCATTATTATTAAGCCCCATAGAAGCCCACGATTGTTATAGTTGTGCACTTATATTATTATTGTTATGTCGTCTTTGATTATATTGTGACCCCTTAGACTCCTAGATATAGAAAGGAGGCATTGTCATTTGTATCATCGAAGAATTGTTCGTTTGTGTAAAGTAAAGTAGGTTTCCCCCTCAAAGAGCCTGATTTTGAAGTCGTTGATCTATCTTTGCTTCTATTTTGTGAGGTGGTTGCATAACATTTGGTATCAAATCTTTGGATTCTAGGGTTTCGCTACTTCAAACAGGCCATCGTGGCATGTTAGCTATAACTTGTTTTCTACGAAGTTTCAGAAGCTAAAATTAAAACCCATTTGAGCCGAAATTACTATGAACCTCGGGTACAAATTTCAGATCTTGTGTCTCTATATTTTCGGAGATATGATCCAAGGAATTTAGGGTGTTTGCATGCTCCCGAATTATATCGCAAACAAGTGACCTGGGAAAAATTGTCATAAATTTCTCTTTGAGCATCAGATTGAAATTTCATAAAAAGGTGAAGAAATAAGACAAAATTTAGTTTTCTGTGTATTGTGTCTAGGTCTGAAGGTCAAACCACTGACACGTGGCACTCCGTACAAGTTTGCTCTACTGAACCCATCTATAATCAAGTCATCGTTGGAGATTTGGAATAACGCTTCCTTGAAGAATCCAATCTTGATCAGATTTGTGGGGTTGGAAAGAGGACTTAGAGGGCTACCTCAGGAAGAAATTTTAGACCTTGTAGATTTGAAATTAGAGAGCTATAATAGATTCAATATTGATCTCCTACAAAACGAAAAAATGTGTGTAGTCTTTTTAAAAATTTTCAGAAGTTTGGTTTGAAAAATTATTTTCAAGGAATTCAAAGGGCATAGTGAAGAAAATTTATCATTAATTGATGCCCCAAAGAAAGAAAATGGAAGCACCGAGTAAGTAACCTAAAATCTCTAGCATGGCTCATGAAGAAGAGGAAGAAATGCAACATGATAAATCAAAATTACGAGATCAAGTGCAACAAATTTCACTCTCACAAAAAGTAACAGAAGCTAAGATGGATGGCTTAAAGAAAGGTGTGGAAACTAAGATGAATGGCATGGAAGCTAATATGGATGGTTTAGAGGTAAACATTGAAGATTTGAAGAAAGACATGGAAGGTTTGAAAGGAGGTTTGGAAAAGTTGCTACAAGAAATGCTTCCTAATAGCAAAAAGGTAGTAGAGGATACTCATAATGAGAGAAAAAGAAATGTTAGTCATGATTTCATAGACTCTAACATTGGATTGAAGATCCACCATGTTTCAAAGATCGATATGAGGAATTTTGATGGAAAGGATCCCATAATATGGATACTATAGATGGAGAAATATTTTGATCTCCATAATGTGAAAAACACACAAAAGGTAAGGATTTCGACTTTATATTTGGAACCTAATCGATTTGTATGGTATCGATGGATTTGCTCTCGCAAACAATCCTTTTTTTAGCGAATTTATAAATCTCAAACAAAAGGGTTCAATTGTGGAGCACATTCTGGACTTCAAAAAATTGAATATAAGGGTAGAAGATATTCAAGAGGATCATAGGATTGATTTGTTCATAGGGACTTTAAAGGATAGCATCCAACATGAGGTTCACCTTTGGGAACCTGATTCATTGGAGAAGGCATTCAAGTTGGAAAGAAAAATTGGAAGCAAAATTATGGCAACAAGGAAGCCTACCAATCACAACTATAAATATGGAAGTGTTGTTTCCCCTAGCCTTCCACAACCTACAAGGTTGACACCACAACAATTGGAGAAGAAAGAGAAAAAGTTCTTTGCTACAGTTGTGAAAGAAAATACACTAAAGGTCATAAGTGTGTGTTGAAGCCTCAAAAATCGTTGCTTCAACATGGGGGAAAAGCACCCGGTCTGGAGCTTGGTTGGCAACACCTTTTCCCAATCTATTCAATGATTGTGCTAATGGGGTGATATGTGATGTTTTGAAGTAATGTTTGAGCTAAAAGTAATCTAATCTAAACTAACAATCACATGCATTTTATCCTAATTTAAACACTATATAATTATAACTATACCTGGGATTAAATTGATGTATGTGATCGACAATAATGTCTGAAAGTAATTGATAATAAAGATCATTCAATTGCGATGAGAAATGAATCCATTTTAATAATAATCATTTCATATAAAGAGTTATCTGAAATGATTGTGAAATATATATCGCATAAGGAATTATTCATATATTCAGCATAAAATATAGATCATAATCATATAGAAGTGCAATAATGGCAATCAAGATTCATACTTTCATACATAAATAATTCAAAAAGAGATCATTGCTTAATACATAAGTAAAAAGGATTACGAGATAAAATTACCATTTATAATACGTCCCACTCATGTGTTTCACCAATATTGATCTATCTTCAGTCAAATCAACACCATCTAAGAGTACAAAATTGCAATTTTCAGTATAAGATGCTAAATCAGATAAAAATAAATCTTGTTCCATTAATTTCAACAGAACTTCCTCTCTAAATGCATGAGAGGGGTTTAAATACTTAAACTATAAAACTAAAAATAGATTATTACAAAAATAGTTGAGGAGGTTTAAACGACATGCCTCAAATTATGCAAAAATAAAATCAAAATAGAAATAAACATGGTGACTAACCATCCTGCATTTCATCCTTCAGATCACAAATGTCCATCATGGGCTTGAGCTATGTTGGCTGGCCGAATTTAGCTTTCAACTATCCAGTGAATATGGCATCGGTCAATGCTGGCGGCATTTTCTTCATAGAAGTGGTTAGGCATCACATGGTGATCCATTGGATATGAGGTTTTACGAGATGTTGCCAATATGCTTCCCAGTTTAACCTGGTCATTTGCCTTATTACTTTTTCTTTTTCTTTTGTTGCATATTTCCACTGTAGTTCAAGCTATTTCGCATTAGAAAGAAAACTTGGAATGGATTCTACCACAAGGTTGGCACTATGTAAATTTTCATTGATATTTTTTATGACACTGTTTGTTGTTGCTACCGCATCTGTTATTTCCTTTTCTGCTTCTTTAAGCCGAGAATCCCAGGTCGCAAATAGGATTTCTTTATGCGACTCTTCTAGTTTAGGCAAGTCAGCATTTCTCCCATCTGTTGTATTCTTCCAAGTGATGAAATCGAAGACATTTTTAAAGATATCATCATATTCAAGTCTCATCTCCACGACTTCACTTTTCAATTTGTCGCTTGTTTCGCAATAAGAGTTCCGTTGTGAAATCTTTTGGAACAATAATTCTTTTTGGTGCATCAGTTGGGAGTTAAGATCAATTGCTTCGGTAACAAACTGATAAATTTTTTGATCAAATTTTTGTAGATAAGTTATTTCCTGTATTTTTGCTTCCTTCTCAGCTAAGCTGGTTCGATGTTCTATTTGCATCTGCTCGAATTCCTGTTGTAGCTTAGCTAACTGTATCTCTGCCCGCTAGTCAGATTTTTCTTGCTGTAATTGTTGCTCAAGCGACATTATTTTATATTATTTTTCTCTAAGAAACATTTGTGCCTCTGTTGCTTTGTCCATGGTTGTTGTGGCATAGGCACCTGCAAACTATGAGAGTCTAGTAAGATTGGCGGACGGGTCAATGGGTGAGTCTTTCCAGAGAACATCCATTGGTTCATTTTCAGGGGTAGTAGCAGTTGTAGAGTCCAACTTCCTTTTCTTTCTTTGTATTTTCACCACGGCCTTATGTTGTTGTCTATAAAACACATCTAGAGAGGGAATCTCTTCTATTCTCAAAATATTTCAAAGGTGGGGGTAATAGGGATGTGTTCTACCTCTTGAGTATTTACAGTCTCTTTTGCTGTAATTTCCTGAGTTTAATTTTTGTTGTTGAGATTACAACTCTAGAATTTGTTCCTTTGTGTTGAGCCTTTTATTAAAATTTTCCCACTCTTCCTCTAAATCAATTACCATGGGTTTTATTGGCTATGTGGAGGTGGTATGGATTTCAACCTGCTTGCTGACTGAAGTTTCTTCAGCTATCTTCTGTGTAGATTGGGATGTATCCTTTACCAACTCCATGCTTATGCTTTTTCTGTTTTGTGATGACTTTTGTGATTCCCTGGTAGATTTCTCTTGGGATTCTGCTCCAGAATCATTTTGAGAATTTTCTTTGGAGTCACCTTCTATACTCACACTAGGAGTAGGCTCCCTTATTGGTTCAATAAATAATTGGTCCAATGGGACCTTTGATAACCTCCTTTCTCTGTAACTGTAAAATTTTTCCAAATCTTCACAGTCAAAAAGTAATTGTGCCATATGCTTCACCAGTGTGAAGGTGTTTTTCTGCAAAAAGATGTTATCAAAGGCATCTTCATCATTACTGAATACTTTTATTTTCACCAAAGTGGTGAAATTTTCGACAGTGCCGAATGGGTCATATTGCCTTCCAAGGAATTTAGTTAATCGCAGAGATAGCATGTTCTCTACTTCTATAAATGCATGCCCTAGGTCATGTAATGCAAATGCTCCACACTGCAAAGGGAACCTAGGTTAGATGGCCTTTTTTTATTCCTTTAATGTCTTGCCCATCCCTCCCTCAATAGCTATTTGATAGGCTATCTCTCTAGCCATCAATTTGTCTGGAACATAGTATGGGAGGACATGGGGGAGGTGATGCTGCCAAAAACCATAATATACGCAAATGTTTCCTCCCCAAACCATCTGGCCACTGGGAGGATATCTACTTCAACTTCTTGGGAAAACCTAGGGACATCTCGATTATAGAGCTGCTTGTGAATAGGGAGCATAAATCCATGAAAAATCTTGAAAGAATGTGGTTGAAAGTTGGATTCCCACATGTCCTTATGGTATATGTGAATAGGAAGTGGATTTTGAAAAATCCATTTCCATCCCATGATAGGGAATTTCGAACTAAAACAAATCGCATCCATTATATAGGCACTCATAAAAAATGGAGGGTAAACCCGCGAAGCAACAGTTCTTTTCCTTATATACTTGATAATTGCTTTTACTCAATTATCAGACAAAATTTGTGCCCAATTCATTACAGTTGCGTTAACAGCTGCATCTATTAATGACAACCACTCTGGGGAGAATTTAGTACTATCGAGTCTGCCAAATAGTCTACATAACATGGCCACTGCAAAACTATGAGGGGGAAAAATAGGCAAAGTAGTGTACATACCATTTTTGTCTTTCTTTATTTTTTCCTCATTATTTGACTAGGCCTAGGTGAAATCTGTTGGGTCGTCGTTCTCTTTCGCAAACTTCTCAATGAACTTCTTGTTGTAGATGACTTGTGGCTCTAGTAGGTGGTACATAAGCCGTAGGTTGTCTGGGGTAAAGGATCCCATAACCTCTTGGCTTCTTGTCTTGAATTCTCTGTCTGAGATGTTGGCTTCATCAATAACCCATTTAACCATGTCGATATAGGGGATTATCTTCGGGTGCGTGGCTATGCAGTGCAAAAATGGGCATGCCATTTCTAACATGGAAGCATTTGAGGAATCAAATCTGTCAGCTGTAATCTTCCTTTCCAGAATCCTTGGTCTCTCTTCCTCCAGTATATTATACATGTCCTCCCATGTAGAGGTTCCTCCCTCTCTGTTGCATGTACTATCCGTAAATAGAGGAGTCATCTATGACTTCTCAGAGGCATCTTCCTTGCCTTTCTTCACCATTATTTTCAACGATTTCCTTCGCAGATATTCCCTGAAAGTGAAGAGAAACAACTATTGGATACACAAAGATGATAATGAATGTAAACAAAATAATGTAGATAACTTGTAAAGGTGATAAAAGCAGTTTTATTTGAACGCACATACGAAGATATCTTATCACGCTAAATGGCTTTTCACACATAAATGCAGTTATCTCTTACTAAATGCCCACTAATGCTTAGTTATCCCTTAGCTTTAATTCTCATAAATTTTGCATCGTAAAATGGGAAGAAAGCTTCTAGAGTGGCGAGCCTTTGAACTGCGATGATGGTGATTGTGTGATTTGTGAAGCAATATCACAGATCACAATATCGCATCATGCCTTTTCACCTTTCTTACCTCATGTTGTGTTTTTGTGAGATGCGAGATGCGAGCCATTCGTTAATCATTTCAAAACGTAACTACTTGCTAGGTTTATCTATGTAAAAGACCCTTTTTAATGAGTGGCGAACCTAAAACATTTGCTTATGATATATTTAATGAGTGGGTCCAGGTCTTGATCGCATTTCACAATATCGGCTGGTGGTAAGTTTTGCAGTTTTCATTTGAATGCCTGATATGTGATGTGATAAAGGTTATAACGCCATCACAATTTCGCATCTCGCATGTTTCAAAATAACCTTTTTAAGGCGGGTCCTTTATGAATGGCGACATGCGATGCGAGACTAAGCCTAAAAAGCTTAAGGACTTAGTTTATGTTGGATTTATGATAGTTTCGAGCATAGAGTCCCTTTTAAACCTTTTTACTTGATTTTGGAGGGTTAGGAAGGTCTTTTGATGGTTATTAATCATGTTATATGTGGGAAGGTAAGAATTTAGTAGTTCTCTAAAGGTGGGGGGGTTTGATTGATATCTTTTCTTTATTCCAAAAATAAAAGAAATGCCTAAATGCTAAGTTTTGTTTTTTTGGATATATTTTTAAAGGGTCCCCATTTATTAACGTAATATTAACGACTATCATTAATAAATTGGGGGTTGTTGAATAGCACAACAATTGGCGATTCACTTGGAAGAACCAGCTATCTCTGAGAGTTTTTCGAAATTTCTAAGACTTCCAAAATAAATATAGTTTTGAAAATTAAATAAGTTATATGGAATATAAGGTAAGTAATACTGCTCTTTATTAATAAATCAACTACCATTCTTTTGATTATTCTTTTCTCATAAAAATTCACTTTGTCTACATCAGTATTTACTTGGTTTTTAAAGATAGAAGCAAGGAGTCTCTTCTCAGATCAGTTTTTGGTATACTCAGTTGTCATAGGTAGAGCCTCTACGGCCAACAGGCATTCATAGCCTCAACAAGGTTACCTCTTAACCAACAATGATTCAGTATCCCACATAAATTAGAATGCAATCTTAAAGATAAGCTTGTAATTATACTTATTGCTTTCTTTATTTTTTGACGTGATCCATTATTGCTTCAGCTCTTTATCTTTTATATCTTAAAGGACAATGCCTGGTTTTGGTGACCAACATTGACAATGCCATTCACTTGATTTGTAACTTAACTGAACAAGTTGGCTCGTGATGAGACCCCTTGTCTTTTGTTTAATATAATCTTAAGCCATTACCCTATTTTGATATGTAGTATTGGTAATGTCAGTTAGTTATAATCTTATGATCATGGTAAGCCGACTCTTGATGAGACCTCTTATCCTTTAAGTTTAAGTATATTTTAGAATTAGACTCTAAAAATGAAATCTGATTAAGTGGGGAGAATCATTGGCTCCTTAAGAGCTTCTGGACGACAATTGTAGAGTTTTAAAGATGCTTTTCTGGAGAGGGACTTTGCTTTGTTATTGAAACTTTTTTGGACTGATGTAAAGGAAAAGTTTCTTTCTTAAAGCTAAGTTTCATCAAAATTTAGATAGTTTAGGCAGAAAACAAGCAGTTTAAGAGCAACAAAACTTAACTATATATTTCATACGTGAAGATTACCTTCATAACAATCCTTACTTACACAAGCAAAAATTCAAAATTAAAAAGAGACTATCCTTTGTAAAACCAAAAGTAAATGCTTTCAATTTGTATTATTCTTTCTAAAAGAAAATTTAACTAAAGCCAATAATATACAGTGAACAGAAGAGATAATATTCTATGGAAAGTATTTCTTTAAAACCTGCCCATTAACAGGTAGAGAGTCTCTCTTACCTGATAAATCTTGTAACAGAAAAGTTGATGGGCCTATTTGTTCCACAATCTGAAATGGGTGAAGCCACATTTGTTGGAACTTGGTATTCTTACCTTTCTCTTTGTGGGCTTTATCCCATTTTAATACTAGGTCTCCGAGTCGAAAAGACTTTGAAGTTACAGAATTTGAATCAAAGGAGGCTTTGACTAACTGCTGATGATGTGCATGTGTGGTCCTAGATTTTTCTCTTTCCTCTTCAAGCTTAAGAATTTGTAATTTTCTAACCTCCATAGATGAGGAAGGAGTTTCTTCAATGAATTAAACTAAGGCTAAGGAGGGAATAGCTATGTTTGTTGGCAAGACTACTTCTTTCCCATAGATCAAATTAAAAGGAGAAGTCCCAATGGAAGCTTTCTGAGTTATTCGATCTGCCCATAGAGCAAACACTAAAGACTTATGCTAGTTTGTTTAGCTTTGGTCAACAGTTCATTTAATAATCCTGATCAGATTTTTGTTTGTGGATTCGACTAACACATTTCCTTGTGGATAGTGATTGGCAGAATTCTTAAGGTTAAAACCTCTTTTAAGAGCAAACTCTATCATAGCATTGCTTGAAAAATAAGATGCATTATCAAACATCAAAGAAGATGTGATGTCAGGGATTACCCCCGCTGACACCCACAATATGCATGTAAAATGCATAAGCACATTTGTCCCAGGAATTTAACTTACCAAGGAGTCAAATCTTCAACCACCAATGGTAATAATTCATAGACTAACCAACATAGTCTAACCCTTAGGTAATATTCACTTATTGGACCTAAATTAACTCTTAAGCTTTCACATAAGACTTTCTTAATGCCTTTCATTAAGTTCTTCCTATTGGGACTTTAAAATCCCTCATAACCTTTATTAATGTTAATATTGGACCTAACCACAAACCCTTCCTTAACTTTGGTTATGCATAAACCTTAACCCAAAAACCTTTTCCACACATTATTTCTATTACACCCCCTTTTTAATAGAAATATACATAATCTTACATTTTTAAATTGAAACTTTTCTTTATTGGAAAACACAGGAATAACCCGACTGAAGCACATAGGCCAGACTTCAAACATTATAAACCCATGTTCATAATTGTCATCGGGTCCGCTTATCACCTCTTTGCATTATCGCGTGTCACTTTCCATTCATTGATCCCCGATCAAATTATGACCATCGATCTAGACTCGATCTAATAGTAGGACTTCCACCCGATCAACAGAACAAAACGATGACCTTTCGCCACAGATATTCCTCCATCATATCCGATGATTGTTATTTATTTTGGATAGACAACGAGCATGGCGTTTAGCCGCCAGATAAAGCAGTTTCCCCTTTCCACTTTATTGCTACATGTCGTGATATGTATGGGATCATGCACTCAACGCTTGATACCACTTATGGTTTCTTCGCCGCCCAAAATACCATTTTTCTTATAAACCTGCCTTTTCACTAGTTACTTCCTATGCTCTTCTATCACTCGATGACTGTTGATCTATGAGATCAATGGTCCTCGTTCTTTGACGCCTACACCATTGATATTTGAGATCCAACGGTTCATATGCATCACCTCTTCACTTCTCCGCTCGTTCCTTTCCTTTGACTTTATTTTGTCCTTCAGTTTTTTTCCTTATGGTTTTGTGTTTTCCTTCAGGGTTTTAGTTTTTTCGCTCTTCCGCTTCCTCTGAGCTTAACTTCCTATGCGAATTCTCACTTCACTACCTCTCCAAAGCTTACTCTCATCTTCCAATTGTATTCAAAGACCCGTGATGATTCCTTTGAATCATTCTCTCCTCTACGTATTCTACAGAATTCTGCCTGCTGTTATAGACATTTTTGTGCCTTACAACATTGAGCATGAAATGTCCATAAATCTAAGGGATCCAAAGTCCCTAAACATGTTGTTCCTACCCCTAGAGGAACAAGGCTAACAAACCACAACAATTCACAGAAGTTCTCCACCTGAAACTACTCAAAAACAAGTCAATTCAGGATCATGTCAACTGCTCCATGGACCACCTGCACTGAATGTCCAGTCTAACATTGACTACATGCACTGAATGTCAACTCCAACACTGGCTACCTGCACTGAGCGAGTTTGGACATGTGGCAGACTCATTCCTCAAGGTGTCAATGCCCAGGAAGCTTCCAAATTGACACTTGCCTCAGGGAATTCGACTGGTGATGAGTAAGAGGTTCCAAATCTCCAAGTGGAAGCAAGAACCTCCAAGTGGAATCAAGAACTCACAGTGAGAGAGGACACTAGTCAGATCTCAAGCTGACTCATCTTCTCTCCAAAAATCTATATATGGATCTCTCCTCCATGAGATCTAGAGGCTGGAATTTGGTATTTGCAAAGAATTGTTGCTGGTTTGAGGTTAGAACTATTGGGTGATTTGCTTTGAAGGAGGTGAAGAAAGAGATTCCTTTCTGCTGGGGAGGTGATGCTGGATTGGGCCTCTTATGGTTGTATCACTCCCTGAACTTTACTTACTTCATCAATAAAGCCATCTGAGTTTCTTCTATATGCATGTATCTCAATGATGTTTTGTTGTATTTGCATATTTGGTTTATTCTAATCCTTAAACTAGTTATGAATGTATGCTTCTTGTAGTTTCCCTCTCTTGCCATTTTGCAGGAACTTGGTGTAGCTGGGCCAGTGAAAGAGCAAGCAGTTGGGAGCAAGCAGCAAGGAGTGAAATTGGATCAAAAAACTAGTGGAAGACATCGGTTAGTTACATCCTCCTCCTCTCTTTACATTTCATAAAGAAGAACATTTAGATAGTTTTGTCTTGTTTGTTGCTGAGGTACTGTCACTCCTTAGAGTTGGATAGGGGCATTCCGTATTGGATACTTTTCCCAACAACAAATTGGCGACTCCACTGGGGAAAGTATCTTGTTGGTTTATTTGTGTTTTTGATATTCATTTCATAGATTCAAAGAGTACCGAATCGAACTGCATTTGTCTCAGTCAAATGCAAAGTAGAGGGCAGCTACTCTAGCCCACTTACTGGGCCTATTTATGATCTAATTAGCTGATCCACAAGTGCTCTAACAGCTCTTAGTGATAGATCTTCATCCTCTTGTGAATCATCCCTTAGATTACATCTGATTGATAGCTTTGATTTGGCCAAAAACTGTTGATTTTTGAGCAATCTGTAACCCAGAACCCAGGGGAAACGAGACTTTCTCCTTCACCGCAGCTGCAGTGAAGGCAGTCTGCATTTCAACGCAGGTCCCGTGAAGGCTACCTGCGCTGAATGTCAAACTGACAGTGTTGAGGTTGCGCTGAACCAGTTTTGCCTTGTGCAACTGGGGTTCTCTGCTTTCTGTTGCCCTGTTTTGATCCTTGTTTTTGCAGCCTGTTATCAGTCAGTGTTCTTACCTGAAACCACCTTTCTTTGCCTCCATTTCCGCCTCAGTTGTATAAAGAAACTGTATTTGTTCTTTGTGTATTTGTTACATCATTTGCAGTTTCCCATTACGAAAGTAATCTAGTCTTACTGTGACCCTTAGATCTTGGCCTGTCATAAGTGTCGTTTTGATCTTAGGAGTGAATTTGTTTGCTGTTCACAGTTGATTTAGCCTTTTACTTTCGTCATTTGGTTTGAATTTATGCATTTCTAGTGTCGAAACAAGTAAATCTTAAGGTGTCTTTTGATTTCAAAAAAGAACTTGTTTGTGTTTTCACTTGAAATCGAATTCAAATTTATGCAACAACTTTCTTTTTAGAACATCACTATTAAGAAAGAGAAAAGAAATACATGCATTTGTGCATCTGCATTTTGACAGCTTGCATGTTGATTTAGGAAAAAGTGCATTACTGTGTGCTCTATGCTCTGTGTGAAAAGATGATGTCTTTCTTTTCCCTCAGTAGTTAGGATTTTCATATGTTGAAAAGATATAAAAGCTTGCTTATCATCTTTAGACTGCATTTAGGAGTTGTATCATACATCTCGTGGTGATCCAAAAAGGCAAACTTCTAAACAAGATCAACCTAAAATAAATTGAATGAACTTAACAACGCTTTGCAACATAACGCACAACATAGAGGTCTAGGCTAGAGACGTGTTCCGGCGTCGTTAAACCTAGTGACTGTCGATCTCGGGGAAGGTGGGTGATTCCTCCTGAGGGACGATAGTGCTAGTACGGATTGTGCTCCCACGTACCGTCGCGTATATATTGGGAGACCCCTATAGGCATATATCCTTTATCCTTAGGAAACCATGTCGGCCGCCCTACTGATCGCAATGCAGTGAACACAGCATTCACGAAGATTGACCGCCCGTACCTTAAAACGTATTCTGCGGTTTTGCGAAACGTTTGGCACACCCTCTGCCTAGATCTCCAGAGCAGTTTCTTTTGGCCTTTTCCAGACTCTATAATAGAAAAAGTCCATCCGAGCATTTGTCACTTCGGGCTCGTTAAAACATCGAAGGAGACTAGAGTCATCTTTAGCTTTTTCTCGACTCTTAAAAAGTGAAAAAGCAAGTTGTGTCTAAAAGCGTCGTTAAAATTTATTTTAAACGGAACAAAATCACCTCCTATTCCTGCGTTGATCTTTAGGTTGAGAAAATGGAACACACCAACCAAGGAATTCCCCTTGGTGGAAATCCTAGTCCCTTCTCCTCTTGGGGAGATGTTGGTGCGCCCCATATGGCCACATTGTCGCTTCCAGGATTGACAATTGGCCTGCCGGTCTGGCTCTTCTCAACCAATGTAGTTCAGAATACCACGGTTCCTGAACAGTTGAGTCAATAGTTAGATCAGTCTAGAGCTGCCACCCAGCCTTCTACTTCCGATAACTCTTCCTCTCCTCCTTCCTCCTCGCAAGGTAGAGCCGACAAAAGCCAAGCTCCAAAAGAGAAGAAGGAGAAGAAGAAGAGAGGGAAGAAGAAGAAGGAGCCAAAAGCGACTGGGGGCAAGAAAAAGGCATCTGACAAAAATCCACACACAGCACTGACCGGGCCTAAATCGCCATGTGTCATATGTAGAGGAGACCACTTCCATAGAGATTGTCCCTGTATTCCCCAGATACTGAGGGACTGGTCTCCTCGTTTGCACAATCCGGTAGCATCAACCTCTGATAGCCATGTTGAATGCTTACCGTCAACTAGTGGGAGTGAAGCCCCATGACAGAACGGGAAAGCTAGATTTCCCTACAGACTGTGTGAAGGCGATCATGCCATCCACTATTGTCCCTTCTTAGACGAGGCAAAAAGAGTTCTGGAAGATCGCGCGATTTTACGAGCGCAACTTCCTCCTGGATATCAAAAACTCTTGCCAAGTCCCTCGCTAGTTGAGAACCCAGCTGGCCCGCTCAAGTGGTCAGCTGAAGCGTCAGTCATTGAAAATGAACCTACTAAATCCAGACCGGACGAAAGTCTAAAGGTCGAAACGGCAGTTGACCCGGTCTTGCCTTCAGAGGATTCATCTTCAAATGACACCGTCACTGAGGATTCATCTTCAAATGGCACCGTCACTGAAGAGAATAAGGATGACACCATCCAGATTCTTTTCATCAACACAGATTCTGACGAGCATCAGGGCAATGCGCCCATTCCTTTATCGTAGGAAGGAACTTCGTCAGGGTCATATCCGGCCGTGTATTCGGTCCCACCACCAAGCAACCTGGTTGTGTCCTTTGATTGGAACCAACTAGGCAGACCCTGGTTACCAGCCAGTATACCATTCAGAATTATCGTCCAAATATACAGGATGGTAATGGATGACACTATCATTGATGAGGGGGCATTTGTGAGTATCCTTTCCTCTATTGCTTGGAAAGCACTGGGTTCCCCAGCGCTTTTGCCTGAGATGAGAAATCTATCAGGCTTTGATAAAGGAACCAGTCGACCATTAGGGATCCTCCCCAATGTGCCCATTACATTGAAAGGGAAGGTCGTTCAAATGAACGTGATGGTCGTTCAAGGACCCTTGGATTATAACCTACTCCTTGGACGAGACTATATATATTGCATGGGAGCAATTGTCTCCTCACTCTTTAGAGTAATGTGTTTTCCACACGAAGGAAGAATGGTCAAGCTCGTAGACCAACTTTCATTTCCGGGATCACGCATCGCAAATAGTCATGTACCAACCCTAAATGGTCTGTTCACTCAAGAAATGTCTCCACCCCCAGTCCTTCTTCTCGATGAGTGCGAGTGATTCGGAAGATGTGACTGGAACCCAGGGGGCATGCATCCTGGCCTGCTTCGGGCAGAGAAAACCTCAGGTATAGGGTAGGTTTCCACGGGAGAATATGACTAGTCCGTACCCCATCCAAAATTGGAAAATGGGTTGTTCTGGAACAAGATTCTTTTGTCAAAGTTATGTGTTTGATGCAAATGGTCATTCACCTTTGTCTATTTCGGTAGACATCGCCGAAGAAATGTTTTATTCGTAGCCGTGAACGAAACAATCTTTGGGTAGCCTCAAAGAGGTAGGCCTCACCTCAGTAAAACAAATGTTTTGTCTTTGAGTAGTGTTCTTCTCTTGTCGTAAGTAGCTGTTCTCTTGTCGCAAGTAGCTTTTCTCTTGCGATCTTGCAAGAATATATTGAAAGTGGGACTAGCGAGAAAGCAAGTAGCTGTTCTCTTGTGATCTCGTATGGATCCGTTAAAACTAGACTAGCAAGACGACAAGTAGCTGTGAACACCCAAAGAAAAGCAGATGTGAGAAGCCGGAGGGGTAACCTTGAAATCATACTTCATACCTGGGGGCATGCAAACCTTTTGGAGTGCAAGCAAAGAGCGGTTATTTATCTGTTTTTTTTAGGTTAGCCGTAACCGAACTTGCATAAAGAAAGGATGTGGGGCAAAAATCTAAAAGTTGTCATTTTTATAGGAGACATTTCTTATCTTATGACTGGTATTTCCGAGCAGTTTTAGCACATAGTTCATGCTCGTTAAAAAATAAACGCAAGATACGAGCAGTTTTAGCACACAGTTCATGCTCGTTAAAAAATAAACGCAAGAACCGAGTAGTTTTAGCGCATAGTTCATGCTCGTTAAAAAATAAACATAAGATTGTGAGCAAGATTTCCTTAGAGTTCAAGCTCATCCAGAAAAAATGAACCGGTAAATAACCACTATGATCGTAAATTCATCAGCCATAAAAGCCTTGGTCGTGTTTGCACCGTCACCTCCACTTTTCATTTGGCCGATCATTCACCTCCATTTGATTGTTTACCTCTTTTGAGGAGCAGCTACGAAGAGTGATTTCGCCTAGCCATCCTTGTGACACTGCCGTGATTGGAAAATTCCAACCTGTACCTGGAATCTACTGCTATCCCTGTCTATCACTCGTTCCTCAAAAGACGAGTCTTCTTTAAGCTCTTTTCAACTGACTCGTAAAAAATGAAAAGGTTGCCGAGTTTTGGCCTTCCAGCTCGTTAAAGGGACCGGAAGTGCTATCCCTCCTCCCTCCTCTAGATTTTAATCTTTTTGGACCTGAGGGATTATTGCACAAAAAGATCGAGCGCTTGTTTTATTCGGCTCGTTAAAACTATCGAAAACTCATCCCTTCTGTATTGTTTTATACTTTTTCGGACTTAAGGGATTAGATGACGAAAAAGGAACTTTGGAGTTAACTTTACGTACCTTTTCAGACTCTCTAAAAATGAAAAGGACCGAGTTTTCTTTGTCGCTAGACTCGTTAAATCCATTAAAAAGCGACAAACTTGTCTTTAGACGAGAACGAGTTTCCCTATTGCTAGGCTCGTTAAAACATAGCGATGGGCTTGCCCGAAGGGCAGGTTATAGAACAAGCATATGTTATCCTCCTCAAGCTTGACAAAAATAAAGAGGTACTGGTCAGCAATGACTGGGGAAAAATTGGGAGAAACTCAAAGCTTTGATGGTAGCAAGTCGCTCTTGAACATGACACTTTTCCTCCGTACCACATTCGGGTTGGGTTGTTTCATTCACCGGTCACATCACCATGGTCTCGCCATACCATCCATAATTGGGGTAATGCTACCAATCCATCGTATCAGTGTCGCCACATGTTCAAGAGAGGTCATTCAGAAAGAGTCAACCGTGTCCCATCCACTGCCATACATTATCCTTCATCCTTTCATGACCGCCACCCTGAATCATATGTCACAGATCGTTTTCACCTCCAATTAAAATCATTAGCTCCGTTCCGTGTCACTGATGTGGGATTCATTAAGGCCCTCCTTTGACGGATCGCTTCTTGTCGACATCAGCTCATTATCCAAGAAGTTGATCTAGGAACACCCCCTTCAGTACTTTGAAGCTTGCATGCCTCAATGGCAAGTTTCTCACTTCCGGCGACAGGTATACATCAATGACCTTCGACCGAAAGATTTTGCGTGGTGTTCAATGCCAAGTCCTCTATTCACACCACGTGAATTGTATTGCAGTACCTTGAGGGTCATTATCATTATCGGTGATTCCTCTCACGCTAGTTAACGGTTTACCTCATTGACCGGTAATCAAGCGATGTCTTTCCATGTTCGACTTCAAGAAAATTATCACATGGATCGACTTGTACTTAGAGTGAAGATCGAACGAGTTTGAAGACCCCGTATCTAGTTTCATCCATCCGGGCTGCGATATATATTCAGGAAATAAAGACATTTGACATGTACATCATTGCAGCAGGTAATCATCCTACTCAAAGGATGATAATTTCACCAAAATTATCAGTCTACCATCAGACGATTGTCTGTTCTATGTACAAAAATGAATTTATAAAGCTGAGCATGGGAATGCTCGCCTCAGCTAGATCATGAAAGCAGTATGAAAGATAATGTATTGTATTGTATCTTATTACAGGTCTCCTCCCAGCATTGGATGAACTTCGGATCCTCCTGATAAAGCATTTCACCCGATAAACGGCCTCATACTTTAGGGGGCAACTGTTATAGACATTTTTGTGCCTTACAGCATTGAGCATGAAATGTCCATAATCTAAGGGATCCAAAGTCCCTAAACATGTTGTTCCTACCCCTAGAGGAACAAGGCTAACAAACCACAGCAATTCACAGAAGTTCTCCACCTGAAACTGCTCAAAAACAAGTCAATTCAAGATCATGTCAACTGCTCCATGGACCACCTGCGCTGAATGTCAAGTCTAACACTGGCTACCTGCGCTGAATGTCAACTCCAACACTGGCTACCTGCGCTGAGCAAGTTTGGACATGTGGCAGACTCATTCCTCAAGGTGTCAATGCCCAGGAAGCTTCCAAATTGACACTTGCCTCAGGGAATTCGACTGGTGATGAGTAAGAGGTTCCAAATCTCCAAGTGGAAGCAAGAACCTCCAAGTGGAATCAAGAACTCACAGTGAGAGAGGACACTAGTCAGATCTCAAGCTGACTCATCTTCTCTCCAAAAATCTATATATGGATCTCTCCTCCATGAGATCCAGAGGCTGGAATTTGGTATTTGCAAAGAATTGTTGTTGGTTTGAGGTTAGAACTATTGGGTGATTTGCTTTGAAGGAGGTGAAGAAAGAGATTCCTTTCTGCTGGGGAGGTGATGCTGGATTGGGCCTCTTATGGTTGTATCACTCCCTGAACTTTACTTACTTCATCAATAAAGCCATCTGAGTTTCTCCTATGTGCATGTATCTCAATGATGTTTTGTTGTATTTGCATATTTGGTTTATTCTAATCCTTAAACTAGTTATGAATGTATGCTTCTTGTAGTTTCCCTCTCTTGCCATTTTGCAGGAACTTGGTGTAGCTGGGCCAGTGAAAGAGCAAGCAGCTGGGAGCGAACAGCAAGGAGTGAAATTGGATCAACAAACTAGCGGAAGACATCGGTTAGTTACATCCTCCTCCTCTCTTTACATTTCATAAAGAAGAACATTTAGATAGTTTTGTCTTGTTTTTTGCTGAGGTACTGTCACTCCTTAGAGTGGGATAGGGGCATTCCATATTGGATACTTTTCCCAACAACACCTGCAACCCCTGTTACAGAACCTACGAATTCACATATAATTCAATCATGCAATATACGTTCCACACACTTACACAACTATGGAATAAACCTTTGTATATATAATTATGAACAATTGATTACATATCGAGACCCTCTATCTCTCACAGGCGTGATATTCAATATCAGTGGCCTCCTCCTCTTCACTCTGCCTGTAGGCTTACATTTATACCAAAAAGGTTATGTTGAACTAATTCTGGTTCAAATCCTAGATCTACTGAACTGACTCCTAAATGTCCTCTATGTCCACTTCTAACTTCATTTAATCCCTAAGAATTCTCTCTAGTCCCTCGAATCATGAAACTACCTTTAAGAGTTATAATTGACTTCTAACTCTTTTGTCATTATCAGCCACTCATGTTCTCCTTTATTCGAGAGCATTTACAAACATCCTCACACATCTAATTAATTCCTATCCTACTCACTTAAAAGCCTAAATATTACATTAACTTAACACTTAGGAAACCAATTTCCCTAAAACACATGACCCCCCTATGTCTACTAAAATACAATGATTTTTCTTTGGTTGAATGCTCCTACATTAGACTCCCAAAGCAGAAAATATTCAAGAGCTCCTGATCATGTGTCTTCATAAGTTGATTAAAAAAACCTCTAGGGTCCCAAACTTTAGTTTGTAGTTGCCCAAATGCTTTTTTCTTTTGCCTCTATTGTACTTCTATTGTCTCCTACTCCATCTTCTTCTCCTTGTCAATCAAGTTCAAGTTCTGATTGATCATCCTTCATATTGTCACCAACTTTCTCTCTATGGCCCGTTTCATCATCAGCAACCACAATTCTTCAATTTCTTTTTCCAGTGCATCTTTGGACCAGTCCATACTCTACCTCTTACTTCTGCCACTTTATTTTTGTTTCAGGTTGTTGTTGCTATCCACTAACTTTTCAAACTGTTGTTGGTTACTTTTACTTTGTAGTTGTTGGTTTACTTTTTCTTCTGCTTTTCTCTTGTTCCAACTTTTGCTTTGTCTTCTATGCTTACTACCTCCCTTTCATCCTTACCATCTTTCATGATTATTTCTGTCTATATTGAATCATGAATTGCTAGCATTCTCTCCAACAATTGAGAATATTTGTTCCATGGATTGAATTTTTCCACAAAATCTTCTTCTTTCATCTTTATTTGGCTACTCATTTGTGCCAAATTTTCTTCAGCATCTGCAACAAAACCTGCACTCACAAAACACTTGTTAAAATAAAAAAACATAAGCTTTTGTGCCTTATCTTCCTTTGGCAACAATTCAGTTTGATTCTCTGTTTCTTTCTCCTCTGTCAGCACATCAGTATGTTGTTTTGAATTCTCAAAAGAACTCATGAGACTGTCAACTAGTCTCTCCTCCACATCATCTGCTCTAATGATGTCTTCCTGCTCTTGTCCACTGTAGTGAACTCCTTTTGCAGTGTCAATTTGATGAACTTTCATTACCAACTCCTTTTTCTTATGATTGTCATTAATGACAATTTTTTTGTCTTCCTTTTTTAGCAATCTATCTTGAACGTCTATCCTCTGTTTTTCCATTTCCCTTCTTTGAAAGTCTAATTTTCTATATAACTCAATAATTTCAATTGGAGTAGAATTTGGAAATTTCACAAAATTTTCCATACCTTCCTTTGTTATTGATAAATCATCAAATGTCTTTTTTCCCTTTGCTAAGTTTTTTGCGTAGACTTCTTCTTCCTTAACATCTATCAGTAGATGTCCTTCTTCTTCAGTACATTTTGCCTTGCTGTCCCTCTGTAACTCTTCTCCCAGAGTTATCCTTGTCTCATCATCTTCATTAATATTCTCCTGCATTTGTTTTTCATCAATAACATTAATCAAACTCATTTGATTACCTTTCTGAGAAAATATTCCTTCATTCTTCATCAGAATAAGATCCTGATTCCTCATCTCTATGATAGCTTCTATAGACTCATCCATAGACTTTTTCTTCTGTATGCAGTCAAATTCTTCTTCTTCTGAGAAGTTTTCTTTGTCACCTTCTACTTCTAGATCTTCATCTACTCTGGAGATATCTTCAAAATGTTTCTTTTCTCCTACAATACCTGCCATCATACACAAACTATCAGTTTTAAAAACATAATACCTTGTGGTCTCACTTGATGCTTCAACCATCATATCTCCTTGTTGTTCCAAGTTCTCTTTATGACTCAGAAATTCTTCGATGGTCTCCTCTTCAATCTTCTCAAGCCCTTCACTTGGTTTCTTGAGATCTTTCCCCAACTGTATATGAGACCTATCTATCTCATCTTCTTCCAGAACAGAATTTATATTTTGCTTGTCTTCTTCCTCCTTTATGAAAATATCAGCAAATTTTCCTTCTTTACATGTTTCATCTGCAAACATACATAAATTGTCAGATTTAAAACCATGTGACCCTTTGGCCTCACTTGAAGTTTCAGTCTTCAAGTCTTCATCTTCACTCTCTCCCAGAATTTCTCCCTGTTCTGGTTCACAAATGGACTCTTCCATTTCCAACTCAACTTCCTTGAGTTTTTCCATCAGCCACTTTACTTGCTTTTGTTGTAGCCTTCTCTGCATCTCATGCCATTTTACTGGCTTCTTCCTCAAGACCCAACCTAGTCTCTGGCTTTCCTCTAGTATTCTCCTTAATGCATCGAGTTGTTGTTTTAACTCTGCAATCTCCTTGTCAATCTCCTCTTGACTCATCCTCTTTCCATTTGCATTGGCATTCTCTTTCTTCATCTTTCTTCTGCTATGGTATTCCTTAGAACCTCTACTATGACTATCAGTAGCCATCTTCTTCTTCTATATCTTCATGAGCTCCTCACTCACTCACTATGAGCTGCGTTAAAGCCTCTACAACAACAAGTCCTTGTTGCAACTTACCTCACCAAGCTTTCCTCTGTACTTGGTCTTTTAGCAAGCCCTTGGTTCTCTATCTCTGGAACCTCCTTTGAGCACTTCTCTCTGCTCCTTCTAGGCTTCAACTCATCTGCACTTCTCAAGAACACAACCGTACGCTTGTATTTCAATCATAAGGAAATACTTGGTTCTGATCACTTCTTCTTTCACTTAGAAAGTCTTAGCAGCTTCCTTCATCCCTTAGCAATTCTACCCACATCCTCTGTGGAATTGCCCCTATGATCTGCAACAATACTTATACAATAACAAGTCTCCTTCTTACTACATATGCCTCACTAAGCTTCTCTCCTTTGAGCTCAGTATTTTAGCATCTCTCTGGTTCTTTCATCTGGAACCAATTCAACACTCCTCACTCTAGATTGCTACAACCTTCTCACCTTTATCTATGCATTAATGTACAAACACACATTCTCAAATCAAAATAGAACATATTACCTCACCTTCAAGATCTCAGCATGATCTTGTTTCACCATTCCACCTGTACCTTGAATGGATTGTCCTCTGTTTCTTGCATCTGCAAGTTCTGCTACACATCCCCTCTGTGTGCCTACCTTCTGTCAGATTATAATCCGATCCTTCCTTGCCTGCATAAACATCTTTGACACATAACTTGTTCTCAATTATTTCACATAGAATTTCTTTGTTCTATTTTAACACCAATTGTTTCAATTACAATTCTTCTTTGATACCAAATGATGCCACGGATTACCACCGCTTACACCCACAGTATACATGTAAAATGCATAAGCACATTTGTCCCAGGAATTTAACTCACCAAGGAGTCAAATCTTCAACCATAAATGGTAATAATTCATAGACTAACCAACATAAGATAGCCCTTAGGTAATATTCACTTATCGGACCTCAATTAACCCTTAAGCTTTCACATAATACTTTCTTAAAGCCTTTCATTAAGTTCTTCCTATCGAGACTTTAAAATCCCTCATAACCTTAATTAATGTTAATATTAAACCTAACCACAAACCCTTCCTTAACTTTGGTTATGCATAAACCTTAACCCAAAAACCTTTTCCACACGTTATTTCTATTACACCCCCTTTTTAATAGAAATATACATAATCTTACCTTTTTAAATCAGAACTTCACTTTATCGGAAAACACGGGAATAACCCAACAGAAACACATAGGCCAAAATTCAAACATTATAAACCCGCATTCATAATTATCGTCGGGTTTGCTCATCGCTTGTTTGCACTATCGCATGTCGCTTTCCATTCACCGATCCCTGATCAAATTATGACCGTCGATCTAGACTAAATTTGATGGTAGGACTTCCACCTGATCAAAAGAATGGAATGATGAATTTCGGCCATAGATCTTTCTCCATTGTATCCGATGATTGTTATTTATTTCGGATAGACAACGAGCATGGGATTTAACCGCCCGATAAAGAAATTTCCCCTTTCCACTTTAATGATACGTGTCGTGATATGTATGGGATCGAGCGCTCAATGCTCGATACCACTTATGGTTTCTTCGCCGCCCGAAATACCATTTCGCTTATAAACCCGCCTTTTCACTAGTTACTTCCTGCACTCTTCTATCACGCGATGACTGTTGATCTATGAGATCAATGGTCCTCTTTCTTTGATGCCTAAGCCGTTGATCTTCAAGATCCAACGGTTCATATGCATCACCTCTTCACTTCTCCACTCATTCCTTTCCTTTGACTTTATTTCGTCCTTCAGTGTTTTCCCTTATGGTTTTGGATTTTTCTTCAGGGTTTCAGTTTTTTTTCTCTTCTGCTTCCTCTGAGCTTAACTTCCTCTGCAAATTCTCACTTTTCTACCTCTCCAGAGCTTACTCTAATCTTCCAATTTTATTCAAAGACTTGTGATGATTCCTCTGAATCATTCTCTCCTCTACGTATTCTACAGAATTCTACCTGCAACCCCTGTTACAGAACCTACGAATTCACATATAATTCAATCATTCAATATACGTTCCACACACTTACACAACTATGGAATAAACCTTTGTATATATAATTATGAACAATTGATTACATATCGAGACCCTCTATCTCTCACAGGCCTGATCTTCAGTATCAGTGGCCTCCTCCTCTTCACTCTGCCTGTAGGCTTACATTTATACCAGAAAGGTTCTGTTGAACTAATTTTGGTTCAAATCCTAGATCTATTGAACTGACTCCTAAATGTCCTCTATGTCCACTTCTAACTTCATTTAATCCCTAAGAAATCTCTCTAGTCCCTCGAATCATGAAACTACCTTTAAGAGTTATAATTGACTTCTAACTCTTTTGTCATTATTAAGCACTCATGTTCTCCTTTATTCGAGAGCATTTACAAACATCCTCACACATCTAATTAATTCCTATCTGTTTTCAGGAAAAGTGTCTATTCAGAACGACCCTATCCCACTGGGTTGTGACAGAGACCTCAGAAACAAACAAGGAAAACTATTCTTGTATTCTCCTTTATGAACTATAAACGAAGATGAATAAGATGAACCAACCTGTGTCTTGCGCTAGTCCTTTGATCCAATCTCTCTTCTCTTTGGCAGCTCCCAGCTATCCGCTCCCTCACTTGCCCAGCATCACCAAGTTCCTGCAAGTTCACAGAAGAAAGAAACTACACAAAGGCATGGATTTATGTTCATAAAAAGCTTAGGATCAGATTTAAGCTAAACATACAAATATAACACACATCAATGATATACAAGCATGTAGGAGAAACTCAAATAGTTTTATTGATAAAACAAGAAGATCCAGGAGGAGTTACAACTGATGATTCCTGATCTAGCATCAACCTCCCAGCATAGAATCCCTTCTTCACCTCTAACAAATCATAAATCACCCAATACTCTGATATCTATCACAAAACCAACAGCAATTCTCTGCAATGTACAAAATTCCAGCCTCTGGATCTCTTGGTGAGGGATCCATATATAGATGTATGCAAAGAGGATGAGTCAGCTCATGAATTGATTAGTGGCTTCTCTCCTTCAGTTCTTGCTTCCACTTGGAGACTGAGAGCCTCTTACTCATCACTGGTCGAATTCAGTGAGGCAAGTGTCATTGGAGAAGATTCTGGAAGCTTCCATTGTCTCTCCACCTCGTGGAATGACTCTGCCACTTGTCATTTCCCGCTCAACGCACCATGGTAGTGCATTCAAGTGCGTTGCAATGCACCTAGCCAGTGTATTTGGGTGCTTTGCAACGCAGCTAGCTAGTGGAGCACCTAAAATGATCCTGATTTGACTAGTTTTGAGCAGTTTCTGGTGGAGAACTTCTCGGAGAAGCTGTAATTTGTTGACCTTGTTTCTTTAGGAGCTGGAACAACACTTTTAGGGACTTAGGATCCCTTGGTTTATGGACATTTCATGCTTATAGCTGTAAGGCACAAAAATGTCTATAATAGTTGCCCCCTAAAGTATGAGGCCGTTTGTCGGGTGAAATGCTTTATTAGGAGGATCCGAAGTTATTCTAATGCTGGGGAGGAGACCTGTAATAAGATACAATACAATACCTTATCTTCATACTGTTGTCATGATCTAGCTGAGGCGGGCATTCCCATGCTCAGCTTTATAAATTCATTTTCATGTCAATAGGACAGACAATCGTCTGATGGTAGACTGATGATTCTGATGAATTCATCATCCTTTTGGTAGGATGATTATCTGTGTTGCAATGCTGTACATTTCAATGTCTTTATTTTTCCTGAATATATATCACAGCCCGGATGGATGAAACTAGATCTGGGGTCTTCAATCTCATCCGATCTTCACTCTAAGTACAAGTCGATCCATGTGAGAAATGTTTTGAAGTCGAACATGGAAAGACATCTCTTGATTACCAGTCAATGATGTAAACTGTTAACAAGCACGAGAGGAATCACTGATAATGATAATGACCCTCAAGGTACTGCAGTACAATTCGCGTGGTGTGAATAAAGGACTTGGCGTCGAACACCACGCAAAATCGTTCGGTCGAAGGTCATTGATGTATACCTGTCGCCGGAAGTGAGAAACTTGCCATTGAGGCATGCAAGCTTCAAAGTACTGAATGGGGTGTTCCTAGATCAACTTCTTGGATAATGAGCTGATGTCAACAAGAAGTGATCCATCAAAGGAGGGCCTTAATGAATCCCACATCAATGACATGGAACGGAGCAAATTATTTTGATGGAGGTGAAAATGATCTGGTGATATATGGTTCAGGGTGGCGATCATGAAAGAATGAAGTATAATGTATGGTAGTGGATGGGACACAGGTGACTTCTCTGGATGACTTCTCTTGAACATGTCGGCGACACTTATGTGATGGATCGGTAGCATTTACCCCAAATGTGGATGGTATGGCGTGACCATGGTGATGTGACCGGTGAATGAAACAACCCAACCTGACTCAGGCACGGAGTGGAAGTGTCATGTTCAAGAGCGACTTGCTACCAATAAAGTTTCTTTGAGTTTTCTCCCCAATTTTTCCCCAGTCATTGCTGACCAGTACCTCTTTATTTTTGTCAAGCTTGAGGAGGATAACATATGCTTGTTCTATAATTTTCCCTTCGGGCAAACCCATCGCTATGTTTTAACGAGCCTAGCGATAGTGAAACTCGTTCTTGCCTAAAGACAAGTTTGTCGCTATTAATCTTTTTAACGAGTCTAACGACAAAGATAACTCAGTCCTTTTCATTTTTAGAGAGTCTGAAAAGGTACGTAAAGATAACTCCAGAATTCCTTTTTCGTCATCTAATCCCTTAAGTTCGAAAAAGTATAAAACAATATAGAAGGGATGAATTTTCGATAGTTTTAACGAGCCGAACAAAACAAGCGCTCGATCTTTTTGTGCAATAATCCCTCAGGTCCAAAAAGATTAAAATCTAGAGGAGGGATAGCACTTCCTGTCGTTTTAATGAGCTGGAAGGCCAAAACTCGGCAATCTTTTCATATTTTACGAGTCAAATGAAAAGAGCTTAAAGAAGACTCGTCTTTTGAGGAACGAGTGATAAAATGGGTAGCAGCTGATTCGAGGTAAGGTTTGGAATTTTCCAATCACGGCAGTGTCACAAGGATGGCTAGTGAAATCACTCTTCGCAGCTGTTCCTCAAAATGGGTAAACAATCAAATGGAGGTGAATGATCGGCCAATGGAAAAGTGGAGGTGATGGTGCAAACACGACCAAGGCTTTAATGGCTGAAAATGCTTCATTCACAGTGGTTATTTACCGGAGGATAGTTCATTTTTTAACGAGCTTAAACGCGGGTGGAAACATTTGCTCGGTCCGGGTTTATTTTTTAACGAGCTTGAACCTTGCGGTAAACACTGCTCGATTAATCCAGCCATATGATAAGAATGTCTCATATAAAAACGACAATCTTTCGAGTGTTGCCCCACATCCTTTCTTTATGCAAGTTACGAAACGACTAATCCAAAAAATGGATAAATAATCACTCTTTGCTTGCATGCCAAAAGGTTTGCATGCCCCCAGGTACAAAACAGAGTTTCAAAGCTACCCCTCAATTTGCAGACGAAAAATTTGTTCTATCAGGAGAGGCCTACCTCTTACAGGTTACCCAAAGATTGTTCTATTTACAGTGTAAACAAAACACTTCTTCGGCTATGTTGCTCGAAATAAACAAAGGTGAGTGACGATGCCCGCCAACTCACATAACTTTGACAAGAGAATCTTATTCTAGAATAACCCCTCTTCCAATCCCGGACGGGGTACAGACAGGTCATATTCTCCCGCGGAAACCTACTCTATACCCGAAGTTTTCCTGCCGAAGCAGACCAAGATGCATGCCCCCTGGGTTTCAGTCATATCCCTCCGAATTACTCGCGTTCATCGGGAGGATGGACTGGGGATTGAGACATTTCTTGTGCGAAGAGACCATTTAAGGACGGTATATGACTATTTGCTATGCGTGATCCGGGAAATGAAAGCTGGTCCACGAGCTTGACCACTCTTCCTTCGTGCGGAAAACACATTACTCTAAAGAGTGAGGAGACAATGGCTCCCACGCAATAAATATAGTCTCATCCAAGGAGTAGGTTATAATCCAAGGGTCCTTGAACGACCATGATGTTCATGCGAACTGTCTTCCCTCTCAATGTTATGGGCACATCGGGAAGGATCCCTAAAGGTCGACTGGTTCCTTTATCAAAGCCTGTTAGATTTCTCATTTCAGGCAACAGCGATGGTGAACCAAGCGCTTTCCAAGCAATAGAGGAAAGGATAGTCACAGAAGCCCCCTCATCAATGATGGTACCAGCCATGACCATTCTATATATTTGAACGATAATTCGGAATGGTATGCTTGCTGGCAAACGGGGTCTGCCTAGTTGATTCCAGTCGAAGGATACAACTAAGTTGCTTGGAGGTGGGATCGAGTAGACGACCGGGTATGGCTCTGACGAACTTCCTTCCTGCGGTAAAGCAATGGGTGGACTGCCCCCATGTTCGTCGGAGTCTGTGTTGATGAAGAGAATTTGGACGGTGTCATCCTTATTCTCTTCAGTGACTGTATCATCCGAAGATAAAACCTCTGAAGGCAAGACCGGGTCAACTGCCGCCTCGACCTTTTGCCTTTCGTCTGGTATGGATTCAGTTGGTTTATCTTCAATGATAGGTGCTTCAGCCGACCACCTGAGCGGGCCAGCTGGGTTCTCAACTAGTGACGGACTCGGCAAGAGTTTTTTATATCCAGGAGGAAGTCGTAACGGTGAAACCAGACGATCATCCAAAACTCTTTTAGCTTCATCTAAGAAGGGACAATGGTGGAGGGCATGGTCACCTTCGCACCGTTTACAGGGAAATCTAGCTTTCCCTTTTTGTCCTGGGGCTTCACTTTCACTAGTTGACGGTGTGCTTTCAACATGATCTCCAAAGGTTGATGACACTGGATTGTGCAAACGAGGAGACCAGTCCCTTAGTATCCGGGGGATGCAAGGACAATCTCTGTGGAAGTGGTCTCCTTTACAAATGACACATGGCAATTTAGGCCTGGTCGGTGCTGTGTGTGGATTTTCATTAGACGACACTCGTTTTCCATTATTCGCCTTTGGCTCCTTCTTCTTTTTCTCTTTCTTCTTCTTTTCCTTCTTCTCCTTAGGAACTTGGCTTTTGGCTTTACCAGTCCCGTCAAGCGAAGAGGAAGGAGGAGAGGAAGAATTAGAGGAAGTAGAAGGCTGGTGGGTAACTCTGGACTCGTCTAAATGCTGATTTGATTGTTCAGGAATAGTGGTGTTCTAAACGACATTGGTTGAGAAGAGCCATACTGGCAAGCCAATTGTCAGTCCTGGAAGCGACAATGTGGCCATATGGGGCGCACCAACATCTCCCCAAGAGGAGAAGGGACTAGGATTTCCACCAAGGGGAACTCCTTGGTTGGTAGGCTCCATTTTCTCAACCCAAAGATCAACGCAGGAAAAGGGTATGAATATTCCGTTTAAAATAAATTTTAATATGCTTTGACACAACTTGTTTGTTCAGTTTTAAAGAGTCGAGAAAAAACAAAAGATGACTCTAGTCTCCTTCGATTTTTAATGAGCCTGAAGTGACAAGTCCTCAGATGGACCTTTTCCGTTAAGGAGTCTGAAAAGGAACGAAAGGGACTGCTCTGGAGGTCTAGGTAAAGGGAGTACCAAACCAATCGCAAAACTGCAGAATAATTTTTAGGGTACGACAGTCAATCTTCCCGAATGCTGTGTTCGGTGCATTGCGATCAGTAGGGCGGCCGACACGGCTTCCTATGGATAAAGGTTTTATGCCTATAGGGGTCTCCCAATATATACTCGACGGTACGTGGGAGCACAAGTCCGTACTGGCACTTATCGTCTCAAAGTGGAGGAATCACCCAACCATCAGTGAGGACAACAGTTACCAGGCTTTACGACGCCGGAATACGTCTCTAGCCTAGGCCTCTAGATGTTGTGCGTTAAGTTACAAAGCATTGTTAAGTTCATTGAATTTATTTTAGGTTGATCTTTCTTATGAAGTTTGCCTTTTGGGTTCACCACGAGATGTAGATGTAATTCCTAAAATGCAATCTAAAGATGATAAGCAAGCTTTTATCTCTTTTCAGCAATGAAAATCCTAGCTACAAGGGGAAAAGACAGACACAATCTTTTCTCAAAGAGCAAATAGCACACTGTAAATGCACTTTTCCTAAATCAAGCCAAACAGAGTGTCAATATGCAAATGCACATGTGCATGTATTTTTTTTCCACTTTCTTAATATTGATGCCTAAAAAGAAAGTTGTTGTACAAATTTGAATTCGCTTTCAAGTGAAAAACACAAACAAGCTTCTTTTCGAAATCAAAAGGTAGAGACGATTACGACACTTTATGATTTTGAAGTAAACACTTGTTTCGACACTAGAAATTCACAAATTCAAGCCAAAGGCAAAAGTAAAAGCGTAATCGACTGTCAACAACAAATAAACTTTCTCCTAAGATCAAAATTGACACTTACGACAGATCTAAATCCAAGGACGATAGTATGACTGGTTTACTTTCAAAATGGGAAACTGTAAATGACGTAACAAACACACAAAAACAAATACAGTTTCTTTTATACAACTGAGGCGGAATTAAGGCAAAGAAAAGGGGCTTTTAAACAGACACACACACTGATCATAGGCTGCAAAAATTAGAGGCAAAACTGGAAAAAGTGAGCAAAGAACCTCAGCTAGACAGGGCTAAGCTGATCAACGCACCTGCTGCACAGAGAAACTGAATTGCAACATAGGTAGCCCTCTTGGGAACTATGCTGAAATGCAGAGTCTCTTCACAGAGCCTGCGCTGGAGCAGAAACGAGAATTCTCTCCAGGTTCTGGGTCACGGTTTGCAGTTTAATCTATGGTTTTTGGCCGGGTAAAAGCAATCAGTAATGCACAATCATAGGGTTGATTTACAAGAGGTTTAAGAGCTATCACAAAGGGTGATCAGATCATTTGTGAATCAGCTGTTCAGATCATAAACAAATCCAGTGAATTGACTAGAGTAGTAGAAGTCTACTCTGCATTTGTAAATGGCAAATGCAGTTCGATTCGCTACTCCTAAGTTTATGAGATGAACAACAATAGAAACACAAACAAACTAACTAGACATGATCCCCAGTGGAGTCGCCATTTTGTTTTCGGGAAAAGTGTTTATTCAGAACGACCCTATCCCACTGGGTTGTGACAGAGACCTCAGAAACAAACAAGGAAAACTATTATTGTATTCTCCTTTATGAACTATAAACGAAGATGAATAGGATGAACCAACCTGTGTCTTGCGCTAGTCCTTTGATCCAATATCTCTTCTCATTGGCAGCTCCCAGCTATCCGCTCCCTCACTTGCCCAGCGTCACCAAGTTCCTACAAGTTCACAGAAGAAAGAAACTACACAAAGACATGGATTTATGTTCATAAAAAGCTTAGGATCAGATTTAAGCTAAACATACAAATATAAAACACATCAATGATATACAAGCATGTAGGAGAAACTCAAATAGTTTTATTGATAAAACAAGAAGATCCAGGAGTAGTTACAACTGATGATTCCTGATCCAGCATCAACCTTCCAGCATAGAATCCCTTCTTCACCTCTAACAAAACATAAATCACCCAATACTCTGATATCTCTCACAAAACCAACAGCAATTCTCTGCAATGTACAAAATTCCAGCCTCTGGATCTCTTAGTGAGGGATTCATATATAGATGTATGCAAAGAGGATGAGTCAGCTCATGAATTGATTAGTGGCTTCTCTCTGTCAGTTCTTGTTTCCACTTGGAGACTGAGAGCCTCTTACTCATCACTGGTCGAATTCAGTGAGGCAAGTGTCATTGGAGAAGATTCTGGAAGCTTCCATTGTCTCTCCACCTCGTGGAATGACTCTGCCACTTGTCATTTCCCGCTCAATGCACCCTGGTAGTGCATTCAAGTGCGTTGAAATGCACCTAGCCAATGTATTTGGGTGCTTTGCAACGCAGCTAGCTAGTGGAGCACCTGAAATGATCCTGATTTGACTAGTTCTGAGCAGTTTCTGGTGGAGAACTTCTGGGAGAAGCTGTAATTTGTTGACCTTGTTTCTTTAGGAGATAGAACAACACTTTTAGGGACTTAGGATCCCTTGGTTTATGGGTATTTCATGCTTATAGCTGTAAGGCACAAAAATTTCTATAACACTATCCTACTCACTTAAAAGCCTAAATATTACATTAACTTAACACTTAGGAAACCAATTTCCCTAAAACGCATGACCCCCCTATGTCTACTAAAATACAATGATTTTCCTTGGGTTGAATGCTCCTACATCAAGATGGTAGGCCAAACCTAGTGATGATAAATTGATCTATAAATTCAATAATGTTTTCTAAATTGGCTACCTTTAGTGGAATTTCCTCTACCCATTTGGTGAAATAATCAGTGGCTGTAAGGATATACCTATGTTTCTTAGAAGAATGAGGAACGATATCACCTATTAGGTCCAATTCCCATTGTCCAAATGGTTGGTCAATGCTAACTGGATGTAATGGTAATGTGGGTTTCCTCTGCCTTCCAGTAGTTGCTTGACAAATATTACATTTCCTTACATAACTGTGTGCATCTTAAACAATGTTGGCCAGTAATAGACGGCATGTAGGATTTTATGTGTTGTAGTATCACCTCCAAAGTGACCACCAGCTAGTCCATCATGAAGTTCATGCAACACCTTCTTTGCCTCATATTTTTTAAGACATCTAAGTAAAACAGAATCATAATTTATTCTAAACAACACATCTTTGACAATTTGATATTGCCTAGCTTTTAATCTCAAGGCTCTTTTCTTTTTGTAATTTAATTGGGTTGGGGCATATCCATTTTTTAAGTAAAATATGATATCAACATACCTTGATTCTATGTCGTTAAGGCTTACCTCATAGATTTGTACATCGTCACCTGAATGTTGCAACTCTGATAGATTCGATGCTCCTGCCAACATCCTGCAAAAACCTTGACCTTTTACAATTTTCACTGGTTTAATTTCTATGTCATATTCTTGCAGGGCTGTCACCCAATTCACTCTTTTTTCACCTACATCCCTTTGTATTAAAAGATTTCTCACTACTGAGAATGGTACTATTACTTTAGTGTGGGTTTTGAGGAGAAAAGGTTTGAAGTGTTTTATTGACTTGAAAACAACAAAGGCTTTTTTTTCAACATCTGAGTAATTTAATTTAGCTCCCTACAAATTGGAGATAAAGAAAGAGATTGGGGCTTCAACTTTTTCTTGATTTACTTGTGTCAATATGGATGCATAAGATTTCTCAGAAGCGAAATTATATAAAATGAAATGATTCGAAAAATGTGGCGTTGCTAAAGATGGGGCGTTTATGATTGCTTGTTTTATCAAGCCAAAAGCTTCATGTTTTGAATTTCCCCATTTAAACAGAGAATTTTTATTTATCATGGATTGAGGAGGTAAAACAATTCTTGAGAAGTCAGGGACAAATATTTTAAAAAAATTCATTTGAACCAAGAAAGTTTGCGTTGATTTTCTGTTATGCGGTAAAGGTATTTCAGAAATTTTTCTAATTCTGTCAAGGTAAATATGAATTCCTACTTTGGACGCAATGAATCCTAGGATCTTTCCTTCACTTAATGCGAAAAAAGACTTCTTGGGGTTAAGAGAAATTCCATGCCTTTGGCAACGTTCAAAGATCTGCTTTAAATCTCTTAGATGATTGTTGCGTTTTTTGGAGTATACCATTATATCATCCAAGTATATTACTACTGATTTGTTTACTAAACCTTTGAAGGCTATATCCATAGCTCTCTAGAAAGTGGCACCAACATTGATCAGTCCAAATGGAATCTTCTGATAAGCGTAAGTGCCTCGTTTTGTTCTGAATGTAGTTTTCAACTGGTCATTTGGATGTACTAAGATTTGATTATAACCTGAGAATCCATCCAGGAAAGACATTATCTCCGAGCCTGCTACTGATTGCAAAATCTGTTCCATAGGGAGTAATGGAAAATTATCTTTTTGGCAAGCTTTATTGAGGTTGCGGAAATATATACATATCCGAATATTGTCGTTCCTTTTTCTAACTGGGACAAGATTGGAAACCCACCAGGACTGTCTGACAGGAAAAATAATTTTGGCTTTCAGTAGTTTATTCAACTCAGATTTGATTTGACTTTCTAAATTAGGATGGATCTTCCTCAATTTTTGTTGAATAGGTCTTTCGTCATATATCATGCGAATATTATGTTGAATAATAGAGGTGTCGTATGTCTTGAGATCTTCATAGTTCCATGTGAAGACATTGTTGTATCTTTTCAACAAACCTATAAAAGCTGCTTTTTCATCTGACGTAACTCCAAGACCTAAATTAATATTTTGAGGTTTTAAATCAGTCCCAATATTGATCAATTCAAACCTCGGAGTTGAACTCTGAAGTTTTGAATTGGTGGATCTTTTAAATCTGTCTTTGAGGTCATATAAATCTTCCGACTTAACTACAGATTTTGGAATAACATTAATGAATGTTTCTTGTTTAAGTTGGTTATCATGCTGGTCTTCATCAACTACCTGGTCATCGTAAGAGCCTTTTGAGGTCAGGAAGCTTATGGTATCTGGATCGTTATTAAAGACTCTCCAGTTGGTGATATTATCAAGAATAGAAGGCCTAAAAGATAATTCAATAGAAAATTGATCTGGGCTATAATCCTTTGGTGGGATAAGCTTGGAAGTGACATTCGCTAGAGGATCTGTACTAGCATTATGGAGTCTTGGAATAGGGGAAATATTAAACGCTGTAAAGTGAAGATTCAGGTCTTAAACTAATGACTGATAGTGTTTCAAATGTCCCGAAAAGCAATGTATAGTATTTCTCACCTGTTTTATGAAAATCTCTGAATCTCTGAATACTTGGAGGTATTTGATGTTAAGTCCAATTGCCTTATACAAACCTTGAACTAGTGCTTCATATTCAGCGGTGTTGCTTGTACAATCAAATTCAAGTCTGCATGCTAACATAGTCCTTTCCCCCTTGTTATATATATTTTTGGGCACTGCAACACCAATCAAAAATGTCCATAAACCAACGGCTCTTAAGTCCCTAAAAGTGTTGTTCCTACCTCTAAAAGAACAAGGTCAACTGATTACATCTTCTCCCAGAAGTTCTCCATGAAAAACTGCTCAGAACTGGTCAAAACTGGACCATCTCACCTGCTCAATGGTCAAAGTGCGTTGCATCCCACCTAAATACACACGGCAGGTGCGATGCATCTTGGAAAGCCCTTCTATGGGGTGCGATGGGAGAGAGTGGAAAAATGGCAGGGTCAATCTACAAGGTGGAGGAGCATGGAATCTTCTAGAAACTTCTCCTGTAACACTTGCCTCTCTGCATTCGCCCAGGGATGGGTAAGAGATCATCAATGTCCAAGTGGAATCAAGAACTATCAGAGAGAGGACACTAATCAAATCTCAAAAGCTGACTCACCCCCTTGCAAACATCTATATATGGATCCCTCATCCCAGAGATCTAGAGGCTAGAATTTTGTATCTTGTAAGGAAGTGCTGTTGGTTTCCTGGTGCAATATCATAGTATTGGGTGATCTAAGATTTTCATGAGGTGAAGAAGGGCTTTCTTGCTGAGAGGATGATGATGGGTCAGAACAATTAGTTGTAATCCTCTTTTCTATTCTTGATTATTAATAAATCTATTCAAGTTTTCCTCCACATTCTTGTATGATTGATGATATATGCATTTGTGTGGTCAACATATATCTGGTCCTATATTGTTTATGATAATAGATCTATGTTCTTGGATAGTGTTATGCTGCTTTGATTCTATAGGTGCTCTTTGAAGCTGGGTATATGAGGAAGCGAGTGGCAAAGATCTATCAGAAGGGAGAGGAATCAAGCAAGGAACCAAGCACAAGACAGAGGTTGGTCTCCTTTATTCTCCTCTTTTCTATTTCTCATAAAGGAAAACGAAAGTAGTTTTAGTTTGTTTGTTTCTAAGGTAGCTACCAGCCTTAGTGGGACTAGCAGCTCTGCATAGACACTAGTTTTCCCGATAACAAAATGGCGACTCCACTGGGGAGCGAATAGATTGTTTGTTTATCTACATTTGTTTACTTTATAAACTTACAGACGAAGCCTGAAGTCAAGCCAACTAGTCTTCGAACTGCGTTTTCTATGCAAGTGCAAAGTAGATCAATGCTGCTTCAGTCTATCTCCAAGTTTTGTTTATGAACTGAACAATTGATTTACAAGCTCTCTAATTTCCCTTGTGGTGGCTCTAGTAACCTATTTAGATCTACCCCTATGATTGATTTACTGATTACCACTTGCTCGGCCTAAATCCCTGAACTGAGCTGCAAACTGTGACCCAAAACCCAGTTAAAGCCTCGTCCCTGGTCCAGCGCACTGTCTCTTCTGTGAATTCCAGAGGCATCGCACTTCCCGAGAGTAGTGGGTGGGTTGCATCTCTTTTTCACTGTGTTACAGGTGCACTGATCAGACAAGGCCTTTCCTGCTCCTAGATTTTGGTTTCTATGTTCACTCTTTTCAGCTCTATTCAAGAGTTTCGCTGCTTGTAGTCAGTACACCTCTGTTGAAACCCCCTTCCTTGCCATTATTCTGCCTCCATTGTGCAAAGGACTGTAAATGTTTTTATGTATTTTGAGCCATTTTTAGTTCTCTTTTACAAAGAAGTAGCGTAATTGTACTGTCGTTTCTTGATTTGAAAGTGTCGCAAGTGTCGTTTTCAGACATAGAAGAGAATCCGATTGTTCTTGATGGTCGATTACACTGTTACTCTTGTATTTGATTTGAATTAGTAGTTTTTCAAGTGTCGAAAGCAAGTTTTCAATTCCAAATGGCAAAGTGTCGTCATTGTCTTCATTTTGTCTTGAAACGAAACATGTTAGTAATGTCGCTTTGAAAAATAATTCAGATTTGCGCTTAGCTTTCTTTTTATCATTCACACATTAAGAAGGCTGAAAACAAATACATGCATGTGCATTTGCATTTAGACTATTTGTTGGTTTGATTTAGGACAGTGCATATAGTGTGTGCTCTCTACTCTATGTTGAAAGAACGTTATCTCTCTTTCCTTAGTAGCTAGGATTTTCATTGCAAAAAGAAGATTAAACGATTGTTTATCATCTTAGACCGCATTTTAGGAATTGTACATCTACATCACGTGGTGAACCTGAAAGGAAAATTTCTTAAGCAAGATCAACTGTAAAATAAATTTAATGAATCTAAAAATGCTTTGGAACCTAATGCACAACATCTAGAAGTCTAGGCTAGAGACGTATTCCGGCGTCGTAAAGCCTGGTAACTGTTGTTTTCATTGATGGTTGGGTGATTCCTCCACTTTGAGATGATAAGTGCCAGTACGGACTTGTGCTCCCATGTACCGTCAAGTATATATTGGGAGACTACAATAGGCTTTATCCTTTACCCATAGGAAGTCGTGTTTGTCGCCCTATCGATCGCAATGCACTGAACACAGCATTCAGGAAGATTGACTGTTGTACCGTAAAAAGTATTTTGTAGTTTTGCGATTGGTTTGGTAATCCCTCTGTCTAGATTCCAGAGTAGTCTCTTTCATTCCTTTTCAGACTCTTTAAAGGAAAAGGTCCATCTGAGCACTTGTCACTTCATGCTCATTAAAAATCGAAGGCGACTAGAGTCATCTTTTGTTTTTTCTCGACTCTTAAAAATTGAAAAAACAAGTTGTGTCAAAGCGTCTAAAATTTATTTTAATCGGAATAAATATCACCTTTCCTACATTGGTCTTAGGTTGAGAAAAATGGAGCCCACCAACCAAGGAGTTCCCCTTGCGGGAAATCCTAGTCCTTTCTCCTCTTGGGGAGATGTTGGTGCACCCCATATGGCCACATTGTCGCTTCTAGGACTGACAATCGGCTTGCCCGTATGGCTCTTCCCAACCTCTGTCGTTCAGCACACCGTGATTCCTGAAAAATCAAGTCAACAACTAAACGATACCAGAGTTACCCCCCAACCCTCTACTTCGTCCAATTCTTCCTCTCCTCCTTCCTCTTCGCTTGATGAAGCTGGTAAAGCCAAAAATCAAGTAACTGAGAAGAAGAAAGAGAAGAAGAAGAAGGAGCCAAAGGCAAAACGGGGCGACCAGGCATCGTCTAGCGAAAATCCACACACTATACCATCCAGGCCTAAATCGCCATGTGTCATTTGCAAAGGAGACCACTATCATCGAGATTGTCCTTGCATCCCTCAGATCTTAACAGACTGGTCTCCTCGTTTGCACAATCCGGTGTCATCAACCTCTGATGATCATGTTGAAAGTACATCGTCAACTAGTGAAAGTGAAGCCCCTGGACAAAAAGGAAAATGTAAATTTCCTTGTAAACTGTGTGAAGGCAATCACGCCGTCCACCGTTGTCCCTTCCTAGATGACTCTAAAAGAGTTTTGGACGACTGTTCGGTTTCACCGTTACGGCTTCCTCCTGGATATAAGAAGCTCTTGCCGAGTCCGTCACTAGTTGAAAATCCGGCTTACACGCCCTTCTGGTCGGCCGAAGCATCTATCGTTGAAGATAAACCATCTGAATCCACACCCGATGAAAGTCAAAAGGTCGAGGCGGCAGTTGACCTGGTCTTGCCTTCAGAGGATCCATCTTCAGATGATACAGTCACTGAAGGGAACAAGAACGACACCGTTCAAATTCTCTTCGTAAGCACAGACTCCGATGAACATGGGGGCAGTCTACCCGTTCCTTTACCGCAGGAAGGAAGTTCATCAGAGTCATACCCGGCCGTCTATTCGGTCCCACCTTCAAGAAACCTGGTTGTTTCCTTTGATTGGAATCTACTAGGTAGACCCCGTTTACTGACTAGTGTACCATTTCGAATCATTGCTCAAATATATAGAATGGTCATGGCTGATACCATCATAGATGAAGGGGCTTCTGTGAATGTCCTTTCCTCAACTGCTTGGAAAGCACTTGGTTCGCCATCGCTTTTGCCTGAGATGAGAAATCTAACAGGCTTTGACAAAGGAACCAGTCGACCGTTAGGGATCCTTCCCAATGTGCCAATAACATTGAGAAGGAAAACCGTTCACATGAACGTAATGGTAGTCCAAGGACCCCTGGATTATAATCTACTCCTTGGACGAGACTATATTTATTGCATGGGAGCCATTGTCTCCTCACTCTTTAGAGTAATGTGTTTTTCGCATGAAGGAAGAGTGGTCAAGCTCATAGACCAGCTTTCATTCCCCGGTTCACACATAGAAAATAGTCATACACCAACCCTGAATGGTATTTTCACCCAAGGAATGTCTCATCAATCCCCAGTATGTCCTCCTGATGAGCGTGAGTGATTCGAAAGATATGACTGAAACCCAGGGGGCATGCACCCTGGCCTGTTTCGATAGGAAAACCTTGGATATAGGGTAGGGTTCCGCAGAGGATATATGATTGGCTGACACACCCATCCATTTTGGAAAATGGGATTAGATCGGAATAAGATACCTCTGTTAAGGTAGGCCTTTCCCGATAGAACAAATGTTTTGTATGCCAATTGAGGGGTAACTTGGAAAAGGTAGGCCTTTCCCGATAAAACAAATGTTTTGTCTGCAAATTGAGGGGTAACCTAGCAACTATACTTCGCTATACCTAGGGTAATGCAAACCTTTTAGCGTGCAAGTGAAGAGCTACCATTTATTTTTTAAATTTATAGGTCCTCTAACCCTTTAAACTCGTAGGATTGGTCGTTTCCTAACTTGCATAAAGAAAGGATGTGGGGCAAAGCTTTGAAAAAATGCCATTTTTATATGAGACATCCTTATTATACGACTGGATCGAGCAGTTTTAACGCGGAATTCAAGCTCATTAAAAAATAAACATAAGAAATGAGCAAATTTTCCCCCAGAGTTTAAGCTCATTAAAAAATGAACCATTTCCCGGTAAATAACCATTGTGAATGTATTACCATCAGCCTTTGAAGCCTTGGTCGTGTTCTCATCATCACCTCCACTTTGTTTTGGCCAATCATTCACCTCCATTTGATTGTTTACCCTTTTTGAGGAACAGTTGCGAAGAGTGATCCTGCTAGCCATCCTTGTGACACTACCGTGATTGGAAAATTCCAAACCTTACCTGGAATCAGCTGCTACCCGAATTTATCACTCATTCCTCGCCGAGCCATTGGCCTCTCTAGCTCGTTAAAGGGACCGGAAGTGTTATCCCTCCTTTAGATTTTAATTTTTTGGACTTGAGGGATTATTACACAAAAAGATGGAACGCTTGTTTTGTTCGGCTCGTTAAAAGTACCGAAAATTCATCCCTTTTGTATTGTTTTATACTTTTTCGGACTCAAGGGATTATATGATGAAAAAGGATTATTGGATTTTTCTTTACGTCTCAGACTCTCTAAAATTGAAAAGGACCGAGTTATCCTTGTTGTTTAACTCGTTAAAACCGAGTAGCAACAAACTTGTCCATACAGACAAGAACGAGTTTCACTATCGCTAGGCTCATTAAAACATAGCGATGGGTTTGCCCGAAGGGTAAATTATAGAACAAGTATATGTTATCCTCTTCAAGCTTGAAAAAAATAAAGAGGTACTGGTCAGCAATGACTGGGGAAAAATTGGGAAGAAAACTTGAAAAAACTTTATTAGTAGCAAGTCGCTCTTGAACATGACACTTTCCCTCCGCATCCGAGTCGGGTTAGGTTGTTCCATTCACTAGTCACATCACCATGGTTCCATCACACCATCCATATTTGGGGTTAATGCTACCAATCCATCATGTCAGTGTCGTCGATATGTTCAAGAGAAGTCGCTCAGAGAATTCACCTGTGTCTCACCCACTGCAATACATTCACGCTCCATTCTTTCATAACTGCCACCCTGAACCTTATATCACCAGATCATTTTCACCTCCATTAAAATCATTTGCTCCATTCCGTGTCATTGATGTGGGATCACTAAGGCCCTCCTATGACGGATCGCTTCTTGTCGACATCAGCTCATTATCCAAGAAGTCGATCTAGGAACACCCCTTTCAGTACTTTGAAGCTTGCATGCCTCAATGGCAAGTTTCTCACTTCCGGCGACAGGTTTACATCAATGGCCTTCGACCGAAAGATTTTGCGTGGTGTTCGACACCAAGTCCCTTATTCACACCACGTGAATTATAATGTAGTACCTTGAGGGTCATCATCATTATCGGTGATTCCTCTCGCACCTGTTAACAACTTACATCATTGGCTAGTAATCAGGCGATGTCTTTCCATGTTCGACTCCAGAACATCTCTCACATGGATCAACTTGTACTTTGAGTGAAGATCGAACGGGATTGAATACCCCTAATCTAGTTTCATCCATCCAGGCTGCGATATATATTTAGGAAAATAAAGACATCGAATGTACATCATTACTGCACAGATAATCATCCAACCTAAGGGATGATGTCTCTTACCAGAATCATCAGTCTACACTCAGATGATTGTTTGTCTTATGTACATGAAAAATGAATTTATAAAGCTGAGCATGGGAATGCCCACCTTAGCTAGATCATGAAAATATTATGAAGATAATGTATTGTATTTTATCTTATTATAGGTCTCCTTCCAGCTTGAAAGAACTTCATATCCTCATGATAAAGCATTTCACCCGACATCAACAAATTAACGACCTCATGCTTTAGGGGGCAACTGTTATAGACATTTTTGGGCACTGCAACCCCAATCACAAATGTCCATAAACCAAGGGCTCTTAAGTCCCTAAAAGTGTTGTTCCAACCTCTAAAATAACAAGGTCAACTGATTACATCTTCTCCTAGAACTTCTCCATGAAAAACTGCTCAGAACTGGTCAAAACTGGACCATCTCACCTGCTCCATGGTCAAAGTGCGCTGCATCCCACCTAAATACACACGGCAGGTGCGATGCATCTTGGAAAGCCCTTCTATGGGGTGCGATGGGTGAGAGTGGACAAATGGCAGGGTCAATCTGCAAGGTGGAGGAGCATGGAATCTTCCAGAAACTTCTTCTGTGACATTTGCCTCTTTGCATTCACCCAGGGATGAGTAAGAGATCATCAATCTCCAAGTGGAATCAAGAACTATCAGAGAGAGGACACTAATCAAATCTCAAAAGCTGACTCACCCCCCTTGCAAACATCTATATATGGATCCCTCATCCCAGAGATCTAGAGGCTGGAATTTTGTATCTTGTAAGGAAGTGTTGCTGGTTTCTTGGTGCAACATCATAGTGTTGGGTGATCTAAGCTTTTCACGAGGTGGAGAAGGGCTTTCTTGCTGAGAGGATGATGCTGGGTCAGAACAATTGGTTGTAATCCTCTTTGCTATTCTTGATTATTAATAAATCTATTCAATTTTTCCTCCACGTTCTTGTATGATTGATGATATATGCATTTGTGTGGTCAATATATATCTGGTCCTATATTGTTTATGATAATAGATCTATGTTCTTGGATAGTGTTATGCTGCTTTGATTACGGGTGCTCTTTGAAGCTGGGTATACAAGGAAGTGAGTGGCAAAGATCTATCAGAAGGGAGAGGAATCAAGCAAGGAACCAAGCGCAAGACAGAGGTTGGTCTCCTTTATTCCCCTCTTATCTATTTCTCATAAAGGAAAACGAAAGTAGTTTTAGTTTGTTTGTTTCTAAGGTAGCTACCAGCCTTAGTGGGACTAGCAGCTCTGCATAGACACTAGTTTTCCCGATAACACCCCTCTGGGCTGACTAAGATGAAACCTCCTCCTGCTCCATCATTGGATTTAGATCCATCAAAAAATAATTTCCAAAATAAAGATCTAACTACAGGTTTATCTACAAAATTTAGACATTTAGAAGTGTATGTTTGGGAATTATTTTCAACTTGAGAGACAACATAGTTTTCTAAGAAAGGTGAAGTGTGAGATTGAAATTCCCTAGAAATGATTCTACAAAATAATTTCTGATGATATTGTTTCTATACGCGACTGGTTCAATTTCTCCTTCTAATTCTGTTACTACGTACTTTTGATGTTTCTCGCGATCAACCCTTATTTGATTTGGTTTTCCATTATGGGGAAGCCACATGTGAGACTAGTCAGTTGCAAAATAACCATGAATTTTTCTGACCAGTCTCTACTGAGGATTAAGCCATAGAGCTCGGGAATGTTAGCTACAAGTATGTCAATGACTTGGAAAACTTTAGGGTTTGATGAAAGTCTGATGGTTACTTGGTTAAGTTCTCGAACAACTTCGACTTGAGAGCGATTTAACTGAACTATTCATATAACAAATTTTTGAGGCTGAACATTCAAATTTGGACAAACTGTTCTGGGTAAGATGTTAGATGAAGCTTCAAAATTGACTATACAGTTGTGTAAGTTTTTATTGAAGACTTCAAAAGTAAGGAGAAATGGCGGAGTGTGGGATTTTGATCTTCCCCTAATTAAAGCTATATTGGTTGGATCAATCTTGTTCAAAGAAGTGCTAGGGGGTCTTCCCATTTCTTGGGCATCTTGTGAGATCACGGCAGCATGAAGTGGCACAGTATGTACTGCTTTAAGTTCTTTAAGAAGTAACTTCTTCTGATGCTTCAATTTACTAAGCTCATGAAAGGTGATGTTTACCCTAGTTTTCTTCATATCATCAATAATATTATATTCCATTTCATCAGAAACTATCAAAGTTTTAGATGAAGGAGAAGAATCCAATTGAGTAGGCATAGTTTGAGTGGATTTTGGTACCAATTTCTTACCTAATTCTTTGGGTGGCATTGAAGCCTTCTGTTTTGGATTTGTTTGTGAAAATTCAATAGGGTTTTTATTTCGAGTAGCAACAGGTAATGCTTCTTGAGTTTCTACATTAGAAAGTATAAAATCCCACATTCGTTGTAATTCTCCCACTTCTTCATTGTCTGTTTTTTCTTTGTTTGTTGAAACTTTGTCCTCCTCTTCATCTGCTTCAGCATTTGATATAGAATTTGTAGGTTTAGGATTAGCAGGGGAATTCTTTTTAAATGGTCTAAAAGGTTTCTTAGAGGAAGTCTCTGCTACCTATTTTTAATATCAACCATTTCATTAGACATGGTCTTGAGGACTTTCTGTAACCCTTCAAGATCAAAAGGATATTTTGGTGGTTTCTTCTTAGAGTCATCCCTAAAGGTTACTTTCTTAGATTTCCATTCTTCTAATGCATTTTTCTTTTCCATAGCTAGAATGCATTTCTCCATAGCTATTGCCTCTTTCATATTTTCGGCCAAAGTTGGTTTGGCATCTCTATTAACAAAGATATCTGTGTTTGACAGTAGAGCAAAAATATACCACTCATTTTGGACCTCATTGCTAGGCTTAGATGCCGTTGGTATCTTATTCAATAATTTATTGAAGAGAGAGTTGAAGTCCTTAATGGGTTCTTTCGGTTCAGCTTTCAAGTAGGAGAGATCATTGATTAAGGTAGTTGTAAATCTATCATCTCTAAATTTAGTTAAAATTTTCTCTTGAAAAGCATCCCAACTATTAATAGAACCTGATGGTAATGAAAAGTACCATGATCCTGTTGCTCCCTGTAAAGTATATGGGAATAATCTTACAACTGCGTCTTCTTCCACTACTTCATTCAAGTTAATGGACAACATGAAATTATTTATATGCTCCTCAGCTAAAAGGCCATTATCATGATTGAATTTGGGAAACCATTTCTCTGGGTGTGCTAGTAATTGATGTAAAGGCCCAGCCATCCTAACAGCCCCTAGGTTTGTCCATGGCCTTGGAGGATTTTGTGCCATTGTTGGTATGTGGGTAGGGGAAGGTGTAGCAGTGGTTGAAGGTGATTGGGTAGAGGAAGATGTAGCTCTTGTACCTGTGTGAATCACGATCTGGAGTGGCGAGGTGGATGATTGATCTTGTGAGGGTATATATGGAATGAATGAAGATGATGATAGAACCTTGCTATGAGATTCAGATGGTGTGTTCTTAGCTTTCTTATGGCTTGGCAGAGGAAATTCCAACAAAGGGATTCCAAAGTTTTCACTCTGTGCTCTAGTTAACTGTTGAGATGGGGTGAACTAAGAGGTAACACTATCCTGGGATAACTCAAATTCTTCTTGAGACAGTGAAATCCCCTATAATTTATGAATAAAAGATTCAACTTCAGGTGCTTGAGTAGAATAAGAATGATCTGGCTTGTTTAGGATTTTAGCAACAGGTTGCATAATTTTCTGTGAAACTTCTCGCTTAGGATCAGGGGATTTGGAAGAATTTCGAGAAGTTGGAGATGATGGTGAGGGAGTTTTACTCTTAGAATGACCTGTTAATTTGGATTTACTTTCCATTCATAGTCAGGCCCTCCTTCTAGCACCAAAATGTTGAAGCCTTGAAAATCATTGCTTCAACATGGGGGAAAACCACCCAGTCCGGACCTTGGTTGGCAACAACTTTTCCGTTTGGGGTAGTGGCTCTGACTGGGAATAATTGGACCAATTTCCAAATCTATTCAATGATTGTGCTAATGGGGTGATATGTGATGTTTTGAAGTAATGTCTGAGCTAAAAGTAATCTAATCTAAGCTAACAATCACATCCATTTTATCCTAATTTAAACACTATATAATTATAACTATAGCCGGGATTAAATTGATGTATGCGATCTACAATAATGTCTGAAAGCAATTGATAATAAAGATCATTCAATTGTGATGAGAAATGAATCCATTTTAACAATAATCATTTCGTATAAAAAGTTAGCCGAAACAATTGTGAAAGATATATCACATAAGGAATTATTCATATATTCAGCATAAAATATAGATCATCATCATACAGAAGTGCAATAATGGCAATCAAGATTTAGACTTTCATACATAAACAATTCGAAAAGAAATCATTACTTAATACATAAGTAAAAAGGATTACAAGATAAAAGTACCATTTATAATACGTCCTACTCATGTGATTCGGCAATATTGATCTATCTTCAGTCCATTCAACACCATCTAAGAGTACAAAAGTGAAATTTCAGTAGAAGATGCTAAATCAAATAAAAATAAATCTTGTTCCATTAATTTCACTAGAACTTCCTCAAAGGGACAAAAGTGCATGTTTTGAAGATTGTTTCTGGTAAAATTTCTGGATCACTCTCTAAATGCATGAGAGGGGTTTAAATACTTAAACTATGAAACTAAAAATAGATTATTACAAAAATAGTTGACGAGGATTAAACGACCTGCCTCAAATTATGCAAAAATAAAATCAAAATATAAATAAACATGGTTACTAACTATTCTGCATTTGATCATTCAGATCGCAAATGTCCATCATGGGCTTGAGTTGTGTTGGCTGGCCAACTTTTGCTTTCAGTTGTCCAGCGAATACGACATCGGTCAGTGTTGGCGCCATTTTCTCCGTAGAAGTGGTTAGGCATCGCAGGGTCATCCATTGGCTGTGAGGTTTTACCAGATGTTGCCAATATGCTTCCCAGTTTAACCTGGTTGTTTTCCTTATCATTTCTACTTTTTCTTTTGTTGCCTATTTCAATTTTAGTTCAAGATGTTTCTCATTAGGTAGAAAACCTAGAATGGATTCTACCACAAGGTTGGCTCTATGTAAATTTTAATTGATATTTCTATGATACTATTTGTTGTTGCTATTACGTTTGATGTTTCCTTTTCTACTTCTTTAAGCCGAGAATCCCAGCTCACAAATAGGATTTCTTTATGTGACTCTTCTAGTTTAGGCAAGTCGGCTTTTCTCCCATCTTCTGTATTCTTCCAGGTGATGAAATCAGATACCTTTTTAAATATCTCATCATATTCAGGTCTCATCTCCACGACTTGACTTGTCATTTTTCACTTGTTTCACAATAAGAGTTCCATTGCGAAATCTTCTGGCACAATAATTACTTCTAGTGCATCAGCTAGCAGTTAAGACCGAGTGCTTTCGTAACAAACTGATCAATTTTTTGATCATGTTTGTGTAGATCAGTTATTTCTTGTATTTGTGCTTCCTTCTCGTCTAAGCTGGTTCGATGTTCTATTTTCATCTGCTCAAATTCCTGTTGTATCTTAGCTAACTATATCTCTACCTGTTGGTCAGATTTTGCTTGTTGTAATTGTTTCTCAGGCTACATTATTTTATCTTCTTTTTCTCTAAGCAACATTTGTGCTTTTGTTGCTTTATCCATGGTCTTTGTAGTGTAGGCACCTACAAATTATGAGAGTCTGGTAAGATTGGCAGATGGGTCAATGGGTGAGTCTTTCTAGAGAACATCCATTGGTTCATTTTTAGGGGTAGCAGCAGCTGTAGAGTCCAACTTCCTTTTCTTTCTTTGTCTTTTCACCACGGCCTTATGTTGTGGGCTATAAAACACATCTAGAGGGGGAATCTCTTCTATTCTCAAACTATTTCAGAGGTGGGGGTAATAGGGATGTGTTCTACCTCTTGAGTATTTACATTCTCTTCTGTTGTAATTTCCTGACTTGTTTTCTGTTGTGGAGTTTGCAACTATGGCATTTGTTCCTCTGTGTTGAGCCTTTTATTAAAATTGTCCCACTCTTCCTCTAAATCAATTACCATGGATTTTATTGGTTGTGTGGAGGTGGTATGTATTTCAGCCTACTTTCTCACTGAAGTTTCTTCAACTATCTTCTGTGTAGATAGGGTTGTATCCTTTACCGACTCCATGCTTATGCTTTTCTAGTTTTGTGATGACTTTTGTGATTTTGTGGTAGATTTCTCTTGGGATTCTGCTCCAAAATCATTTTTTAGAATTTTCTTTAGATTCACCTTCTGCGCTCACACTGGGAGTAGGCTCCCTTATTGGTTCAATCAATAATTGGTCCAATGGGACCTTTGATAACTTCCTTTCTCTGTAACTGTAAAATTTTTCTAGATCTTCACGATAAAAAAGTAATTGTGCCATATGCTTCACCTTTGTGAAGGTGTTTTTCTGCAAAAGGATGTCATCGAAGGCATCTTCCTCATTACTAAATACTTTTATTTTCACCAAAGTGGTGAAATTTTCGAGAGTGACGAATGGGTCATATTGCCTTCAAGGGAATTTAGGTAATCGCAGAGATAACATGTTCTCTGCTTCTCTAAGTGCATGCCCTAGGTCGTGTAATGCAAATGCTCCACACTATAAAGGGAATGTAGGCCAGATGGCCTTTTTTTATTCCTTTAAGGTCTTGCTCATCCCTCCCTCACTAGTTGTTTGATAGGCTACCTCTCTAGTCATCAATTTGTCTGTAACATAGTATGGGAGGACATGGAGGGAGGTAATGCTGCCAAAATCCTTGATATACATAAATGTTTCCTCCCCAAACCATCTGGCCACTGGGAGGATATCTACTTCATCTTCTTGGGAAAACCTGGGGACATATTGATTATAAAGCCGCTTGTGAATAAGGAGCATAACTCCATGACAAATCTTGAAACAATGTGGTTGAAAGTTGGATTCCCACATGTCCTTATGGTATATGTGAATAGGGAGTGGATTTCGAACAGTCCATTCCCATCCCGTGATAGGGAATTTCGAACTAAAACAAATCACATCCATTACATAGGTGCTCATAAACAATGGAGGGTAAACCACCGAAGAAACACTTCTTTTCCTTCTATACTCCATAATTGTTTTTGCTAAATTGTCAGACAAAATTTGTGCCCAATTCATTACAGTTGCGTTAACAACTGCAGGTATTAATGACAACCACTCTGGGGAGAATTTAGTGTAGAAATTTCACCTGTAGACCAAAATAATATATGCAATGTACTAAAGCATAATACTTGATATAGTTCTACAAAACATTAAGCGGAAGGATAATCGAATTCATGAGTAACATCAAGCATAAACAGATATAACTGAGTAAGAGAAATAATCAACCATAACACAAGATACATCACTGGGGAAAGCACCAGTATAAAACCCCAACATTGTATTATAAATCAAGTGGAAATCCTCTTTACTTTAAAAAAAGAATTAGCTCAAGAGCTATCCTGCTCTTTCTGCAATCAGAAGATGAAGATCATAGACTACCTAGGCCTCAATATATAGGCCACAAGTCCTCCAATCTCCTATATCACGTAATTCTCTTGGAAATAAATCCTTTTCCATGCAAGGAATACTTACTAGAAATATCCTAGCAACTGACAGTACACTATCCCACTATCTGAACTCAACTGGGTCTCTATCTGAATTGACATGCATCAGTTATCTATGAGAGAATACTCAGTTATCTGAAAATAATAGTTGTCACATGCATGCAAGCATTAACAAACTATATCTCATTATTTTAACAACTTGTTAAAATAATCTAACTGGACTTGACTAAGATAAACTAAGTCAACTGATTCTCTCATTATAGAACTCATACTTAATTCCTCAATCAGTGGGACAACTAATTGCATGTTCTCACAAAGACTTCTAATTTAATTTTCCATGACTAATTAACTCATGGAGATTAATTAATTAATATTTTAAATTGTTGCTAAGACTAAATTCGTTTTTACTTCCTATAGTTAGACCAAGGGACTGCTAAAAATAGGAAGGGACCATGAAATGTTATTTTTAGAAGATGCTATTTTTATCCACTTCACCTCTCACCCGAGGTGGCCAAAATGCTCATTGGCCAAACTGCTATTTTTAGTTGTTCTATTTTTATCACTTTCTAAATTTAGCATTTCTTGTTGCACACTTTTCAACACTCCCTCTCAACATGAAAGGGATTATCAAGAACCTCGATCCTGTCTCTATGGAACTCAAAATTGCCCTTTGACAATGCCTTTGTCAAAATATCTGCATCTTGTTCCTCGATCGAAATGTACAACAACATCATGATTCTCTTGACCACACAATCCCGTAGATGATGTTAGCGGATATGTATATGCTTGGACCTGTCATGAAACACTGGATTCTCAGAGAGTTTAATGCAAATATGATTATCATAATATATCACTGTAGGATCCTTCATCTAACCAAACAATCCCACTAGAATCTTCTGCATCCAGATGGCCTCACATGTAGCCTGACTAGCAGCCATGTATTTAGCCTCTGCTAAGCTAAGTGCAACTGATCTTTGTTTCCTGCTATGACAAGAAACCACAACTAACCCAAGGTTGAAGATTCCTCCAGAAGTGCTCTTCCTGTCTGATGGACTACCTGCCCAATCTGCATCCGTGAAGCCTTGGAGCTTCACTCCCTCTATCCGCCTGTATCATAATCCATAATATGTAGTGTCTATGAGATATCTCAGCACATGCTTTGCCGCCTTCCAAAACAACTTGGTTGGCTGAACCATAGTTTGACTCAGCTGGTTCACCGCAAAGCACAAATCCGGTCATGTGTTCACCAAATACATGAGTGAACCCACAAGCTGTCGATAAACTGTAGCAGCTACTACCTCACCTGAAGTAGCATCCGCCTTCCTCTAGTTACCTACTAGAGGAGTCTCCATGGGCTTGCACATCTCCATGTGGAAGCGCCGGAGTATCTCATTGGCATACCTGCTTTGAGACATAAATACTTCCCCATCTCTCTGCCACACCTCCATGCCTAGAAAGTAGTGCATGAGGCCCATGTCCTTCATCTCAAACTCTCTTGCAAGGTCCTCCTTGCAATACTTGATCAACTGATCATCACCTATCAAAATCATATCATCGACATAAAGTACAATAATCAATAGCTTACCTTCTACCATGATGTGGTAGAGGTTCACATCCACTTCACTCTTGGTTAAGCCCAATCCAGTGAAATAGTTATCGATCCTGGCATACCAAGCATAGGGTGCTTGTTTCAACCCATACAATGCTCGCTTGAGCTGGCACACATGCGACTCACGATCGAAGGTATCAAATCCCTCAGGCTGCTCTATGTATACCTCTTCCTCAATCTCCCCATTGAGGAAAGCTGTCTTCACATCCATCTAATGGATCTTCCAACCCATTTGTGCTGATAGTGCTAGAATCGATCTGATCGATGAGTACCTTGCAACAGGAGCAAAGGTCTCATCATAGTCAATCCGCTCTACTTGTGAGAAACCACAGGCAACAATCCTTGCCTTGTGTTTCTCAATACTGCCAACAACTACCTGCTTTACGTTGTAAAGCCATCAAGAAGTAACCACTGACTTTTCCCCCAGTCCAGGAACAACATCCCATACACTGTTCTGCATGATAGAATCATACTCCCCTACCATCGCATCCACCCAAACTTCCTACTACACTGCCTCCTCAAAAGAAGAAGGCTCGGTCACTACACAGTCCCCAACCAGGGCCATGTAGCTAGTGTATCTATCAGGATATCTCCTCTATTTGTGATGAGAAGATGGCTGCCCCACATTCTCTCTCACATCCTGCATCAATCTGTAAGCTTCCCGTGAGAATTTCCACCCATCTCTGGAAGACTCTCCAGTAGTGGTGAACTCCACAACTGGAATCTCTCCATGCGGCTGCTTCGCATCATCAGGAGGCTCCTCCTCCTTAGGAACTAATAGTTCCTCATCATCACCATGCAACTTGTGCTCCCTCTCAAGTGACACTCGCATGGTTCGCTGCTCATCAAACTTCAGATCCCTACACACTATGGTCCTCTGACTAGCCGGAAGAAACACCCAATAGTTGTGAGGTGTATCTGTGTAACCCACAAGTATTCCCAACATAGCTGTTGGGTCTAGCTTCTTCCGAGCATCTTTGGTCACATGACAGAAGATTGGTGATCCGAAGATGTAGAAGTGACTCACATCTGGTTGCTTCCCTGAAAAATCCTCCATAGGTGTCTTCATCCCCAAAATACGATGAGGACTTCTGTTCTAAAGATACACTGTTGTATTGCATGCCTCAGCCCACAGATGAACTGGTAGGCCTTGGTCATGCAACATCGCTAGGGCTACTCCCACAATAGATTTGTTCTTCCTTTTGGCCACCCCATTCTATTGTGGGTTATGAGGTGTCCTGAGTTCCCGTTTAATTCCTTCTGAAGCATAGAAGTCCTTAAACTGCTGGGAAACATACTCTCCACCGTTATCACTTCGGAAGGCCTTTACTTTCTTCCCTGATTCTCTCTCTGCCAAAGCTTTGCATTCACAAAAATTCAATAAGGTTTGATCCTTTTTTTGCATGAAGTAGATACAACATCTACGAGAAAAATCATCAACAAAAATAACATAGTACCTATGCTTCACAGTGGAGGCTGTAGAGAAGGGCCCACATACATCTGAATGAACTCACTCCAGAACTGCTCCTACTCTACTATCACGATCATGAAAGGAAGCTTTTGCATACTTACCCAAAGTGCAACCTTTGCATGTGCTCATTTGCTCCAGCTTGCACTTGGATAATCTGGTAGAAATTTTCTACATGATCTTCAAGGCCCCATGATGCAAGTGGCCCGGTCTCCTATGCCATAACTCGCCAATATCTTGGCCATGCACGACCTCTGCTTTGGAACTCAATGAAACACAGTCTTCTACCTATAACTTATAGAGATTCTTAATTCGAATCCGAATCTGTTTGGTCTGTCCAGTGTCGATATGCCTTAGGAAAACCTTTCCCAAACTAAAGACTACATCATAGCCTTTATCCTCAAGCATAACAATAGACACAAGATTCTTTTTCAGCCCTGGTACATACATAACATTAGAAAGAGTGAGGGGAGAACCATGCTCCCTCTGAAACACAACTGTACCTTCACCTGAGACACAGTACTTTCCATCATTGCCCATCTCGATCCGTATTTGGAGATCCTTCTCCTCCAAGGTGCTGAAAATACTCTTGTCACCTGACATGTGGAAAGAGGCTCCACTGTCCAAGTACCAAACACATCCCACGCTGGATGAAACCATGCATGCAATAAGTGAGAAATCCATCTCAAACTGTGAAGCTAGTGCATCACCATCAGATTCCTTGGAGGAACCTTTCTTGGAGTTCTTCTTCGGGCAATTAGTAGCATAATGGCCCAACTCATGACAATGAAAGCATCTCACCTTCGACTTGTCAAATTTCTTCCCTCCTTGAGAAGACTTGGATTGGGATGCCTTCCCTTTCCCTTTCTTAGCTTTAGATAATAAAGCTAAGTTCTCTTCATCGTCATGTTTTGATGAAGAAGCTCCATCCCTGGTGCTTCGTCTGATCTCCTCCCTCATCAAATCCAACCATAGTCATTCCCAATCCGGTAGTTTGTCCCTTCCATTCACTGAGTCCTAGTAGCTATGCCAGCTCTTAAGAAGGCCAAGGAGTGCTAGACTCACCATATCATCATTAGATGTAGTGACCCCTACACTTACAAGCTCATCTCTGTAGGTGGTGAGCTTATTCAGGAACGTAGATATAGTGTGACCCTTTTCACACTTGATCTTATGAAGTTTTCCCTTCAGTGCCAGCTTCCTCTAATCACTGCTATTCCGATATAAATCTTTCAATGTTTTCCACATTGCATGCGGAGTCTCCTTCCCATGGAGGCTCAAAATTATTTGATCTCGAACTCCCTCCAGGATGATTCTCCTAGCTCTAGCCACACACTTCTTCCATTCCTCCAGTTGAGTAGCATCAGTAGGATTAGGGACTTCTTGATCAATGACGTCCTTAAGGCCATTATCTTCTAATACTGCCTCCATGCGATCCTTCCAAGCTATGTAGCTTGAGCTGCCATCAAGGGCATACTCAAGCCTCAAATCATAGAAAGCCATCAGTGAAATGGATGTGATAAGAACTTGAGATCTATATCCTGAATAATAAACTTCGAATTCCTCTTGCTTGTATATTGTTCTTCCTTGATCACATGTGCTCTGATACCATGTATAACTTTTTCTACAAAACCTTTCTCCAATACCATCTAGAATTTTGTAGATTTTTTCTACACATCAGCTAGCTCTGATACCATGTAGAATTTTTCTACAAATCAGCTAGCTCTGATACCATGTAGAAATTTCACATGTAGATAAAATTGATCTATGCAATGTACTAAAGCATAATACTTGATCTAGTTCTACAAAACATTAAGTGGAAGCATAATCGAATTCATGAGCAACATCAAGCATAAACAGATATAACTAAGTAAGAGAAATAATCAACCATAACACAAGATATATCACTAGGGAAAGCACCAGCATAAAACCCCAACACTGTATTATAAATCAAGTGGAAATCCTCTTCAGTTTACAAAAAGAATCAGCTCAAGAGCTATCTTTCTCTTTCTCCAATCAGAAGATGAAGATCATAGACTACCTAGGCCTCAATATATAGGCCACAAGTCCTCCAATCTCCTATATCATGTAATTCTCTTGGAAATAAATCATTTTCCATGCAAGGAATACTTACTAGAAATATCCTAGCAACTGACAGTACACTGTCCCACTATCTGAACTCAACTGGGTCTATGTCTGAACTGACATGCATCAGTTATCCATGAGAGAATACTCAGTTATCTGAAAATAATAGTTGTCACATGCATGGAAGCATTAACAAACTATATCTCATTATTTTAACAACTTGTTGAAATAATCTAACTGGACTTGACTAAGATAAACTAAGTCAACTGATTCTCTCATTATAGAACTCATACTTAATTCCTCAATTAGTGGAGAAAATCAAGGATAAATTCCTCAATCAATGGCACAACTAATTGCATGTTCTCACAAAGACTTCAAGTTTAATTTTCCATAACTAATTAACTCATGGAGATTAATTAATTAATATTTTAAACTGTCATTAAGACCAAATTCGCCTTTACTTCCTATAGTTAGACCAGGGACTGCTAAAAATAGGAAGGGACCATGAAATGCTATTTTTAGCAGTTTCACCTCTCACCCAAGGTGGCAAAAATTCTCATTGGCCAAATTTCTATTTTTAGACATGCTATTTTTAGTAGTTTATTTTTAGCACTTTCTAAATTTAGCATTTCTTGTTGCACACTTTTCAACATTTAGTACTACCGGGTGTGCAAAATAGTCTACATAACATGGCCACTACAAAACTATGAGGGGGACAAATAGACAAAGTAGTGTACATACCGTTTTAGACAAAGTAGTGTACATACTATTTTTGTCTTTCTTGATTTTTTCCTCATTATTTGACCAGGCCTGGGTGCAGTCTGTTGGGTCGTCATTGTCTTCGGCAAACTTCTCAACGAACTACCTATTGTAGATGACTTATGGCTCTGGTAGGTGGTACATAGGCCATAGGTTGTCTGGGGTAAAGGATCCCATAAAATCTTGGCTTCTTGTCTTAACAATGTAAACTTTCAAACGAGAACTATAAACTCAAAACGGGAACTCCAGCCAAAAAACCCCAAAAAAACATAAAAAAACAGTGCTCAAAACGAAAAGTGTGTATATTGGAACGATGTTTTTATTTTTTAGGCGTCAATTTTGAACATGTTTTAAAATTGGCAGCGACTACAAAATTTACTATGAAATTTTCGTGCAAAATATAGCTTCAAAATGAAAATGATGACATTGGAACAATGATTCTTTTTTAGGGTCAATATTCAAAATTTAGAAAAAATGCTAATAAAACCAAATTTTTATGTGTCAAACAAAGTTGTTTATGCGGGAAAAAACACACTAATGTTTTTGGTAGAATATCATTTTTCTTTCCTAAGTATAAATTAACATGTTTTCAACCATAACATGCTAGATACAAAAAAATTTGAAATTTTTTTAACTATAAAATTTTAAAAAAATGACATTATGAACAAATTACATCACTAAATGCATTCAAAAGTCATTATTTGTATATTGAATAAAACATGTTTTATATCTCTAATTTAATATTGCATTGTAGATATTTTAAACAATAAAATTTATCATAATTAAGACATATAATCCAATAATTACATCCATCGTGAGCATGGTGGGCCCGGTCAACCTCATTTGCTTAATACCCATGGGTGCGCCCCACCCCCCTCACCCGCCCGCCCGCTCGCCCGCTCGGCCCCTCCGGGCGCCCTACCAGCCGCCCCCCTCACCCGCCCGCCCGGCACCTCCAGGCGCCCTACCTACCCCCCCCCCCCCCCCCCCCCCCCCACCCCCCCCCCCACCCACCCACACCCCCCGCCCTCACCCGCCCGGCCGAGACACCCTCGCCCGCCCTCGCCCGCCCGCACCACCCCTTCGGGTGCCCTCACCCGCCCGGCGCCCTCAGCCGCCCCCCCGCCCGGCGCCCACACCTACCCGCCCGCCTCACCCGAACCCTCGTCCGCCTGGGTACCCACCCACCCTCCGCCCTCGGCCCCACCCACCCTCCCTCGACCCCATGAGCGGGGCTCATGCAGGGGCCACCCGAGCCGTCCGTGCCCCCGCCTGGCAGGTAGGGCGATTCCCGGAATCGCCCTACCTGCCGGGCGGGGGCGCGGGCGGCCCGGGTGGCGGCTGCAAAAGGGAGGGCGTCGTCGTGCAGGCGCCACCCAGGCCACCAGCAGCCCCGTCCGGCAGGCAGGGGGATTCCCGCCCTCGTGCAGGCACCACCTGGGCCGCCCGCGCCCTCGCCCGACAGGCAGGGCGATTCCCGGAATCGCCTTGCCTGCCGGGTGGGGGCGCGGGTGGATCGGGTGGCGCCTTCATGAGGGCGCCCTCCCTAGTGCAGGCGCCACCCGGGCCACCCGTGCCCGCGCCCGGCAGGCAGGGCGATTCCCGGAATCACCCTGCCTGCCAGGCGGGGGCGCGGGCGGCCCGAGTGGCACCTACACGAGGGAGGGCGCCCTTGTGCAGGAGCCACCCCGGCCACCCGTGCCCCCGCCCGGCAGGCAGGGCGATTCCCGTCCTTGTGCAGGCGCCACCCAGGCCGCCCGCGGCCCCGCCGGGCAGGCAGGGCGATTCCCGGAATCGCCCTGCCTGCCAGGTGGGGGCGCAGGCGGACCAGGTGGCGCTTGCACGAGGGGCCGGGGCGCCACCCGGGCCGTCCGCGCCCCCGCTCGGTAGGCAGGGCGATTCCGGGAATCGCCCTACCTGCCGAGCGAGGGCGCGGGCGGCCCGGGTGGCACCTGCACGAGGGCGCCCTCCCTCGTGCATGCGCCACCCGGGCCACCCGCGCCCCCGGCTGGCAGGCAGAGCGATTCCTGGAATCGCCCTGCCTGCTGGGCGGGGGCGCGGGCGGCCCGGGTGGCGCCTGCACGAGGGCGCCCTCCCTCGTGCAGGCACCACCGGGGTCACCCACGCCCCCGCCTGGCAGGCAGGGCGATTCCCGGAATCACCCTGCCTGCCGGGCGGGGGCGCGGGCGGCCCGGGTGGCGCCTGCACAAGGGTGCCCTCCCTCGTGCAGGCGCCACCCAGGCCGCTCACGCCCCCACCCGGCAGGCAGGGCGATTCCCGGAATCGCCCTGCCTGCCCGGCGAGGGCGCGGGCGGCCCAGGTGGCGCCTGCAAGAGGACACCGCCCTTGGGATTCGCCCTGCCAGCAGGTCGAGGGCGTGGGCGGCCCGGGTGGCACTTGCACGAGGGCGCCCTCCCTCTTGCAGGCGACAACCGGGCCGCCCGCGCCCCCGCCCGGCAGGCATGGCGATTTCGGGAATCGCCCTGCCTACTAGGGGGGGGCGCGTGCGGCCCGGGTGGTGCCTGCACGAGGGAGCCGGAATTGCCCTATCTGCCAGGCGGGGGCGCGGGCGGCCCGGGTGGTGCCTACACGAGGGAGGGCATCCTCGTGCAAGTGCCACCCGGGCTGCCCGCGCCCCCGCCCAGTAGGTAGGGCAATTCCCGGAATCGCCCTGCCTGCCGAGCGGGGGCACGGGCGGCCCGGGTGGCGCTTGCACGAGGGCCCGGGGCGCCACCCGGGCCGCCCGCGCCCCCACTCGGCAGGCAGGGCGATCCCGGGAATCGCCCTGCCTGCTAGGCGGGGGCATAGACGGCCCGGGTGGCGCCTGCACGAGGGCGCCCTCCCTCTTGCAGGCACCACCCGGGCCGCCCGCCCTCGTGCAGGTGCCACCCGGGCCGCCCGCGCCCCCGCCCGGCAGGCAGGACGATTCCCTGAATTGCCCTACCTGCCGGGCGGGGGTGCGGGCGGCCCGGGTGGCGCCTGCACAAGGTTGCCCTCTATCACACCCCTACACCTGCGGTAGTCTTCCAACCGCTTATAGCGAGGTGTGGCACCACGAACGCTTTCTTTTCACCAATACTAACATTCTTGTACTACGCCTAATTCACTTGTCCTTACTTAGTTTGTGTTTCGCAACCAAGTAAAATTGCATTTATCCTCTATACCAATGAACACCCATACTCATTCATTATCCACAACAATTATAAAAGACAATAACAATTGCACAGTATAAAGGGGAGGGGCAACTCCCGAACAAGTCTGCTCGACAATATATATTATTCAATCTTTCTTCATAATAATAAAATCATCATAAGTAATGCTTGGCAAGCTCCAAGCCAATACTTAGCTTACAATATAGGCAAATTAGCCTTTTATAATAATCATGTGCACGCCTTGCACAAAGTATGAGTGCTCACCCGAGTCACCAAGACATCCTTGTCAAGTCCAACACTAATCTGCACATAGGACAACCTTGGGCACACCTTGCCCAATGCACAACTGGCTCTAAGAATCACCCAAAGCTGTACCCTCAAGACATGCGCATGAGCTATGTGCACTCCTCCAAATCTGCGCACTTTTCTTGTCCTCCTTGAGCTTGTGCAAATTGTCCTTGATCGAATTTGATGCCCAAATGAGGCTCCACGCCTGCACATATATACACATCTTTGCGTGGGTGGTGGCTCTCCAGTCGACCCCCCAAAACTTGTTTAACATACCCCTGCACGCGTCCTTTACCATGTCGGCTCACCCATGTCCATAAGTCAACCTACGCCCACATCTCTCCATGCCCACGGGTATAAGTCTCCATCGCATACACTATGCCTTAGTCATTTTTCGTCGCACATCTTCATCACATTACCGTTGCACTTCTGTGTCGCATCGCCCACCCATCGTGCAGCCCTCACCCGCCCGTCGTGCAGCCCGCGCCCACTCATGCGCCCGCGCGCCCGCCCGTGCGCCCATCATCTGCCCGTGCGCCCACCGTGCACGGTGACTCGCCCGACGCCCAAACGCGTTCACGCCCGGAGGCCTTACATTCTCCTCCACCTAAAATCGTTGTCGTCCTCAACAACATACCATCCCGGTAGTCATCCACCAAGATCATCACTATCCACGATGTCAACTCCTCTACATAAGTCAAACATCCCTGCAACATATGTAGAACTCCATTTCCATCATGTCTCACCTTAGTGACCAACTACTACCAAGATAACCATACCAAGGTATATACCTCAACGGTATGTCCTCCATTAGATATCATCTTGATCCATGATCATCGACCCCTCTGTCATAATCTCCACTGCAACATCCCGTGTCGACCTCATCATGTGTCTCCATGTGAACCTCTGTCATGATATTCCAACACAATGCTAACACATCTCTGCACACTTCGCGATCCCATGTCTGAACTAGTTGGGTAGCTAATCCAACTGTCACGCCCAAATCGTGAGAGTGAACATCCTCATGCCATCATCAGTTGTTCCTCAAAACATCCTGCCACATCCTTGACTCATCAAGAATCTATCTCCATAATCCATGCTCAGGTCCATGGAAACTCCATCCATCTCATCTACAACATGTCATGATGCTTGATGCCAAGCCATCCCTGCATCATCAATCATACCTGCTCAACCATGTTTAAGGACTCACTGCCATGAGCAGCTAACAATGAACCCCATCTTCTTCATCCATCTAAGAAGATGTAGAGGGAGTAGAGCCTGAAGGCTCTCCCTCACTAATCAACTCAATCCATCTATCAGGATCCTCAATCTCCATCCTTTGTAGATAAGCAACCCGGTCTTCCTTCTGGACATCCAGCCTCACATACACCTCCTCATCATCATCATCATCCTCAACCAACTCTAGCCTTCTTGACAAGTCCAAGATGTTATCTGAAAGTGATCTAATGACCAATGAATGCTCGGTAAGCTTTTCCTCAACAGTAGACAATCGCTTACTCATGTCTCCCATTCTCTTCTCATCCTCCATTTGCATCACTCCCAATTTACAATCAGGCCTTGTCACACCAATGGTTGGCACACCAATGGGTACATCTTCCCTCCCATCATAAATGTAGAGCTTCTTCAAATGTGGAACAATCATAACATCAAATTGTTTCATGAATTCCATCCCCAATACAGCTTCATAGTCATCAATCCGCACTATAGTGAAGTCAACCTTCCCTGTCCATTCACCAAGTGTAGTGTCCACCCTCTCAGCTATACCAAGAATCTCAATAGGAGGAGAATTCACTGTCTTCATTTGTGACTTTGCCGATACAAATTTCAGCCCAATTCTTCTCGCAGTATCTTCACCCATGAAGTTGTGAGAAGCCCCACTATCCACCATAGTGAGTACATCAGCACCTCCAACCTTCATTCGAACATACTCCAATCTGTTCCTCTCAGGATCTCTCCTAGAGACCACCTCTGTAGTAGCAGAAGCACCAAGTTTCTGCACCATCCCCCAGAAGCACCTTCATTCTTCACATCATATTGTGCAATAGCAGCCACCTTTGGCTTAGAAGGACAATTCTTCACCGTGTGTGGTCCAGCACATATCCAACACTTCAAGGCTTTCTTCGTCTTCGAACTATCATCCGAGTTCGAAGCATCATCCTTCTTTTTATCCTTCGGTTTGTCGGACTTCTTTTTCCTATCATCAGAAGTCTCATCATAATGCTCCACCAACCTGTCAATAGCAACAAAAGCTTCTTCAAGTGTCCTAATCTTCTGCCTCTTCACTTCATTGCGTGCCCAAGACTTCAACCCAATAATGAAGTTGAACACCTTGTCCCTCTCTGCCATGTCAGGAAGTTCCAGAGCTGCACTTGAAAACTCCCACTAATATTCTTGTAGGCTCCTGGTCTGCTTTATGTACTTAATCTTTGTCCTTGCTTCCCATGTTTCATCCTGAGGACTGAAATGGGTCTGCAAAGCCTTCTTCAAGTCATCCCACGAAGTGATGTCATCAGCACTGCCATTGGCAATCTGATCCAACCTCCTTCACCACCACATCTTAGCATCCTTTGTTAAGAACTGAGCAGCTACCTTGACCTTTGTCTCATCATCAGATAGACCCAACCGTTCCAAGTATTTCTCCATGTCCCATAGAAAGTTGCCAAGAGTTTTTGCATTCCTTGTGCCATCATAAGATTCTGGTTCCTTGACCTTTACATGAGGCCTTGACCTTTACATGAGGCACTCCTCCACCTGCGTTATGCCTCACGGCCTTCTTCAACACCACGATCTCATCCTTGGCTTCGTCAAGAGATTTCTTCAAGTTCACGATCTCTGCAAGACCCTGATCCCTTGCTTCTTCAACCTCCTTGACCCTTACTTCAAGTTGTGTACACATAAGATCAGTGTACTCATACTGTGTCCAGAGTTCATCATGTTGTGTTCGGAGTTCATCGAGCTCTTCCTTCATCTTCAAATTGGCCTCTTGTTCTTTAGCGAACAAGTCCATCTTCTTATCCCAAGAAGTCTCCATATCCTCCATCTTTTCCAACACCTTTTCAATGAACCCAATAGTAGTATCTTTCACAACGTGACTAGACCCAGCCTGAGATTCAGCTGCCATCTCTAACAGCCTATTTCTTCTTTGCAATCTAGTTTCAACCATCCAACGGCTTCACCAAGTCACCTGCAATTAGAACCAACCCTTGTTCCACTTGTGTGAAACTGTTTCCTTCACCTGCAAGTACCATTTCCACTGTTACGAGCAACCCTCCTCAACGGCATCAAACCAAAGTCTTGCTCCCACCTGTCAAGTGTATACCGGCTTCAATGCTTCAACACCTGAACCTGTTCACAAGCTTCAAACCTTCACAAGCAACCTTGCTCTGATACCACATGTCATGCCCCTACACCTGCGGCAGTCTTCCAACCGCTTATAGCAAGGCGCGACACCACCGAACGCTTTCATTTCACCAATACTAACATTCATGGACTACGCCTAATTCACTTGTCCTTACTTAGTTTGTGTTTCGCAACCAAGTAAAATTGCATTTATCCTCTATACCAATGAACACCCATACTCATTCATTATCCACAACAATTATAAAAGACAATAACAATTGCACAGTATAAAGGGTAGGGGCAACTCCCAAACAAGTCTGCCCGACAATATATATTATTCAATATTTCTTCATAATAATACAATCATCACAAGTAATGCTTGGCAAGCTCCAAGCCAATACTTAGCTTACAATATAGGCAAATCAGCCTTTTACAATAATCATGTGCACGCCTTGCACAAAGGATGAGTGCTCACCCGAGTCACCAAGACGTCCTTGTCAAGTCCAACACAAATCTGCACATAGGACAACCCTGGGCACACCTTGCCCAACCCACAACCGGCTCTAAGAATCACCCAAAGCTGCGCCCTCAAGACATGCACATGAGCTATGCGCACTCCTCCAAATCTGTGCACTTTTCTTGTCCTCCTTGAGCTTGTGCGAATTGTCCTTGATCAAATTTGATGCCCAAATGAGGCTCCACGCCTGGACATATATACACATCTTTGCGTGGGTGGTGGCTCTCCAGCCGACCCCCAAAAACTTGTTTAACATACCCCTGCACACGTCCTTTACCGTGTCGACCCACCCATGTCCATAAGTTGACCTGTGCCCACATCTCTCCACGCCCACGGGTATAAGTCTCCATCGCATACACTTATGCCTTAGTCATTTTTCGTCGCACATCTTTGTCGCATTACTGTCGCACTTCCGTGTCGCATCACCTGCTTGTTGTGCAGCCCTTGCCTGCCCGCCTGTGCGCACGAGCATGCCCATGCGCCCGCGAAAATCGCTCGCGCGCCCAACATCCGCCTGTGCCCCCACCGTGCACGGTGACTCGCCCGGCGCCCAAACGCGTTCATGCCCAGAGGCGTTACACCCTCCATCGTGCAGGCGCCACCCGGGCTGTCCGCGCCCCCGCCCAGCAGGCAGGGCGATTCTCGGAATCGCCCTGCCTGCAAGGCCCTCACGACTTGGGCAAGTGCGCGACGGGCGGCCACCCCTTCACACGGCGGGCGAACGCTTAACACGGTGGGCGGACACCCCCTTACACGACGGTCGAGCACGACCCGAGTAGGCGACGAGCCGGTGCGGGTGCGGTTGCACGATGGGTGGGCGCCCCGTGCACGGTGACCCCGCGGAAAAGGCGACGAGCTGGTGCGGGCGCAGGCGTTCACGGCGACCCGGTGAACAGGGCGACGAGCTGGTGCGGGCGTGCACGACAACCCGACGAACAGGGCCACAAGCTGGTGCGGGCGCGGGCGTGCACGACGACCCCGCGAATAGGGCGGCGAGCTGGTGCGGGCGCGGGCATACACGACGACCCGATGGACAGGCACGGCAAGCTAACAAATGCGATGGGCAGGCATCCCGGCGGGTGACCCGGGCGGGCGACCCGTGAACGACGAGCGGGCGGTGGTAAACGGCAGCACCCGGACCTGCGACAAATAGCAATGCGACGAACAACAAACTAAGTGCGGTGGAACACTTAGTGAATAATGCGAAATAAGGGGAGGCCGAAGCCTTATACTTGGCGTAGGGGAGGCTTTGCCCATGGGCAAAGGCCGACTTGCAAAATATTAAGGCAGGGGCTTGTAAAACAATTTTATGGGGTCGGCCTAATGGCTTGACACCCCTTCACCAAATGGCAAGCAAGCGTATATATTGATGGCGCAGAGCTTCATTTGGAAGCAATTCGATCAAGCACTTCGCTCTCTCTTCTACAATTGGAGCAGAGGTAAAGGAGGGCGCAGTTAAGTGCGCACATCTCATGCGCATAAGTGATAAGTGCGCAGATTTTACCGGAGCTTGACGTGGGCTAAACGAAGGGCGATCTTAAGGCAGTTTTGTGCAGAACCGAGTTGGAGGAGTTCTGGTGTCTCGGGTGAGCACCCTCCTACCAAGTGGGGTTGGCACATGGTTGTAAAGGTTGTCTTGCCTTGATTGTAAATATTTCTAAGTGTTGGCCTTGGATTTTGCCAGGCACACTTGTATGATGTATTATTGAAGATTTTCATAATATATTGTTATCAGGTAGACTTGTTCGGGAGTTGCCCCTCCCCTTTATACTTGTGTGCAGTTGTTATTGTTCTGGTTAATTGCATATTGGTTAATGAATGTGTATGGGCTTCATTAAGTATAAAGGTTAATTCATTTTACTTGGTTGAGAACAACAAACTAAGTATGTTAATGTGGAAAGGTGTAGTCCATGTGAACAAGTATTGTTGAAAAGAAAGTGTACGGTGGTGCCGCACCTCGCCGGACACGGTTAGAAGACTACCGTAGGCCTGGGGGCATGACAGGTGGTATCAGAGCAGGGTTGCTTGTAAAGACTTGAACAAGGTTCAAGTGTTGAAGCATTTGCAGGTAACTTGAGGAAGCTGTTGAATGGTCGAAACTAGGTCGCAGAAGGGCAAGAAGTTGTTAGGAATGGCAACTAATTCTCAGGCTGGGTCTAGTCACACAATGAAGGACACAGTGAAGGATACTACTCTTGGGTTCATGGAGAAAGTGATTGAAAGAATGGAGACTTTGGAGACTTCTTGGAACCAAGATGTGGACTCGCTTGCTAAGGAGCGAGAAGCCATCTCAAAGATCAAGGAAGAGCTTGAAGAACTCCGGGCACAGCATGATGAGCTCAAGACACAGTATGAGTACACTGATCTTATGTGTACACAACTTGAAGTAAGGGTCAAGGAGGTTGAAGAAGCAAGGGATCAGGGTCTTGCAGAGATCGTGAACTTGAAGGGAACTCTTGACAAGGTAAATAAAACTCTTGATGATGCCAAAGATGAGATTGTGGTATTGAAAAGGGCCGTGAGACATAACTCAGGTGGAGGAATGCCTCATGTAAAGGTCAAAGAACCAGAATCTTTTGATGGTACAAGGAGTGCAAAGACTCTTGGAAACTTTCTATGGGATATGGAACAGTACCTGGAATGATTGAGTCTACCTGATGGGGAGACACAAGTCAAGGTGGCTGCTCAATTCTTGACAAAGGATGCTAAGATGTGGTGGCGAAGGAGAGTGGATCAGATTATCAATGGCAATGCTAATGACATCACTTCGTGGGATGATATGAAGAAGGCCTTGCAGACCCATTTCAGTCCTCAGGATGAAACATGGGAAGCAAGAACGAAGATTAAGTTCATCAAGAAAACCGGAAGCTTACAAGCATACCAGCGAGAGTTTTCAAGTGCATCTCTGGAACTTCCCGACATGGCAGAGAGGGACAAGGTGTTCAACTTTATTATTGGGTTGAAGCCTTGGGCACGCAATGAGGTAAAGAGGCAGAAGATCAGAACACTTGAAGAGGCTTTTGCTGCGGTTGACGGATTGGTGGATCACTATGATGAGACTTCTAATGAGAAGAAGAAGTCCGACAAGCCAAAAGAAAAGAAGAAGGATGATGCTTCGAAATCGGATGATAGTCCAAAAGCGAAGAAGCCTTTGAAGTGTTGGATATGTGCAGGACCACATGTGGTGAAGAATTGTCCCTCTAAACCAAAGGTGGCCGCTGCTGCACAATCTGATGATGATGACAATGCTTCTGTGGGGATGATGCAGATACTTGGTGCCTCTGCTACTACGGAAGTGACTTCTAGAAGAGATCCGGAAAGAAACAGGTTGGAGTATGTTCAGATGAAGGTTGGAGGTGCTGATGTACTCACTATGGTGGATAGTGGGGCTTCACACAACTTCATGAGTGAAGATACTGCGAGAAGGATTGGGCTGAAATTTGTACCAGTGAAGGCACAAATGAAGACAGTGAATTCTCCTCCTATGGGAATTCTTGGTATAGCTGAAAAGGTGGACACTACACTTGGTGAATGGACCGGAAAGGTGGACTTCACTATAGTGCGGATTGATGACTATGAAGCTGTATTGGGGATGGAATTCATGAAACAATTTGAGGCTATGATTGTACCACATTTGAGGAAACTCTTCATTTATGATGGAAAGGAAGATGTACCCATTGGTGTTCCAACCATTGGTGTAACAAAACCTGATCATAAGTTAGGAGGAATGCAAATGGAGGATATGGAGAAGGTGAACAAGCGGTTGTCCACTGTGGAGACAAAGCTTGTGGAGCAGTCATTGGTCATCCGATCACTTTCAGATAGCATCTTGGATTTGTCAAGAAGGCTAGAGCTAGTGGAGGACGATGATGATGATATCGATGAGGTATATGTGAGGCCGAATATCCAGAAGGAAGATCGGGAGGCATATCTACAAAGGATGGAGGTTGAGGATCCTGATAGATGGATTGAGCTGATTAGTGAGGGAGAGCCTTCAGGCTCTTCTCCCTCCACATCTTCTTAGATGACATAGAAGATGGGGCTCATTGTTAAGCTGCTCATGGCAGTGAGCCCTTAAACATGTTTGAGCAGGCATGATGATCCAGGGATGACTTGACATCAAGCATCATGACATGCTGCAGAAGGATGGGGTTTCCATGGATCTGATCATGGGATTGTGGAGATAAGTGTTGACACATGGTTGAGATGTGTAGCACTTGTTGGCATAGCATGGGCAGTTTTGCACATGGAGATGATGACCTGATGGAGATGGGGCTTTATATATGTTGCAGTGATGTTTGCCTTATATGACGGAGTCTACATCATGGTTGATGATGATCCTGGTGGAGTGCTACCAGGATGGTGTGTTGTCGAGGACGACAACGATTTCAGGTGGAGGAGGATGTAAGGCCCTCGCGACTTGGGCAAGTGCGGGACGGGTGGGCGCCCCTTCACACGGCGGGCGGACGCTTAACACGGTGGGCGGACACCCCCTTACACGACGGTCGGGCATGACCCGGGTAGGTGACGAGCCGGTGCGGGAGAGGTTGCACGATGGGAGGGCGCCCCGTGCACGGCGACCCGGCGGAAAAGGCGACGAGCTGGTGCGGGCGCGGGCGTGCACGGCGACCCAACGAATAGGGTGACGAGCTGGTGCGGGCGCGGGCGTGCACGACAACCCGGTGAACAGGGCGACGAGCTAGTGCGGGCGCGGGCGTGCACGACGACCCGGCGAACAGGGCGGCGAGCTGGTGCGGGCGCGGGCGTACACGACGACCCGATGGACAAGCGCGGCGAGCTGACAAATGCGATGGGCGGGCATCCAGGCGGGCGACCTGTGTACGATGGGCGGGCGACCCATGAACGACGAGCGGGCGGTGGTAAACGGCAGCACCCAGACCTGCGACAAACAACAAACTAAGTGCGGTGGAACACTTAGTGAATAATGTGAAATAAGAGGAGGCCGAAGCCTTATACTTGGCGTAGGGGAGGCTTTGCCCATGGGCAAAGGCCGACCTGCAAAATATTAAGGCAGGGGCTTGTAAAACGTTTTTGAGGGGTCAGCCTAATGGCTTGACACCCCTTCACCAAATGGCAAGCAAGCGTATATATAGATGGCGCAGAGCTTCATTTGGAGGCAATTCGATCAAGCACTTCGCTCTCTCTTCTACAACTGGAGCAGAGGTAAAGGAGGGTGCAGTTAAGTGTGCACATCTCATGCGCATAAGTGATAAGTGCGCAGATTTTACCGAAGCTGGACGTGGGCTAAACGAAGGGCGATCTTAAGGCAGTTTTGTGCAGAACCGAGTTGGAGGAGTTCTGGTGTCTCGGGTGAGCACCCTCCTACTGAGTGGGATTGGCACATGGTTGTAAAGGCTGTCTTGCCTTGATTGTAAATATTTGTAAGTGTTGGCCTTGGATTTTGCCAGGCACACTTGTATGATGTATTATTGAAGATTTTCATAATATATTGTTATCGGGCAGACTTGTTCGGGAGTTGCCCCTCCCCTTTATACTTGTGTGCAGTTGTTATTGTTCTGGTTAATTGCATATTGGTTAATGAATGTGTATGGGCTTCATTAAGTATAAAGGTTAATGCATTTTACTTGGTTGATAACAACAAACTAAGTATGTTAATGTGGAAAGCCGTAGTCCATGTCCATAAGTATTGTTAAAAAGAAAGTGTACGGTGGTGCCGCACCTCGCCGGACACGGTTGGAAGACTACCGTAGGCCTGGGGGCGTGACACTGCCTGCCGGGCGGGGGCGCGGGCAGCTTGGGTGGCGGAGGGTGATTCCCGAAATCGCCCTGCCTGCCAGGCGGGGGCGCGAGCAGCCCGGGTGGCGCTTGCACGAGGGCGCCGCCATCGGGACTTGCCCTGCCTGCCGGGCGGGGGCGCGGGCGGCCCGGGTGGCGCCTGCACGAGGGCGCCCTGCCTCGTGCAGGTGCCACCCGGGCCGCCCGCGCCCTCGCCCGTCAGGCAGGGCGATTCCGGGAATTGCCCTACCTGCCCAGCGGCGGCCCTGGTGTCGCCTGCACGAGGGTGCCCTCCCTCGTGCAGGCGCCACCCGAGCAGCCCGCGCCCCCGCCCGGCAGGCAAGGCGATTCCGGGAATCGCTCTGCCTGCCAGGCGGGGGCGCGGCTGGCCCGGGTGGCGCCTGCTCCCCGGGTGGCACCTGCACGAGGGTGACCTCCCTCGTGCAGGTGCCATCCGGGCCACCCGTGCCCCCGCCCGGCAGGCAGGGCGATCCCGGGAATCACCCTGCCTGCCGGGCGGGGGCGCGGGTGGCCCGGGTGGCGCCTACTCGAGGGCGCCCTCCCTTGTGCAGGCACCACCCGGGCCGCTCGCGCCCCCGCCTGGTGGGCAGGGGCGCGGGTGGCCCAGGTGGTGCCTGCGGGAGGGCGCCCTCGTGCAGGCGCCACCCGGGCCGGCAGCGCCCCTGCTCTATAGGCAGAGCAATTCCTGCCGTCGTGCAGGCACCACCTTGGCCGCCCGGGCCCCTGCCTGTCGGGCAGGGGCACGGGTGACCCGGGTGGCGGCTACACGAGGGAGGCTGTAAGGTCCTTGGGTACAGATGCATTCGGGTGCTGGGCGAAGTCACCGTGCACGGGCGGGCGCGGGCGCACGGGCGGACACGGGCTGCATGACCGGCGGGCAGGTCTGCACAACAAGCGGGCGAGGCTGCACGGCGGGCGGGCAAGGCTGCACGGCGAGCGGGTCTACACGATAGGCGGGCGGGTCTGCACGACGGGAAAGCGACGTTTCAGCGAGCTGATATGCGACGAAAGGTTAAACACTTAAATCGATTAAGTGTTGAACGAAAGGTTTATATGCAAAGTTAAAAGGATGTGAAGGCCGACTTGTTGAATGGAGACATGTGGCGTATGGGCGTAATGGTGGGGTCGGCCATGGGGCTGCACACCCCCCTAAAAACATACGTGAGATGCATATATAAAACATATGAGGAGAGCTCATTTAACAAGGATCTTCGCTCACATAAGACCTTCGCATAAGAGGACAAGGAAGTGCGCAGTTTTAGTAAAGGAATGCGCATATCTCATGCGCATTAGCCTTAGAAGATTGTGCAGATTTGTCTTAGTTGATGGTTGGAAAGTGTGCCATGTGTTGAGTGGATTTTCGTACACGGTTTATGCAGGACTTGGCTAAGGGATCTTGGGTGGCTCGAGTGAGCACCTCCCTTCGTGCAAGGGTGCAGAACATGTTGTAAAAGGCAGGTGGCCTGTCTTTTGTAAAAATTGGTTAAGTGTGAGACTTGGTTCGGCCAAGACACACTTGTTGTAAAATCTGATATTCTTGATATAATAAAATTGTTGGGCAGACTTTCTGGGAGTTGCCCCTCCCAAGGATAATTTTAGGGGAAAATGTTTGCCCTTTGGCGAAATTAAGGGGTTTTAAATTTTTAGTGGGCGAATATTTTGTATCATAGTACATTTTTAAAAATCACCTCAAATAGCCCACCTTATTTTAAGGGAGAGGGTAAAAAAGGTAAATTTAGCCCTTGAAATTAGGACTTACAACCTTCCATTCGCCCATTTTCAAGAATAGGTTTTATTTAAGTGAATCCTATGGGCCAAATACCATATTTATGAAAGAGGTATGGTAAATTAATAAAAATATAAATAAATGAGAGGTATGGTAAATAAATAAAACATTTTTTATATTTACTCCATAAGTCACCTTATATACATGTAAGGGTGTAAACAAATAAAAATATAAATAAACTAGACGTATCGTAAATAAATAAAACCTCTTTTTATATTTAGTCCATAACCCTCATTCTATTTATGAAGGCTCAAGAAAGAGGTTTTATTTAAGTGAATCCTATGGGCCAAGTACCATATTTGTAAAAGAGGTATGGTAAGTTAGTAAAAATATAAATAAACGAGAGGTATGGTAAACAAATAAAACATTTTTTTATATTTACTCCATAAGTCACCTTATATTTACGAACACTCAAAAAATGGGTTATATTTAGGTGAAACCTATGGCCAAAATACTATGGGACAAATACCATGGACTAGATTGTTATTAATACCATGCAAAAAACCATTATTAACCCTAATATTAGAATTAATAAAAATAAAAATGGCACATGGTATTGACCCATGGTATTCACCAAAATGGCACATGGTATTGACCCATGGTATTCACCTGGAATGTAGCCTATTTAAATGGGGTAATTAAACCAGCATGTAGCCTATGCTAAGATTCACTAGGACTTTACAAAGTTTTATTATTTAGTGAAAGACTCGCCAAGATCTTACAAGATTTTATAATTGAGTAAAATATTCGCCATGCCTGGTGAGAGATTCGCTAAAAAATTATATATACATATTATATTATTCATAAAATCGCCTTCCATTTTTCCTAGATACCATGGAGATTCACCCATTTATTATATTTATAAATTTAGGGGGGTTCTTAAAATTTTCCATGGCCCCTCCCTTTCTACTTGCTTATTGTTGATGTTCTCGGTTTATTGTTCATGGTTAATAATTGAGAATGGTCTTCACTAAAGTATAAAGGATAATGTTTTATTCAGTTGCATAAGCTAAGTATGTTAATGTTGAAGTAGGCGTAGTCCACGGGTGTTAGTATTGTTAAAAAGAAAGCGCTCGGTGGTGCCACACCTCGCTACAAGCGGTTGGAAGATCACCGCAGGTGTAGGGGCATGATAGTTGGTATCAGAGCTCGGTCAGGAGCTGGTGGAGCAAGTGTGAGGGCACTTGGAAATTGATGACAGGTGAAGCCGATGCAGATAAGGTTATGGAGAAATCATGGATGAATAGTCTGGGTTTCGTAGACTTGATGGTTCATGGCAAGACCATTCAAGCTCTGGTAGACACAGGTGCTACACATAACTTTATGACAACACGGTTAGCAAAAGAGGCTGGGCTGACATCTAATATGGAGGTCAAGGCAGTAAAATCTAGAGCTAAGGTGGCAGGTTTGGTACATGATGTACCTGTACAGATGAAAGAATGGAAGAGTCAGTTGGACTTCATAGTGATGGAGATGAATGACTTCGATGTGATACTTGGACAAGAATTCTTGAAGGGAAACAAGGCTATTGTTGTCCCCTTCTGTGATGAAGATGTTGCAAACACGACTATGATGGAGGATGAACTTGAGGTTGATCAAGTTGAACCAGGGTCGTGCAGTTTGTCAACATGGATGGATGAGGTCACTCACAGGGAGGAGACTCATGATGATGAAGTAAGTATTGATACTTGTGTTTCATTTGGGCATTTTGGAGATGGACCATGTGCAGGAAAGGGCAAAGCTAGTTTTCCAAGGCAAGAGGACATCTTACCATGGATGACTATGATGGAACCTTGTATGGAGAAGCAAGGATTGTCGATTGTTGCAGGGCTTGTTGGGGTTACTTGTGACCTTATGATGAAAGGTGCAATGACCCGGGACAAGGGTAGAACTTGATGATCATTGTGGATGATTGAGTCATGCTTTAGCCACATTAGCTAAGTGCCCGGCATGACTCATGGACAGGTTGAGGAGGGCACACACTTGTGATGTTTTGGGTGGACTTGTCATGGCCGAGACCAAGAGCAAGTCTTGATGGTCACTTTGGTGGAGGAGCTATGATGAAGGGACTCATGACATGATGATGAGATGGTTGGGTGACCGAGTTCACTAAACCGAAAGTTGAAGACTTGGATGGGATGGCCAGATGTTGTGGTGTGTCTACTTGGTTGGACTACATGGGCAACTTAGTCATGGACATCAGGTTGGAGACTTGAAGACATGGAGCATGGCAGACCTATGCAAGGACATTGTGTGAAAGCACTTGTAGAGATTTCAAGGGACATCCAAAGAAGAGTGCTAGGGCAGGAATGTTATGCAGGAGGACTTGCTAGTGTGACATGGGGACTTGAGGATGGCACATTGCAGATGATGAAGAGGACTTCATGGACCTGAATGGGGCACATCAAGAGTTGATAAGATTGGAGACTTGAGGATGGCACATTGCAGATGATGGAGAGGACTTCATGGACCTGAATAGGGCACATCGAGAGTCGGTTTGATGAGATGGTCTCTTCACGTTGAGGAGGCACACATATGGATGATGATGCAGGGATGGCTTGGCATCAAGCATCATGACATGTTGCAGATGAGATGGATGGAGTTTCCATGGACCTGAGCATGGATTATGGAGATACATACTTTGGTATGGTGAGCTTGGTGGCAGTGGTCACTAGGCCGGGACATAGTGGAGAAAGAGTCTCTACATATGTTGCAGGGATGTTTGCCTTGTGTGGAAAGGTCGACATCATGGATGATGATGATCTTGGTGGATGGCTACCGGGATGGTATGTTGTCGAGGACGACAACGATTTCAGGTGGAGGAGGATGTAAGGTCCTTGGGTACGGGCGCGTTCGGGCGCCGGGCGAAGTCACCGTGCACGGGCGCACGGGCGGGCGCGGGCGCACGGGCAGGCGCGGGCTGCACGACCGGCGGGCGGGTTTGCACGACAGGCGGGCGAGGCTGCACGGCGGGCAGGCGAGCCTGTACAGCGGGCAGGTCTACACGACAAGCGGGCGGGTCTGCACGACGGGCGGGTCTGCACGACGAGCGGGTGAGTGCACACGGGAAAGCGACGTTTCAACGAGCTGATATGCGACGAAAGGTGTTAGTATTGTTAAAAAGAAAGTGCTCGGTGGTGCCGCACCTCACTACAAGCGGTTGGAAGATCACCGCAGGTGTAGGGGCGTGACAAAGGCCCTCTATAAGGCCTTCAGGAGATAAGTGTGACTGGCACCGGTGAGTCGTGCACGACAGTGGGCGTGCGGGCGGGCGCACGGGCGCGCGGAGGAAATGTGCGACGGGTGCGACACTTGTGCGGACAAAATGTGCGACGGGAGGTGCGACAATATGCGATGATAAAAGCGACGATATGAAAAACACTTAATTCGACTAAGTGTTGAGCATATACATATATGTGATGGTTAAAAGAATGTGAAGCGGACTTGTAAATGGTTACTTGTGGGCATGCATTGATAGCTTTAGGGGGTCGGCCATGGGGTTGCACACCCCTTGAAACTTGCAAAAGGTTTCATATATATGAGTGGAGATTGAGCTCATTTGAACATCCTCCATTCGAACTCTCATTCACTTATGCGCATGAGGAAGGGGTAAAATCTGCACAAGGAAGAGGAGGAGCTGCACATAGCTCATGCGCTCTACCCAAGTGCAGATTTGGAGTTTCTTATGCTGGTTGAGGTGAAGGCAAGCGTGCTGAGGTTCGGGTTGTATGTGCAGGACTTGGTAGAGAGGATAAGTGGCTAGGGTGAGCACTTCTCTTTGTGCAAGGGTGCACATGATTGTAAAGGGTTGTTCTCTGCCTTGGTTGTAAAATATTCTAAGTATATACTTGGAGTTTTGCCAAGTATACTTGATGATTGTATTATTGAAAAACTGATATAATATATTGTCGGGTAGACTCACATTACGGGGAGTTGCCCCTCCCCTTTATACTTGCTGCAATTGTTGTTCTCGATTTAATTGCATGATGATAATGAATGAGTATGGGCTTCATTAAGTATAAAGGATAATTGCTTTTACTTATTTGCGAAACACAAGCTAAGTATGTTAATGTGAAAGTAGGCATAGTCCACGAATGTTAGTATTGGTGAAAAGAACGCGTTCGGTGGTGCCGCACCTTGCAACAAGCGGTTGGAAGACTACCGCAGGTGTAGGGGCGTGACAGTTGGTATCAGAGCAAGGTTTGCTCGTCAAGGTTTGAAGTTGATGACAGGTGATATTGAGACTTGAACAAGGTTCAGGTGTTGAAGCATTTGAAGGTAGTTTCAAGACTCGGTTTGAGCAGGGTTGCTCGTGACAGTGGAAGCAGGTTTAGCAGAGGTGAAGCTTAGTGCTTGGACCAAGCTGAACGACAAGGCATGGCAAGTTTGGGAGAAGGTGAAGGGAAGCTCTTGCTTACCTTATATAGGTTGAAGAGGTTGAAGGAAGAGAAGCCCCGCATCCGGAAAGAACTTGAAGTCTTGGAGAAGACTGTTGAAGATGAACTTCTTCAACTTGGTTGGAAAATGGAGCAAGATGAAGTTGCAGATTGTGCTAAGAAGGAAGAGGAAGCTGTGATGATTGAAGATGTTGCAGACATGACCACGATGGAGGATGAACCTGAGGATGATCAAGTTGGACCAGGATCGTGCAGTTTGCAGACATGGATGAATGAGGAAGAGCCTCATGATGATGAAGTAAGTATTGATACTTGTGTTTCATTTGGGCATTTGGTAGATGGACCGTATGCAGGGAAGGGCAAAGCCAGTTTGCCGATGCTAGGGAGCATCTTACCATGGATGTTTATGATGAGACCTTGTATGGAGAAGCAAGGATTATTGATTGTTGCTAGACTTGTTGGGGTTGTTTGTGACCTTATTGTAGAAGGTGCAAAGGCCCTTGACAAGGGAGGAACATGATGATCATTGTGGAGAAATGAGTCATGCTTTAGCCACATGGCTAAGTGCTCGGCATGACTCGTGGACAGATTGGAGGGCACACACTTGTGATGTTTTGGGTGGACTTCTCATGGCCGAGACCAAGAGATAGTCTTGGTGGACACTTTGGTGGAGGAGCTATGATGGAGGGACTCATGACATGATGATATGGTTGGGTGACCGAGTTCACTAGACCGAAGATAGCAGCTTGGATGAGGATGACCGATGGTTGTGATGAGTCTACTTGGTTGGACTACATGGGAAACTTAGTCATGGACATCAGGTTGGAGACATGGAGCATGGCAGTCTTATGCAGGGACATTATGTGGAGCACTTGTAGAGGTGTCATGGACATCCAATGAGGAGTGCCAAGGCAGGGATGTTGTGCAGATGGATTTGCTGATGTGACATGGAGACTTATTACTTATGAGTTGATGGAGAGGTTGTGCACTCTTGTACAACAAGACCATGGACTTGGATGGAGTTGTGAGCAGATTATGGAGCATTCCTACTACATGGAGATGTTGGTTGGAGATGACTCATGGAGCTCATGATGACATGAGATTGTTGTGACTTTTAGGGACTTCATACACGGTGGACTTAGAGGATTTGATGCATTGAGGAGCTGAGGTCAGGGACTTTGATGCAGTATGGGATGCATACTTCCAAAGTACATGTATGGGCATGGCTTGGAAGAGTGACTTGATGTGGAGGATCGATATGAGACACTTTGGAGTGATGGAGTTACAATGATGATGATTATGCCTTGGTGGCTGCACTTGGGCATGGGTTGAGCCGAGACTCAACTACTTTTGACACATGATAGATGAGACAAGTGCATATTTGTTTCTATGGCAGACTTGAGGGATGGCACATTGTAGATATGATGGAGATTGGTTCATGGACCTAGATGTGGCACATCGAGAGTCGGTTTGATGAGATGATATCTTCATATGGAGGAGACACACACACACATGATGATGTTGGGATAGATGTGGCTGATTTCATGTAGCACATTGACACCAAACATCATGGACAGCATGTTGCAGATGAGGTGGATGGAGTTCCATGGACCTGAGCATGGATTATGGAAATAGATTCTTGATGAGTCAAGGATGTTTTGAGAAACAACTGATGATGGCATGAGGATGTTCACTCTTATGGATTGAGCGTATGGTTGGACTGATCACCCAACTAGTTCAGACATGAGGTCTGGAAGTGTACAGAGATGTGTTGGCATTATGCTGGAGTATCATGACGAGGTTCACATGATGACATATGGATCGAGATGACATCTTATGGAGAGCATACCGTGGAGGTGCATGCCTTGGTATGGTGAGCTTGGTGGCAGCTGGTCATTGAGCCGAGACATAGTGGAGAAGAGTCTCTACATATGTTGCAAGGGTGTTTGCCTTGCGAAGAGGAGTTCACATCACAGTTGAGTGATGATCTTGGTGGATGGCTATCGAGATTGTATGTTGTCGAGGACGACAACAATTTCAGGTGGAGGAGGATGCAAGGCCTTCGGGAGATAAGTGTGATGGGCACCGGCGAGTCGTGCACGAGAGCGGGCGCGCGGGCGGGCGCATGGGCGTACGGAGGAAATGTGCAACGGGTGAGACACTTGTGCGGACAAAATGTGCGACGGGAGGTGCGACAATATGCGATGATAAAAGTGACGATATGAAAAACACTTAATTCGACTAAGTGTTGAGCATATACATATATGCGATGGTTAAAAGAATGTGAAGCCGACTTGTAAATGGTTACCTGTGGGCATGCGTTGACACCTTTAGGGGGTCGGCCATGGGGCTACACACCCCTTGAAACCTATACAAGGTTTCATATATATGAGTGGAGCTTGAGCTCATTTGAACATCATCCATTCGAAGTCTCATTCACTTATGTGCATGAGGAAGGGGTAAAATCTACGCAAGGAAGAGGAGGAGTTGCGCATAGCTCATGCACTCTACCCAAGTGCAGATTTGGAGTTTCTTATTCCGGTTGAGGTGAAGGCAAGCGTGCCGAGGTTCAGGTTGTATGTGCAGGACTTGGTAGAGAGGATAAGTGGCTCGGGTGAGCACTTCTCTTTGTGCAAGGGTGCACATGATTGTAAAAGGCTGTTCTATGCCTTGGTTGTAAAATATTCTAAGTATAGACTTGGATTTTTGCCAAGTATACTTGATGATTGTATTATTGAAAAACTGATATAATATATTGTCGGGCAGACCCACATTACGAGGAGTTGCCCGTCCCCTTTATACTTGTTGCAATTGTTGTTCTCAGTTTAATTGCATGATGATAATGAATGAGTATGGGCTTCATTAAGTATAAAGGATAATTGCTTTTACTTAGTTGCGAAACACAAGCTAAGTATGTTAATGTGAAAGTAGGCGTAGTCCACGAATGTTAGCATTGGTGAAAATAACGCGTTCGGTGGTGCCGCACCTTGCTACAAGCGGTTGGAAGACTACCGCAGGTGTAGGGGCGTGACACCCTCCCTCGTGTAGGCGCCACCCTGTTATAGACCCTTTTGTGCCTTACAGCTCTAAGCATGAAATGTCCATAAACCAAGGGCTCCTAAGTCCCTAAAAGTTTTTTTCTAACTCCTAAAGGAACAAGGTCAACAAATTACAGCTTCTCCCAGAAGTTCTCCACCAGAAATTGCTTAGAACTAGTCAAATCAGGATCATTTCAGCTGCTCCACTAGCCAAGTGCGTTGCAAATCACCTAAGTCCACTAGCTAGGTGCGTTGAAACGCACCTAAATGCACTACCAGGGTGCGTTGAGTGGGAAATGACAAATGCCAGAGTCATTCCACGAGGTGGAGAGACAATGGAAGCTTCCAGAATCTTCTCCAATGACACTTGCCTCACTAAATTCGACCAGGGATGAGTAAGAGGCTCTCAGTCTCCAAGTGGAAGCAAGAACTGTCAGAGAGAAGCCACTAATCAATTCATGAGCTGACTCATCCTCCTTGCATACATCTATATATGGATCCCTCATCCAAGAGATCCAGAGGCTGGAATATTGTACATTGCAAAGAATTGTTGTTGGTTTCGAGATAGATATCAGAGTATTGGGTGATTTATGCTTTGTTGGAGGTGAAGAGGGGCTTCTCTGCTGGGAGGTTGAAGCTGGATCAGGAATCATCGGTTGTAACTCCTCCTGGATCTTCTTGTTATATCAATAAAACTATTTGAGTTTCTCCTACATGCTTGTGTATCATTGATGCTTGTTACATTTGTATGTTTAGCTTAAATCTGATCCTAAGCTATTTATGAATATAAATCCATGTCTTTGTGTAGTTTTCTTCTTCTGTGATCTTACAGGAACTTGGTGAAGCTAGGCAAGTAAGGAAGCAGGTAGCTGGAAGCTGTCAAAGAAGAGAGAGATTGGATCAAAGGACTAGCGCAAGACACAGGTTGGTTCATCCTATTCCTCTTTGTTTATAGTTCATAAAGAAGAATACAAAAGTAGTTTTCTCTGTTTGTTTCTAAGGTAACTGTCACACCTTAGTGGGATAGATTCGTTCTGAATAGACACTTATCCCGATAACAAAATGGCGACTCCGCTGGGGACGATTGTCTAGTTAGTTTGTTTGTGTTTCTCTTGTTGTTTGTTTCATAAACTTAGAAGTAGCAAATCGAACTACATTTGCCATTAACAAATGCAAAGTAGACATCTGTTGCTTCAATCCATTCAATGGATCTGTTTATGATTTGAATAGCTGATTCACAAATGATCTGATTTCCCTTTGTGATAGTTCTTAGACCTTCTTTAAATCTACCCTCTGATTGTGCATTATTGATTGCTTTTACTCGACCAAAAACCATAGATTAAACTGCAAATCGTGACCCAGAACCCAGATAGAACTCTCGTTTCTGCCCCAGCGCAGGCTCTGTGAAGAGGTTCTGCATTTTAACACACTTCTCGAGAGGGCTACCAGCGCTGAAATGCAGTTTCTCTGTGCAACAGGTGCGCTGATCAGCCTAGCCCTGTGCAGCTAAGGTTCTTTGCTTCATTTTTCAGTTTTGTCTCTGTTTTTTGCTGCCTTGTATTAGTATTTCACTATTTCAAACCCCTTTTCTTTACTGATATTCTGCCTCAGTTGTACAAAAGAAACTGTAGATGTTTTTGTGTGTTTGTTACGTCATTTACAGTTTTCCGTTGCAAAAGTAGAATAGTCATACTGTCGTCCTTTGATTTAGATCTGTCACAAGTGTCGATTTTGATCATAGGAGAAAGTTTATTTGCTGTTGACAGTCGATTATGCTTTTACTTTTGCCTTTGGCTTGAATTTGTCACTTTCTAGTGTCGAAACGAGTATTTATTTCAAAATCATAATGTGTCGTAATCATCTCTACCTTTTGATTTTGAAAAGAAGCTTGTTTGTGTTTGTCACTTGAAAGCAAATTCAGATTTGTACAACAACTTTCTTTTTAGGCATCAATATTAAGAAAGTGAAAAACAAAACACATGCATGTGCATTTGCATATTGGCAGTCTGTTTGGCTTGATTTAGGAAAAGTGCATTTATAGTGTGCTCTTTGCTCTTTGCGAAAAGATTGTGTCTTTCTTTTCCCTTAGTAGCTAGGATTTTCATTGCTGAAAAGAGATAAAAACTTGTTTATCATCTTTAGATTGCATTTTAGGAACTACATATACATCTCATGGTGATCCCAAAAGGCAAACTTCATAAGAAAGATCAACCTAAAATAAATTCAATGAACTTAACAACGCTTTGTAACTTAACGCACAACATTTAGAGGTCTAGGCTAGAGACGTATTCCGGCATTGTAAAGCCTGGTAACTGTTGTCCTCACTGATGGTTGGGTGATTCCTCCACTTTGAGATGATAAGTGCCAGTACGGACTTGTGCTCCCACGTACCATCGAGTATATATTGGGAGGCCCCTATAGGCATAAAACCTTTATCCATAGGAAGCTGTGTCAGTCGCCCTATTGATCGCAATGCACCGAACACAGCATTCGGGAAGATCGACTGTCGTACCGTAAAAAGTATTCTACAGTTTTGTGATTGGTTTGGTACTCCCTCCACCTAGACCTCCAAAGTAGTCCCTTTCGTTCCTTTTCAGACTCCTTAACGGAAAAGGTCCATCTGAGCACTTGTCACTTCAGGCTCATTAAAAATCGAAGGAGACTAGAGTCATCTTTTGTTTTTTCTCGACTCTTAAAAACTGAAAAAACAAGTTGTTTCAAAGCGTGTTAAAATTTATTTTAAACGGAATATTCATACCTTTTCCTACGTTGATCTTTGGGTTGAGAAAATGGAGCCTACCAACCAAGGAATTCCCCTTGGTGGAAATCCTAGTCCCTTCTCCTCTTGGGGAGATGTTGGCGCGCCCCACATGGCCACATTGTCGCTTCCAGGACTGACAATTGGCTTGCCAGTATGGCTCTTCTCAACCAATGTCGTTCAGAACACCACTACTCCTGAATAATCGAATCAGCAATTAGACGAGTCCAGAGTTGCCCACCAACCTTCTACTTCCTCTAATTCTTCCTCTCCTCCTTCCTCTTCGCTTGATGGAACTGGTAAAGCTAGAGGCCAAGTTCCTAAGGAGAAGAAGGAAAAGAAGAAGAAAGAGAAAAAGAAGAAGGAGCCAAAGAAGAATGGGGGAAAACGAGTGTCGTCTAACGAAAATCCACACACACCACCGACCAGGCCTAAATCGCCATGTGTCATTTGCAAAGGAGACCACTTTCACAGAGATTGTCCTTGCATCCCCCGGATACTAAGGGACTGGTCTCCTCGTTTGCACAATCCAGTGTCATCAACCTCTGGAGATCATGTTGAAAGCACACCGTCAACTAGTGAAAGTGAAGCCCCAGGACAAAAAGGGAAAACCAGATTTCCTTGTAAACTGTGCGAAGGCGACCATGCCCTCCACCGTTGTACCTTCTTAGATGAAGCTAAAAGAGTTTTGGATGATTGTCTGGTTTCACCGTTACGACTTCCTCCTGGATATAAAAAACTCTTGCCGAGTCCGTCACTAGTTGAGAATCCAACTGGCCCGCTCAGGTGGTCGGTTGAAGCGTCTATCATTGAAGATAAACCAACTGAATCCATACCAGACGAAAGTCAAAAGGTCGAGGCGGTAGTTGACCCGGTCTTGCCTTCATAGGTTTTATCTTCGGATGATACAGTCACTGAAGAGAACAAGGATGAGACCATCCAAATTCTCTTCATCAACACAGACTCTGACGAACATGGGGGCAATCCACCCATTCCTTTACCGCAGGAAGGAAGTTCGTCAGAGCCATACCCAGCCGTCTATTCGGTCCCACCTCCAAGCAACCTAGTTGTCTCCTTCGACTGGAATCAACTAGGCAGACCCCGCCTACCAGCAAGCATACCATTCTGAATTATCGTTCAAATATATAGAATGGTGATGGCTGGTACCATCATAGATGAGGGGGCTTCTGTGAGTATCCTTTCCTCTATTGCTTGGAAAGCGCTTGGTTCGCCATCGCTTTTGCTTGAGATGAGAAATCTGACAGGTTTTGATAAAGGAACCAATCGACCTTTAGGGATCCTTCCCAATGTTCCCATAACATTGAGAGGGAAGACAGTTTGCATGAACGTCATGGTAGTTCAAGGACCCTTGGATTATAACCTACTCCTTGGACGAGACTATATTTATTGCATGGGAGCCATCGTCTCCTCACTCTTTAGAGTAATGTGTTTTCCGCACGAAGGAAGAGTGGTCAAGCTCGTGGACCAGCTTTCATTTCCCAGATCACGCATAGCAAATAGTCATATGCCGTCCCTAAATGGTCTCTTCATGCAAGAAATGTCTCAATCCCCAGTCCATCCTCCCGATGAGTGCGAGTAATTCAGAGGGATATGATTGAAACCCAGGGGGCATGCATCCTGGTCTGCTTCGGGAGGAAAACTTCGGGTATAGGGTAGGTTTCCGCGAGAGAATATGACTAGCCTGTACCCCGTCCGTCAGTGGAAGAGAGGTTATTCTAGAATAAGATTCTCTTGTCAAAGTTATGTGAGTTGGCGGACGTCGCCACTCACCCTTGTTTATCTCGGTAGACATCGCCGAAGAAGTGTTTTGTTTATGCCGTAAATAGAACAATCTTTAGGTAACCTGTAAGAGGTAGGCCTCTCCTGATAGAACAAATGTTTTGTCTGCAAATTGAGGGGTAACCTTGAAACCATATTTTATACTTGGGGGCATGCAAAACTTTTGGAGTGCAAGCGAAGGGCGACTATTTATTTTTTAAAATTTTTAGGTCCTCCCTTTAAACCTGTAGGCTAACCCTTTAAACTCGTAGGATTAGTCGTCACCTAACTTGCATAAAGAAAGGATGTGGGGCAAAAATGTAAAAGTTGCCGTTTTTATATGAGACATTCTTATCATATGACTAGATTAATCGAGCAGTTTTAGCACATAGTTCAAGCTCGTTAAAAAATAAACATAAGACCGAGCAAATGTTTCCACCCGCGTTTAAGCTCGTTAAAAAATGAACTATATCCCCCGGTAAATAAGCATCGTGAATGAAGCATTTTCAGCCATTAAAGCCTTGGTCGTGTTTGCACCGTCACCTCCACTTTTCCATTGGCCGATCATTCACCTCCATTTGATTGTATACCCATTTTGAGGAACAGCTGCGAAGAGTGATTTCACTAGCCATCCTTGTGACACTGCCGTGATTGGAAAATTCCAAACCTTACCTGGAATCAGCTGCTACCCATTTTTATCACTCGTTCCTCAAAAGACGAGTCTTCTTTAAGCTATTTTCAACTGACTCGTAAAATATGAAAAGATTTCTAAGTTTTGGCCTTCCAGCTCGTTAAAGCAACCAGAAGTGCTATCCCTCCTCTAGATTTTAATCTTTTTGGACCTGAGGGATTATTGCACAAAAAGATCGAGCGCTTGTTTTGTTCGGCTCGTTAAAATGATCGAAAATTCATCCCTTTTGTATTTTTTTATACTTTTTCGGACTTAAGGGATTAGATGACGAAAAAGAATTTCGGAGTTACCTTTACGTATCTTTTCAGAATCTCTAAAAATGAAAAGGACCGAGTTATCTTTGTCGTTAGACTCGTTAAAAATATTAATAGTGACAAACTTGTCTTTAGACGAGAACGAGTTTCACTATCGCTAGGCTCGTTAAAACATAGCGATGGGTTTGCCCGAAGGGCAAATTATAGAACAAGCATATGTTATTCTCCTCAAGCTTGACAAAAATAAAGAGGTACTGGTCAGTAATGACTGGGGAAAAATTGGGAAGAAAACTCAAAGAAACTTTATTGGTAGCAAGTCGCTCTTGAACATGACACTTCCACTCCGTGCCTGAGTCGGGTTGGGTTGTTTCATTCACGGGTCACATCGCCATGGTCTCACCATACCATCCACATTTGAGGTAAATGCTACCAATCCATCACATAAGTGTCGCCGACATGTTCAAGAGAAGTCACCCAGAGAAGTCACCTGTGTCCCATCCACTACCATACATCATACTTCATTCTTTCATGACCGCCACCCTGAACCATATATCATCAGATCGTTTTCACCTCCATCAAAATCATTTGTTCCGTTCCATGTCATTGATGTGGGATTCATTAAGGCCCTCCTTTGACGGATCGCTTCTTATCCACATCAGCTCATTATCCAAGAAGTTGATCTAGGAACACCCTATTCAGTACTTTGAAGCTTACTCCGGGCCCTCGTGCAGGCGCCACCGGGGCCGCCCGTGCCCCCACCCGGCAGGCAAGGCGATTCCGGGAATCGCCCTGCTTGCCGAGCGGGGGCGTGGGCGGCCCAGGTGGCGCTTGCACGAGGGAGGGCGCCCTCGTGTAGGTGCCACCTGGGCCGCCCACGCCCCCGCCTAGCAGGCAAGGCGATTGGGGGAATCGCCCTGCCTGCCGAGTGGGGGCGCGGTCGGCCCGGTGGCGCCTACACGAGGGAGGGCACCCTCGTACAGGCACCACCCGGGTCACCCGCGCCCCCACCGGCAGGAAGGGCGATTCTCGGAATCGCCCTGCCTTCCGGGCGGGGGCGCGTGCAGACCGGGTGGCGCCTGCACGAGGGCGCCACCCTCGGGAATTGCCATGCCTTCCGGGACGGGGCGTGGGCGGCACGGGTGGCACCTACATGAGGGCACCCTCCCTCGTGCAAGCACCACCCAGGTCGCCCGCGCCCCCCGCCGGGCAGGCAAGGCGATTCTGGGAATCGCCCTGCCTGCCTAGCGGGGGCGTGGGCAGCCCCGGTGGCGCCTGCACGAGGGCACCCTCCCTCGTGCAGGAGCCACCCGGTCGGCCCGCGCCCCCGCCCGGAATCACCCTACCTACCGGGCGGGGGCACGGGCGGCCCGAGTGGCGCCTGCACGAGGGCGCCCTCCCTCATGCAGTTGCCACCCGGGCCGCTCGCACCCCTGCCTGGCAGGCAAGGCGATTCCCGGAATCGCCCTGCCTGCCGGGCGGGTGCGCGGGTAGCCCGGGTTGCATATGCACGAGGGTCCGGCGCGCCACCCGGGCGGGGGCGCGGGTGGCTTGGGTGGCGCCTGCACGAGGGCACCCTCCCTCGTGTAGGTGCCACCCGGGCCACCCGCACTCGTGCAGGCGCCACCTGGGCCGCCCGCGCACCCCCCAGCAGGCAAGGCGATTCCGGGAATCGCCCTGCCTGCCGGGCGGGGGCGCGAGAGGCCCGGGTGGCGCCTGTACGACGGCGCCCTCCCTTGTGCAGGCGCCACCTGGAGGCAGGGCGATTCCAGGAATCACCCTGCTTGCCGGGTGGGGGCGCGGGCGGCTCGGGTGACGCCTGCACGAGGGCGCCTTCCCTCGTGCAGGCGCCACCCGGGTCGCCCGCGCCCCCGCCCGGCAGGCAGGGCGATTCCCGCTGTCACGCCCCTACACCTGCGGTAGTCTTCCAACTGCTTGTAGCAAGGTGCGGCACCACCGAACGCGTTCTTTTCACCAATACTAACATTCGTGGACTACGCCTACTTTCACATTAACATACTTAGTTTGTGTTTCGCAACCAAGTAAACAACATTTGTCCTTTATAATTAATGAAGCCCATACTCATTCATTGTCATCATGCAATTAACCAAGAACATCAACAATTGCAAACAAGTATAAAGGGGAGGGGGAACTTCCCGTAATGTGAGTCTGCCCGACAATTTTATTAAGAATATCAGATTTTACAATACACCAGTGTGTCTTGTCCGAACCAAGTCTCACACTTAACCAAATTTTACAATAGATAGGCAACATGCCTTTTACAACATCTTGTGCATCTCTTGCACAAAGGACGGTGCTCACCCGAGCCACCAAAATCCTTGCCAAGTCTTACACCAAGAATCGTACCTCAGAATCCACCCCGGGCACACTTGCCCAACCTTCGACTTAACCCAAGACTACAACCCAAGTGTACAGCCTCCTTAACGTCTTGCGCATGAGATATGCGTAGCCCTTCTTTTTTGCGCACTTATTCCTTTATCTTATGCGAAGATGTGTGAGTGAATGTTCGTTGGAATGAGCTCTCACACTCATGCTTTTATATGCTCCTTATCATGGGTTTACATGGGGGTGGTAGCCCCTTGGCCGACCCCAAAACCACTCACAACGTGCCCATAAAGTGCTCCTCTTACCGTCGGCCATGCCTCACGCATGCTTCCTTCCAAGTCGCCATATAAGCTGCCCAACACTTAGCCGCATCTTCCCAAGTGTCGTCGTTGTTTTTGTTTCGTCGCATTTTTGTTCCAAGGTATCGTCGCATTTTGTCTTCCCGTGTGCCCGTGCGCCCGCCTACGCGCCCGACTCGCCGGCGCCCGTCGCAACCGCAACTCGAAGGCCTTACATCCTCCTCCACCTGAAATCGTTGTCGTCCTCGACAACATACCATCCCGGTAGCCATCCTCCAAGATCATCATCATCCACGATGTTGACTCCTCCACATAAAGCAAACACCATTGCAACATGTGTAGAGCTTCATCTCCATCATGCTTCGACTTAGTGACCAACTACCACCAAGCTCACCATACCAAGGTATGGTCTTCATCAGATGTCATCTCGATCCATGATTACTGACCTCCTGTCTTCATCATGTGTCCTCATGTGAACTGCTGCCATGATACTCCAACATAATGCTAACACATCTCTGTACACTTCGTGACCCCATGTTTGAACTAGTCGGATGGCTAGTCCAACTGCCACGCTCAAACCATGAGAGTGAACATCCTCATGCCACGATCAGTTGTTTCTCAAAACATCCTGCCACATCCTTGACTCATCAAGAATCTATCTCCACAATCCATGCTCAGGTCCATGGAACTCCATCCATCTCATCTGCAACATGCTGTCCATGGTGTCCCAACATCATCATGTGTGTCTTCTCCATGTGAAGAGATCATCTCCTCAACCCAACTCTCGATGTACCACATCTAGGTCCATGAAGCAATCTCCATCATATCTACAATGTGTCATCCCTCAAGTCTGCCATAGAAACAAGTATGCACTTGTCTCACCTGTCCATGTGCTGCTCAATCAGCTCCCATGTGCCAAAAGTAGTTGAGTCTCGGCTCAACCCATGCCCAAGTGCAGCCACCAAGGCATCATCATCATCATTGTAACTCCATCACTCCAAAGTGTCTCATATCGATCCTCCACATCAAGTCACTCTTCCAAGCCATGCCCATACATGTACTTTGAAAGTATGCATCCCATACTGCATCAAAGTCTCTTGACCTCAGCTCCTCAATGCATCAAATCCTCTAAGTCCACCATGTATGAAGTCCCTAAAAGTCACAACAACTCATGTCATCATGAGCTCCATGAGTCATCTCCAACCAACATCTCCATGTAGTAGGAATGCTCCATAATCTGCTCACAACTCCATCCAAGTCCATGGCCTTGTTGTACAAGAGTGCACAACCTCTCCATCGACTCATAAGTAGTAAGTCTCCATGTCACACTAGCAAATCCATCTGCACAACATTCCTGCCTTGGCACTCCTCATTGGATGTCCATGACACCCCTATAAGTGCTCCCACATAATGTCCCTGCATAAGACTGCCATGCTCCATGCCTCCAACCTGATGTCCATGACTATGTTGCGCATGTAGTCCAACCAAGTAGGCTCATCACAACAATCGGTCATCCTCATCCAAGTCTACAATCTTTGGTTTAGTGAACTAGGTCACCCAACCATATCATCATGTCATGAGTCCCTCCATCATAGCTCCTCCACCAAAGTGTCCACCAAGACTATCTCTTGGTCTCAGCCATGAGAAGTCCACCCAAGAGTGTGCCCTCCAATCCGTCCATGAGTCATGCCGGGCACTTAGCCAATCTTCCATGTGGCTAAAGCATGACCCAATCCTCCACAACGATCATCACGTTCCTCCCTTTTCAAGGGCCTTTGTACCTTCTACCAGAAGGTCACAAACAACCCCAACATGTCCTGCAACAATCAACAATCCTTGTTCCTCCATACAAGGTCCCATCATAGACATCCATGGCAAGATCCTCCATAGCATAGGAAAAATGGCTTTGCCCTTCCCTGCATACGGTCCATCCACCAAATGCCCAAATGAAACACAAGTATCAATGGTACTTACATCATCATCATGAGGCTCTTCTTCATTCATCCATGTCCACAAACTGCACGATCCTGGTCCAACTCGATCATCCTCAAGTTCATCCTCCATCATGGTCATGTCTGCAACATCTTCAACTGTCATGGCTTCCTCTTCCTGGTCAACACAATCTGCAACTTCACCTTGCTCCATTGTCCAACTAAGTTGAAGAAGCTCATATTCAACATTATTTTCCAAGACTTCAAGTTCCTCTCGGATCCGAGGCTTCTCTTCCTTCAACCTCTTCAACCTGTATAAGGTAAGTAAGAGCTTCCCTTCACCTTCTCCCAGACTTGCCATGCCTTGTCGTTCAGCTTGGTCCAAGCACTAAGCTTCACCTCTGCCAAACCTGCTTCCACTGTCACGAGCAATCCTGCTCAAACTGAGTCTTGAAACTACCTTCAAATGCTTCAACACCTGAACCTTGTTCAAGTCTCAATATCTGTCATCAACTTCAAGCCTTCATGAGCAAACCTTGCTCACCAGCCCCAACCGAGCTCTGATACCACCTGTCATGCCCCTACACCTGCGGTAGTCTTCCAACTGCTTGTAGCAAGGTGCGGCACCACCGAACGCGTTCTTTTCACCAATACTAACATTCGTGGACTACGCCTACTTTCACATTAACATACTTAGTTTGTGTTTCGCAACCAAGTAAACAACATTTGTCCTTTATAATTAATGAAGCCCATACTCATTCATTATCATCATGAAATTAACCAAGAACATCAACAATTGCAAACAAGTATAAAGGGGAGGGGCAACTTCCCGTAATGTGAGTCTGCCCGACAATTTTATTAAGAATATCAGATTTTACAATACACCAGTGTGTCTTGTCTGAACCAAGTCTCACACTTAACCAAATTTTACAATAGATAGGCAACATGCCTTTTACAACATCTTGTGCATCTCTTGCACAAAGGACGGTGCTCACCCAAGCCACCAAAATCCTTGCCAAGTCTTACACCAAGAATCGTACCTCAGAATCCACCCCGGGCACACTTGCCCAACCTTCGACTTAACCCAAGACTACAACCCAAGTGTACAGCCTCCTTAACGTCTTGCGCATGAGATATGCGCAGCCCTTCTTTTCTGCGCACTTATTCCTTTATCTTATGCGAAGATGTGTGAGTGAATGTTCGTTGGAATGAGCTCTCACACTCATGCTTTTATATGCTCCTTATCATGGGTTTACATGGGGGTGGTAGCCCCTTGGCCAACCCCAAAACCACTCACAACGTGCCCATAAAGTGCTCCTCTTACCGTTGGCCATGCCTCACGCATGCTTCCTTCCAAGTCGCCATATAAGCTGCCCAACACTTAGCCGCATCTTCCCAAGTGTCGTCGTTGTTTTTGTTTCGTTACATTTTTGTTCCAAGGTATCGTCGCATTCTATCCGCCCGCGCGCCCGTGCGCCCAACTCGCCGGTGCCCGTCGCAACCGTAACTCGAAGGCCTTACACCGGCCCTCGTGCAGGTGCCACCCGGGACAGCCGCGCCCCTGCCCGGCAGGCAGGGCGATTCCGGGAATTGCCCTGCCTGTGGGGCGGGGGCGCGGGCGACCAGGGTGGCGCCTGCACGAGGGAGGGTGTCACGCCCCTACACCTGCGGTAGTCTTCCAACCGCTTGTAGCAAGGTGCGGCAACACCGAACGCTTTCTTTTCGCCAATACTAACATTCGTGGACTACGCCTACTTTCACATTAACATACTTAGCTTGTGTTTCGCAACTAAGTAAAAGCGATTATCCTTTATACTTAATGAAGCCCATACTCATTCATTATCATCATGCAATTATACCGAGAACAATAACAATTGCAACAAGTATAAAGGGGAGGGGCAACTCCTCGTAATGTGAGTCTGGCCGACAATTTTATTAAGAATATCAGATTACAATACAAGTGTGTCTTGGCCGAACCAAGTCTCACACTTAACCAAATTTTACAATAGATAGGCAACCTGCCTTTTACAACATCTTGTGCACCCTTGCACAAAGAGAAGTGCTCACCCGAGCCACTTTTTCCTCTCTACCAAGTCCTGCACAAATCTGCATTCACACCGAACCCCGGCACACTTGCCTACACTTTACCCGGCACAAGAATAACCAAAATTGCACCTAGATAGCATGCACATGAGATATGCGCATCTCCCTATCTCCCTTGCGCATATTTTACCCCTCCTTATGCGTAGATGATATGAGAGTTCGATGATGGATTGAAATGAGCCTCATGCTCACATACTTATAGCATTCATCCGTATGTTTTAAGGGGATGTGCAGCCCCATGGCCGACCCCACAAGTTGGCACATATGCCCATATGTAACTCTATTACAAGTCAGCTTTACATTCTTTTAACCATCGCATATAAAAGCTCACCCTCAACACTTAGTCGCATAAGTGTTCATGTTATCGTCGCATCGTCGTGCAAGGTTTCGTCACATTTCTGCCCATCCGCACGCCTGCCCGCGCCCTCGTGCACAAGAACTCGCCGTCGCCCTTCGCACCGCAACTCGAAGGCCTTACATCCTCCTCCACCTGAAATCGTTGTCGTCCTCGACAACATACCATCCTGGTAGCCATCCGCCAAGATCATCACCAACCATGATGTTGACTCCTCTGCACAAAGCAAACATCCTTACAACATGTGTAGAGCCTCATCTCCATCATGCTTCGACTTAGTGACCAACTGCCACCAAGCTCATCATACCAAGGTATGCAACTCCACGGTATGCTCTCCATCAGATGTCATCTCAATCCATGATTACTGACCTCTTGTCTTCATCATGTGTCCCCATGTGAACTGCTCCCATGATACTCCAACATAATGCCAACACATCTCTGCTCACTGCTAGCCCTCATGTCTTGAACTAGTCGGATGGCCAGTCCAACTGCCACACTCAAACCATGAGAGTGAACATCCTCATGCCACCATCAGTCGTTTCTCAAAACATTCTGCCACATCCTTGACTCATCAAGAATCTATCTCCACAATCCATGCTCAGGTCCATGGAAACTCCATCCATCTCATCTGCAACATGCTGTCCATCATGTTTGGTGTCAATGTGCTATATGAAATCAGCCACATCTATCCCAACATCATCATGTGTGTGTGTCTGCTCCATATGAAGGGATCATCTCATCAAACCGACTCTCGATGTGCCACATCTAGGTCCTTGAAGCAATCTCCATCATATCTACAATGTGTCATCCCTCAAGTCTGCCATAGAAACAAGTATGCACTTGTCTCATCTATCCATGTGCCAAAAGTAGTTGAGTCTCGGCTCAACCCATGCCCAAGTGCAGCCACCAAGGCATCATCATCATCACTGTAACTCCATCAATCCAAAGTGTCTCATATCAATCCCCCACATCAAGTCACTCTTCCAAGCCATGCCCATACATGTACTTTGAAAGTATGCATCCCATACTGCATCAAAGTCGCTTGACCTCAGCTCCTCAATGCATTAGATCCTCCAAGTCCACCATATATGAAGTCCCTAAAAGTCACAACAATCTCATGTCATCATGAGCTCCATGAGTCATCTCCAACCAACATCTACATGTAGTAGGAATGCTCCGTAATTTTCTCACAACTCCATCCAAGTCCATGGTCTTGTTGCACAAGAGTGTACAACCTCTCCATAGGCTCATAAGTAATAAGTCCCCATGTCACACTAGCAAATCCATCTGCACAACATTCCTGCCTTAGCACTCTTCGTTGGATGTCCATGACACCTCTACAAGTGCTCCCACACAATGTCCCTGCATAAGACTGCCATGCTCCATGCCTCCAACCTGATGTCCATGACTAAGTTGCCCATGTAGTCCCACCAAGTAGACTCATCACAACAATCTGTCATCCTCATCCAAGCTGCAATCTTCAGTTTAGTGAACTCAGTCACCCAACCATATCATCATGTCATGAGTCCCTTCATCATAGCTCCTCCACCAAAGTGTCCACCAAGACTATCTCTTGGTCTCGGCCATCAATAGTCCACCCAAGCATCATCACAAGTGTGTGCCCTCCTCAACTGTCCATGAGTCATGTCGGGCACTTAGCCATGTGGCTAAAGCATGACCCAATCATCCACAATGATCATCATGTTCCTCCCTTGTCAAGGGCCTTTGTACCTTCTACCATAAGGTCACAAACAACCCCAACAAGTCCTGCAACAATCAACAATCCTTGCTTCTCCATACAAGGTCTCATCCTAGTCATCCATGGTAAGATCCTCCCTAGCATTGGCAAACTAGCTTTGCCCTTCCCTGCATACGGTCCATCTACCAAATGCTCAAATGAAACACAAGTATCAATACTTACTTCATCATCATCATGAGGCTCTTCCTCATTCATCCATGTCCACAAACTGCACGATCCTGGTCCAACTTGATCATCCTCAAGTTCATCATCCATCATGGTCATGTCTGCAACATCTTCAAACATCACGGCTTCCTCTTCCCGGTCAGCACAATCTACAACTTCATCTTGCTCCATTGTCCAACCAAGTTGAAGAAGTTCGTCTTCAACATTCGTTTCCAAGACTGCAAGCTTATCTCGAATTCGGGGATTCTCTTCTTTCAACCGCTTGAACCTGTATAAGGTAAGCAAGAGCTTCCCTTCACCTTCTCCCAAACTTGCCATGCCTTGTCATTCAGCTTGGTCCAAGCACTAGGCTTCACCTCTGCTAAACCTGTTTCCACTGTCACGAGCAACCCTGCTCAAACAGAGTCTTGAAACTACCTTCAAATGCTTCAACACCTGAACCTTGTTCAAGCCTCAATACATGTTATCAACTTCAAAGCTTCACGAGCAAACCTTACTCTAAGACCAGCTCCAACCGAGCTCTGATACCACCTGTGACGACCCTACACATGCGGTAGTCTTCCAACCACTTGTAGCAAGGTGCGGCACCACTGAACACTTTCTTTTCACCAATACTAACATTCGTGGACTACGCCTACTTTCACATTAACATACTTAGCTTGTGTTTCGCAACTAAGTAAAAGCAATTATCCTTTATACTTAATGAAGCCCATACTCATTCATTATCATCATGCAATTATACCGAGAATAATAACAATTGCAACAAGTATAAAGGGGAGGGGCAACTCCCCGTAATGTGAGTCTGCCCAAAATTTTTATTAAGAATATCATATTACAATACAAGTGTGTCTTGGCCAAACCAAGTCTCACACTTAACCAAATTTTACAATAGATAGGTAACCTGTCTTTTACAACATCTTGTGCACCCTTGCACAAAGAGAAGTGCTCACCCGAGCCACTTTTTCCTCTCTACCAAGTCCTGCACAAATCTGCATTCACACAGAACCCCGGCACACTTGCCTACACTTTACCAGGCACAAGAATAACCCAAACTACACCTAGATAGCATGCGCATGAGATATGCGCATCTCCCTATCTCCCTTGTGCAGATATTACCCCTCCTTATGCGTAGATGATATGAGAGTTCGATGATGGATTGAAATGAGCCTCATGCTCACATACTTATACCATTCATGCATATGTTTTAAGGGGGTGTGCAGCCCCATGGCCGACCCCACAAGTTGGCACATATGCCCATATGTAACTCTATTACAAGTAAGCTTTACATTCTTTTAACCATGGCATATAAAAGCTCACGCTCAACACTTAGTCGCATAAGTGTTCATGTTATCGTCGCATCGTCGTGCAAGGTTTCGTCGCATTTATGCCCGTCTGCGCCCTCGTGTACAAGAACTCGCCGTCGCCCGTCGCACCACAACTTGAAGGCCTTACAGAGGGCGCCCTCATGCAGGTGCCACCTAGGCCACTCGCGCCCCCGCCCGGTAGGCTGGGTGATTCCCGGATTCGCACTACCTGCCGGGCGGGGGCACGGGAAGCCCGGGTGGCGCCTGCACGAGGGAGGGCACACGAGGGCGCCCTCCCTCGTGCAGGCACCACGGTGACCGCCAGCGCCCCCACCTGGCAGACAGGGCGATTCCCGGAATCGCCCTGCCTGCCGTGTAGGGGCGTGGGCAGCCCAGGTGGCGACTGCACGAGGGCCCGTGGGGCCACCCGGGCCACTCGCACCCCCGCCCGGCAGGCAGGGCGATTCCCGGAATCAGCCTGCCTGCGGGGCGGGGGCGCGGGAGGCTCGGGTGGTGCCTGCGTGAGGGCCCGGGGTGCCACCCGGGCCGCCCACACCCCCGCCCGGGTGGCTCGGGCCCTCGTGCAATCACCCTGCCTGCCGGGCGAGGGTGCGGGCTGCCCGGGTGGCGGCTCGGGCCCTCGTGCAAGTGCCACCCGGGCTGCCCACGCCGGAAGGCTCGGGGCGCCACCCGAGCCGCCCGTGCCCCCGCCCCGCCGGAATGGCGATTCCGGGAATCTACCTGCCTACCGGGCGGGGGCACGGGCGGCCTGGGTGGCACTTGCATGATGGAGGGCGCCCTCGTGCAGGTGCCACCCGGGCCGCCCGCGTCCCCGCCCGGCAGGCAAGGCGATTCAGGGAATCGCCCTGCCTGCCGGGCAGGGCCGCGGTAGACCCGGGAGGCCCCCTGAGCCCTCTTGCAAGAGCCACCTGGGCCGCCCGCGCCCCCGCCCGGCAAGCAGGGCGATTCCGGCACCCAGTCTGCCCACGCCCCCGCCCGGCAAGCAGGGCGATTCCGGGAATCGCTCTGGGGGGCGCGGGTGGCCCAGGTGGTGCTTGCACGAGGGAGGGCGCCCTCGTGCAGCCACCACCTAGGCCTCTTGCGGCCCCGCCTGGTAGGCAGGGCAATTCCCGGGTGCGGCCCTCCCTCGTGCAGGCGCCACCCGGGCCGCCTGCGCCCCTGCTTGGCAGGCAGGGCGATTCCCGGAATCGCCCTGCCTGCCGGGTGGGGGCGCAAGCGACCCGGGTGGCGCCTGCACGAGGGCGCCGCCCTCGGGAATTGCCCTGCCTGCGGGGCGGGGGGGGGGCGGCCTGGGTGGCAACTGCAGGAGGGCGCCCTCCCTCATGCAGGCGCCACCCAAGCCACCTGCGCCCTCGCCCGGCAGGCAGTGCGATTCCGGGAATCGCCCTGCCTGCCTGGCGGGGGCGAGGGCGGCCCGGGTGGCGCCTGCACAAGGGCGCCCTCGCTCGTGCAGGCACCACCCGGGCCGCCGGCTCCCCCGCCCGGTAGGCAGGGCGATTCCGGGAATCGCCCTGCCTTCCGGGCGGAGGCGTGGGCGGCCCGAGTGGCACGCTCCCTCGTTTAGGCGCCACCCGGGCCGCCCGCGCCCTGCCCGGCAGGCAGGGCGATTCCCGAAATCACCCTGCCCGCCAGGCGAGTGCGTGGACAGCCCATGTTGCGCATGCACGAGGGCCCAGGGCGCCACCCGGGCCGCCCGTGCCCGCACCCGTTAGGCAGGGCGATTCCGGGAATCGCCCTGCTTGCCGGGCGAGGGCGCGGGCGGCTCTGGTGGCGCCTGCACGAGGGTGCTCTCCCTCGTGCAGGCGCCACCCAGGCTGCCCGCGCACCCGCTCATCGGGCAGGGCGATTCCAGGAATTTCCTTGCTTGCCGGGCGGGGACGCGGGTAGCCCGAGTGGCGCCTGCACGAGGGCACCCTCCCTCATGTAAGCGCCACCCGGGCTGACCACGCCCCCGCCCGGCAGGCAGGGCGACTCCAGTAATTGCCCTGCCTGCAGGGCGGGAGCGCGGGCGGTCCGGGTACTGCCTGCACGAGGGCGCCCTCCCTCGTGTAGGTGCCACCCAGGCCGCCTGCTCCCCTGCCCGGCAGGCAAGACGATTCCCGGAATCGCCCTGCCTGCCAGGCGCGGGCGCGGGCAGCCATGGTGTTGGAGAACAATTCCCAGAATCGCCCTGCCAACCGGGCGGGGGCGCGGGGGGCCCGGGTGGCACTTGCACGAGGGCGCCACCCTCGAGAATCGCCCTGTTTGCCAGGCGGGGGCGCGGGCGGCCCGGGTGGCGCCTGCATGAGGGCGCCTTCCCTCATCTAGGTGCCACCCGGGTCACCCGCGCCCTCTCCCGGTAGGCAGGGCGATTCCCATCCTCGTGCAGGTGCCACCCGGGCGGGGGCGCAGGCGGCTTGGGTGGTGCCTGGACGAGGGAGGGAGCCCTCGTGTAGGCACCACCCGGGCTGTCCGCGCCCCCGCCCGGTAGGCGGGGCGATTCTCGTGCAGGCGCCACCCGGGCGAGGGCGCAGGCAGCTTGGGTGGAACCTGCACGAGGGACGGCGCCCTCGTGCAGGAGCCACCTGGGTCGCCCGTGCCCTTGCCCGACAGACAGGGTGATTCCGGGAATCGCCCTGCCTGCCGGGCGGGGGCGCGGGCGGCCCGGGTGGCGCCTTCACGAGTGCGCCCTCCCTCATGCAGCCGCCACCCGGGCCGCCCGCGGCCTTGCCCTGCCTGCTAGGCGGGGGCACGGGCAGGCCAGGTGGCTCCTGCACGAGGGTTCCCTCCCTCATGCAAGTGCCACCCGGACCGCTCGTGCCCCCGCCCGGCAGGCAGGGCGATTCCCGAAATCGCCCTGCCTGCTGTGCGGGGGCGCGGGCGGCCCAGGTGGCTCCTGCACGAGGGCCCAGGGCGCAACTCGGGCCGCCCGTGCCCCTGCCCGGCAGGCAGTGCAATTCGGGGAATCGCCCTGCCTGCAGGGTGGGGGCGCGGTCATCCCGGGTGGCGCCTGCATGAGGGTGCCCTCTGTCACGCCCCTACACCTGCGGTAGTCTTCCAACCGCTTATAGCGAGGTGCGGCACCACCGAACACTTTCTTTTCACCAATACTACCGGAATCGCACTGCCTGCCGGGCAGGGGCGCGGGTGGCCCGAGTGGCGCCTGCATGAGGGCGCCCTCTGTCACGCCCCTACACCTGCGGTAGTCTTCCAACCACTTATAGCGAGGTGCGGCACCACCAAACACTTTCTTTTCACCAATACTAATGTTCATGGACTATGCCTTACTTCACTTTTCATTACTTAGTTTGTGTTGCGCAACCAAGCAATATTATGTTTATCCTTTATACTAATGAACACCCATACTCATTCATTATCATCAGCAATTATAAAAGAGAACAATAATTGCACAGTATAAAGGGAGGGGCAACTCCCTGTAATATGAGTCTGCCCGATAATATATTAAGAACATCAATTGACAATACACAAGTATGTCTTGGCAAGACCACGTCTCATACTTAGCCAATTTTACAATCAAAGGCAGCCCTGCCATTTACAATCTTGTGCACCTCTTGCACGATGGGCAGGTGCTCACCTGAGCCACCAAGACACCCTCGCCAAGTCCTACACAAATCTGCACTCAAGACAAGCTTGGGCACACCTTGCCCAACCCACAACCGGCTCTAAGTCACATCGAAAATTGCACCCTCAAGACATGCGCATGAGCTATGCACACTCCCTCCAAATCTGCACACTTTTCCTTGTCCTCCTTTACCTATGGGAGTTGTCCAAGTGATTTGTTCGATGTCCAAATAAACCTCAACGCCTCACAATATATACATATCTCTGCGTGGGTTTTGTGTGGGTGGTGGCTCTCTATCTGACCCTCAAAATAGCCTCAAAACACCCCTGCGTGCATCCTTCTATAAGTCGGCCTGCCCACATGGTCGCTCCACGCACAAGGGTATAATTGTTTATCGCATACACTTATGCCTTAGTCATTTTTCATATGTCGCAGATCGTTCATCGCATTATATCGTCACACTTCCATGTAGCCGCGCCCGCCCGCGTGCCTGCCTGCACACCCGTCGTCCACCCGCGCGCCCATCGTGCACGCCGACTCGCCCGGCGCCCATCCGTGTTCATGCCCGGAGGCCTTACATTCTCCTCCACCTAAAATCATTGTTGTCCTCGACAACATACCATCCTGGTAGCCATCCACCAAGATCATCACTATGCATGATGTCAACTCCTCCACATAAGGAAAACATCCCTGCAACATATGTAGAACTCCATCTCCATCATGTCTCACCTTAGTGACCAACTGCCACCAAGATAACCATACCAAGGTATACACCTCTACGGTATGTCCTCCATCAGATATCATCTCGATCCATGATCATCGACCCCTCTGCCACAATCTCCACTGCAACATCTCGTGTCGACCTCATCATGTGTCCCCATGTGAACCTCTGTCATGATACTCCAACACAATGCTAACATATCTCTGCACACTTCGCGACCCCATGTCTGAACTAGTTGGGTAGCTAATCCAACTGTCACGCTCAAACCATGAGAGTGAACATCCTCATGCCATCATCAGTTGTTCCTCAAAACATCCTGTCACATTCTTGACTCATCAAGAATCTATCTCCACAATCCATGCTCATGTCCATGGAAACTCCATCTCATCTGCAACATGTCATGATGCTTGATGCCAAACCATCCCTGCACCATCAGTCATACCTGCTCAACATGATTAAGGACTCACTGCCATGAGCAGCTAACAATGATCCCCATCTTCTCATCTATCTAAGAAGATGTAGAGGGAGTAGAGCCTGAAGGCTCTCCCTCACTAATCAACTTGATCCACCTATCAAGATCCTCAATCTCCATCCTTTGTAGATAAGCAACCTGGTCTTCCTTCTGGACATCCGGCCTCACATATACCTCCTCATCATCATCATCATCCTCAACCAACTCTAGCCTTCTTGACAAATCCAAGATGCTATCTGAAAGTGACTTGATGACCAATGACTGCTCGGTAAGCTTTGTCTCAACAGTAGACAACCGCTTACTCATGTCTCCCATTCTCTTCTCATCCTCCATTTGCATCACTCCCAATTTACAATCAAGTCTTGTCACACCAATGGGTACATCTTCCCTTCCATCATAAATGTAGAGCTTCTTCAAATGTGGAACAATCATAGCATCAAATTGTTTCATGAATTCCATCCCCAGTACAGCTTCATAGTCATCAATCTACACTATAGTGAAGTCAACCTTCCCTGTCCATTCACCAAGTGTAGTGTCCACCCTGTCAGCTATACCAAGAATCTCAATAGGAGGAGAATTGACTGTCTTCATTTGTTCCTTTGCCGGTACAAATTTCAGCCCAATCCTTCTCGCAGTATCTTCACCCATGAAGTTGTGAGAAGCCCCACTATCCACCATAGTGAGTACATTAGCACCTCCAACCTTCATTCTAACATACTCCAATCTGTTCCTCTCAGGATCCCTCCTAGAGGCCACCTCCGTAGTAGCAGAAGCACCAAGTATCTGCATCATCCCCACAAAAGCATCTTCATTCTTCGCATCAGACTGTGCAATAGCAGCCACCTTTGGTCTAGAAGGACAATTCTTCACCATGTGTGGTCCTGCACAAATCCAACACTTGAAGGCTTTCTTCGTCTTCGAACCATCATCCGATTTTGAAGCATCTTCCTTCTTTTTTTCTTTCGGTTTATCGGACTTCTTCTTCTCATCAGAAGTCTCATCATAATGCTCCACCAACCTATCAACAGCAGCAAAAGCTTCCTCAAGTGTCCTAATCTTCTGCCTCTTCACTTCATTGCGTGCCCAAGGCTTCAACCCAATAATGAAGTTGAACACCTTGTCCCTCTCCGCCATGTCAGGAAGTTCCAGAACTGCACTTGCAAACTCTCGCTGGTATGCTTGTAGGCTCCTGGTCTGCTTTATGTACTTAATCTTCGTCCTTGATTCCCACGTTTCATCCTGAGGACTGAAACGTGTCTGCAAAGCCTTCTTCATGTCATCCCACGAAGTGATGTCATCAGCACTGCTATTGGCAATCTGGTCCATCCTCCTTTGCCACCACATCTTAGCATCCTTGTTTAAGAACTGAGCAGCTACCTTGACCTTTGTCTCCTCATCAGATAGACCCAACCGTTCAAAGTACTACTCCATGTTCCATAGAAAGTTGCCAAGAGTTTTTGCATTCCTTGTGCCATCATAAGATATCGGTTCCTTGACTTTCACATGAGGCACTCCTCCACCTGAGTTATGCCTCACGGCCTTCTTCAACACCGCGATCTCATCCTTGGCTTCATCAAGAGATTTGTTGGCTTCGTCAAGAGATTTCTTCAAGTTCACGATCTCTGCAAGACCCTGATCCCTTGCTTCTTCAACCTCCTTGACCCTTATCTCAAGTTGTGTACACATAAGATCAGTGTACTCATGCTGTGTCCGGAGTTCATCAAAATCTTCCTTCATCTTCGAGTTGGCCTCTTGCTCCCTAGTGAGCAAGTCCATCTTCTTATCCCAGGAAGTTTCCATAACCTCCATCCTCAACAACATCTTTTCCATAAGTGCTATAGTAGCATCTTGTCCATGACTAGACCCAGCCTGAGATTCGGCTGCCATCTCCAACAGCTTCTTCTTCTTCTGCAATCTAGTTTCGACCATCCAACAGCTTCACCAAGTCACCTGCAACCTGAACCAACCCTTGTTCCACTTGTGTGAAATGACTTCCTTCACCTGCAAGTACCCTTTCCACTCTCACGAGCAACCCTGCTCATCGGCTTCAAACCGAAGCTCTGAGAAGCTATTCACCGAGCTCTGATACCACCTGTCACACCACTACACCTATGGTAGTCTTCCAACCGCTTATAGCGAGGTGCGGCACCACCGAACACTTTCTTTTCACCATTACTAATGTTCATGGACTATGCCTTACTTCACTTTTCATTACTTAGTTTGTGTTTCGCAACCAAGCAATATTATGTTTATCCTTTATACTAATGAACACCCATACTCATTCATTATCATCAACAATTATAAAAGAGAACAACAATTGCATAGTATAAAGGGAGGGGCAACTCCCTGTAATATGAGTCTGCCTGATAATATATTAAGAACATCAATTTACAATAAACAAGTATGTCTTGGCAAGACCAAGTCTCATACTTAGCCAATTTTACAATCAGAGGCAACCCTACCTCTTACAATCTTGTGCACCTCTTGCACAATGGGCGGGTGCTCACCCGAGCCACCAAGACACCCTCGCCAAGTCCTACACAAATCTGCACTCAAGACAACCTTGGGCACACCTTGCCCAACCCACAACCGGCTCTAAGTCACATCCAAAACTGCGCCCTCAAGACATGCGCATGAGCTATGCGCACTCCCTCCAAATCTGCGCACTTTTCCTTGTCCTCCTTGAGATATGCGAGTTGTCCAAGTGATCTGTTCGATGTCCAAATGAACCTCAACGCCTCACAATATATACATATCTCTGTGTGGGTTTTGTGTGGGTGGTGGCTCTCTAGCTGACCCTCAAAACAGCCTCAAAACACCCTTGCGTGCGTCCTTCCATAAGTCGGCCTGCCCACATGGTCTCTCCACACACAAGGGTATAAGTGTTCATCGCATACACTTATGCCTTAGTCATTTTTCATATGTCGCACATCGTTCGTCGCATTATATCATCGCACTTCCATGTAGCCACGCCCGTCCGTGCGCCTGCGGGCCCGTCGTCCGCCCGCTCGCCCATCGTGGATGGCGGCTCGCCCGGCGCCCGTCCGCGTTCATGCTCGGAGGCCTTACACCCTCACTCTGCAGGCGCCACCGGGGCCACCCGCGCCCCTGCCCGGAAGGCAGGGCGATTCGCGAAATCGCCTTGCCTGCTGGGCGGGGGCGCGGGCGGCCCGGGTGGTGCCTGCACGAGGGACCAGGGTGCCACCCGGGCCGCCCGCGCCTGCCCCCGGCAGGCAGGGGGATTCTAGGGGGCCGGGCGGCGCGGGTGGTGCCTGCACGAGGGCCCGGGGCGCCACCCGGGCCGCCCGCTCCCCCGCCCGGCAGGCAGGGCGATTACGGGAATCGCCCTTCCTGCTGGGCGGGGGCGCAGGCGGCCCGGGTGGCACCTACACGAGGGTTCCCTCCCTCATGCAGGCGCCACCCGGGCCGCCGGTGCCCCCACCCGGCAGGCAGGGAAATTCCGGGAATCCCCCTGCCTACCGGGTGGGGGCGCGGGTGGCACCTGCACGAGGGAAGGCGTCCTCGTGCAAGCGCCACCGGGGCCGCCCACGCCCCCGCCTGGCAGGGAGGGCGATTCTCGGAATCGCCCTGCCTACCGGGCGGGGGCGCGAGCGGCGCAGGTGGCGCCTGCACGAGGGCGCCGTCGTCGGGAATCGCGCTACCTGCCGGGCGCGGGCGCGGGCGGCCCTGGTGGAGCTTGCACGAGGGCACCCTCCCTCATGCAGGCGCCACCCGGGCCCCAGGCGGCTGCACGAGGGCACCCTCTATCATGCCCCTACACCTGTGGTAGTATTTCAACCGCTTATAGCGAGGTGTGGCACCACCGAACACTTTCTTTTCACCAATACTTATGTTCGTGGACTACGCCTAACATTCACTTTCTCCTACTTAGTTTGTGTTTCGCAACCAAGTATTATTATGTTTATCCTTTATACCATTGAACACCCATACTCATTCATTATCAACAACAATTATAAACAAGAAGACAATTGCACAGTGTAAAGGGAGGGGCAACTCCCTGCAATATGAGTCTACCCAAATCAATATATTATAACATCTTCATTTTTACAATGCACAAGTTAAATCTTGGGAAACCCCAAATTTACACTTATCCAAATATACAACATCGGCAAACTCGGTTGCCTAGCTCGTCAGCACCTCCGCACGGTCGTTGCACGACTAACCAAACCTTCGTTCACCCCGTCGCACCGTTGTGTTGTTCGCCCAACTCGGGCGCGCCTCAAAGTCGCCACACATGAGCGCCTCCAACCGAGACACACCTCCGTCCACAACCCAACACTTCAGCACATCTTCGTGCACACTTGCACGATGGGCGGGTGCTCACCTGAGCCACCAAGACACGCTCGTCAAGTCGTCGCACAAACACCTCCACACGATCACCTCGAGCACGTCTTGCCCACCGCATTCACCTCTTCACCAAGTGCGACTTACCAAAGGAGCACATGAGCTATGCGCTCATCCCCCTCAAATCTGCGCACAAGTCTTGACTCCAAGAGAGGAGTGTGTATGAGTGATGTTCGAATGATGATCTTCAAGCGTTCAACGCTCCATGTATATACACCTCTTCGTGTGTGGGTGGGCTGCCCAGCCGACCGCCCACACACCCCCTTACACACATCCCTTCGGCGCTCTACCAAGTCGGCTTCACCACCACGGTTGGTCGGCCAACCCTCCACCGCAACCACTCCAAGGATGGGTATAAGCACATCGCATTTGCCATCGCAAATCTCTGTCGCATGTGTTATGTCGCAAACCACATAACCGCAGCTCGCACTTGTCTATCCACGGTCGCACTTCCGCCCGTCGTTTGGTCGCACAACCTTCCGCCGTGTGCGCGCACCCGGTCGCCCGGCGCCCAACCGCACTGCACACCCGAGGACCTTACATCCTCCTCCACCTGAAATCATTGTCGTCCTCGACAACATACCATCCTAGTAACCATCCACCAAGATCATCCATGATGTCAACTCCTCCACATACTGCAACCATCACTGCAACATATGTAGAACTACCATCTCCACCATGTCTCACCTCAGCAACCATCTGTCACCAAGATAACCATACCAAGGTACACCCATTGGTATGTCATACATCGGAAGTCATCTCAATCCATGATCATCAACCACCATGTTGTGGGGAAAAATGCCTATGCAGGATGATCCTATCCACCTAAGGTGTGACAGTACCTTAGCAACAAACAGATACAGCTATTCTGGTTTCTTCCTTTATGAAATGTGAAAGAGGGGAGATCGATAGACTTACCTTTGTCTTCCGTTTTGTCCCTCGATCTAGATCCTCTTCTCTTTGGGTGTTCACAGCTACTTGCCTCCTCGCTTGCTCAAGAGAATAGCTACTTGATTCCCATGAGATCACAAGAGAACAGCTACCTGTGACAAGAGAACAACTACTTGCGACAAGAGAAGAACACAACACAAAGGCAAATATTCATATTCATAAATGATTCAGGATTAGAAGTAAATCAAATACACTAATGCAATCATATAAATACACCAGTATATAGGAGCAAACCAAGATAGCTTTATTGATTGATAACAAGGTTCAGGAAGAGATACAACCCAGAGGGCTCCAATCCAGCATCTCCTTCCCAGTAGAATGGAATTCCTTCTTCAGCTCCCTTCAAAGCATTAAGCACCCAATGATCCAGTCTCAAACCAACAACAATTCTTTGCAATAACCAAATTCCAGCCTCTAGATCTCATGGAGGAGAGATCTATATATAGTTATTTTGGAGAGAGGATGAGTCAGCTTGATATCTGACTAGTGTCCTCTCCCTCTCTCAGTTCTTGAGTCCACTTGGAGATTTGGAACCTCTTACTCATCACCAGTCGAATTCCTTGATGCAAGTGTCATTTTGGAAGCTTCCTGGGCATTGACACATTGAGGAATGAGCCTGCCACTTGTCCAAACTCGCTCAATGCAGGTAGCCTTTGTTGGAGTTGACATTCAACGCAGGTAGATAGTGGAGCAGTTGACATTCAGTGCAGATGCTCAGTGGAGCAGTTGACATGATCCAGAATTGGCTTGTTTTTGAGCTGTTTCAGGTGGAGAACTTCTGTGAATTGCTGTGGTTAGTTAGCCTTGTTCCTCTAGGGGTAGGAACAACATGTTTAGGGACTTTGGATCCCTTCATTATGGAAATTTCATGCTCAATGCTGTAAGGCACAAAAATGTCTATAACAGTTGCCCCCTAAAGTATGAGGCCGTTTATCGGGTGAAATGCTTTATCCAGGAGGGTCCGAAGTTCATCCATTTGCTGGGAGGAGACCTGTAATAAGATACAATACAATACATTATTATTCATACTGCTTTCATGATCTAGTTGAGGCGGGCATTCCCATGCTCAGCTTTATAAATTCATTTTTGTACATAGAACAGACGATCGTCTGATGGTAGACTGATAATTCTGGTGGGATTATCATCCTTTGAGTAGGATGATCATCTGCTGCAATGATGTACATGTCAAATGTCTTTATTTTTTCTGAATATATATCGCAGCCCAGATGGATGAAACTAGATCCGGGGTCTTCAAACTCGTTCGATCTTCACTCTAAGTACAAGTCGATCCATGTGAGAATTGCGCTGAAGTCGAACATGGAAAGACATCGCTTGATTACCGGTCAATGATGTAAACCGTTAACAAGCGCGAGAGGAATCACCGATAATGTTAATGACCCTCAAGGTACTGTAGTACAATTCACGTGGTGTGAATAAAGGACTTGGCGTCGAACACCATGCAAAATCTTCTGGTCGAAGGTCATTGATGTATACCTGTCGCCGGAAGTGAGAAACTTGCCATTGGGGCATGCAAGCTTCAAAGTACTGAGGGGGTTGTTCCTAGATCAACTTCTTGGATAATGAGCTGATGTCGACAAGAAGTGATCCGTCAAAGGAGGGCCTTAATGAATCCCACATCAATGACATGGAACGGAGCTAATGATTTAATTGGAGGTGAAAACGATCTGTGACATATGATTCAGGGTGGCGGTCATGAATGGATGAAGGATAATGTATGGCAGTGGATGGGACCCGGTTGACTCTTTCTGAACGACTTCTCTTGAACATATGGCGACACTGATGCGATGGATCGGTAGCATTACCCCAAATATGGATGGTATGGCGAGACCATGGTGATGTGACCGGTGAATGAAACAACCCAACCCGATTGTGGTACGGAGGAAAAGTGTCATGTTCAAGAGTGACCTGCTACCATCAAAGTTTTCTTGATTTTCTCCCAATTTTTCCCCAGTCATTGCTAACTAGTACCTCTTTATTTTTTTCAAGCTTGAGGAGGATAACATATGCTTGTTCTATAACCTGCCCTTCGGGCAAGCCCATCGCTATGTTTTAACGAGCCTAGCGATAGTGAAACTCGTTCTCGTCTAAAGACAAGTTTGTCACTATTTAGTGATTTTAACGAGTCTAACGACAAAGATAACTCGGTCCTTTTCATTTTTAGAGAGTCTGAAAAGGTACATAAAGTTAACTCCAAAGGTCCTTTTTCGTCATCTAATCCCTTAAGTCCGAAAAAGTATAAAACAATACAGAAGGGATGAGTTTTCGATAGTTTTAACGAGCCGAACAAAACAAGCGCTCGATCTTTTTGTGCAATAATCCCTCAGGTCCAAAAAGATTAAAATCTAGAGGAGGGATAGCACTTTCAGTCGCTTTAACGAGCTGGAAGGCCAAAACTCGGCAATCTTTTCATATTTTACAAGTCAGTTGAAAAGAGCTTAAAGAAGACTCGTCTTTTGAGGAACGAGTGATAAACAGGGTTAGCAGTTGATTCCAGGTACAGGTTGGAATTTTCCAATCATGACAGTGTCACAAGGATGGCTAGGTGAAATCACTCTTCGCAGCTGTTCCTCAAAATGGGTAAACAATCATATGGAGGTGAACGATCTGCCAAATGAAAAGTGGAGGTGACGGTGCAAACACGACCAAGGCTTTTATGGCAGATGAGGTTACATACACAATGGTTATTTACCGGGATAGGTTCATTTTTTAACGAGCTTGAATGCGCCAAAACACTGCTCAGACTTATGTTTATTTTTTAACGAGCATGAACTATGTGCTAAAACTGCTCGGATCTTGCATTTATTTTTTAACGAGCATGAACTTTATGCTAAAACTGCTCGTTTATACCAGTCATATGATAAGAGTGTCTCATTGGAGATGCTATTTTTTATGGAGCTTCATCTCACGTAAGCTTTGCCCCGGATCCTTTCGTTATGCAAGTTCGGAAACAACTAATCCTATGAGTTTAAAGGGTTAGACCTACAGGTTTAAAGGGAGGACCTAAAAATTTAAAAAATAAATAGTCGCCCCTTGCTTACACTCCAAAAGGTTTGCATGCCCCCAGGCATAAGACAGAATTTCAAGGTTACCTCTACTTCTCTTCCGCCAAAACTTTTGTTTTAACGAGAGAGGCTTACCTCTTTCAGGTTACCCAAAGATTGTCTCGTTAATCTTTCAAACAAAACACTTCCTCAGCAATGTCTACCGAAATAAACAAAGGTGAGTGACGTAATCCCGCCACCTCACATAACTTTGACAAAAGAATCTTTTTCTAGAACAACCCTCTTCCTAGACGGACGGGGTACAGACTAGTCATATTCTCCCGCGGAAGCCTACCCTATACCCAAAGTTTCCCTGCCGAAGTAGGCCAGGACGCATGCCCCCTGGGTTCCAGTCATATCCTCCCGGATTACTCGCGCTCATCAGGAGGACGGACCGTGGGTTGAGACACTTCTTGCGTGAACAGACCATTTAGGGATGGTATCTGACTATTTGCGATGCGTGATCCGGGGAATGAAAGTTGGTCCACGAGCTTGACCATTCTTCCTTCATGCGGAAAACACATTACTCTAAAGAGTGATGAGACGATGGCTCCCATGCAATATATATAGTCTCGTCCAAGGAGTAGGTTATAATCCAAGGGTCCTTGAACGACCATCATGTTCATTTGAATGGTCTTCCCTTTCAATGTTATGGGCACATTGGGGAGGATCCCTAAAGGTCGACTGGTTCCCTTATCAAAGCCTGATAGATTTCTCATTTCAGGCAAAAGCGCAGGCGAACCAAGCACTTTCCAAGCAATAGAGGAAAGGATACTCACAGATGCCCCTTCATCAATAATTGTACCAGCCATTACCATTCTGTATATTTGGACAATAATTCTGAATGGTATGCTAGTTGGCAAGCGGGGTCTGCCTAATTGGTTCCAGTCAAAGGACACAACCAGGTTGCTTGGTGGTGGGACCGAGTATATGGCCGGATATCGCTCTGATGAACTTCCTTCCTGCGATAAAGGAATGGTGGCATTGCCCCCTTGATCATCAGAGTCAGTGCTGATGAAGAGAATTTGGACGGTGTCGTCTTTATTCTCTTCTGTGATGGTGTCATTCGAAGATAGAGCCTCTGAAGGCAAAACTGGGTCAACTGCCGTTTCAACCTTTAGAATTTCATCAGGTATGGATTCAGACGATTCATCTTCAATGACAGGTGCTTCGGCTGACCACCTGGGTGGGTCAGCCGGGTTCTCAACTAGTGAGGGACTTGGCAAGAGTTTTTGATATCCAGGAGGAAGTTGCGCTCGTAAAATCGGGCGATCTTCCAGAACTCTTTTTGCCTCGTCTAAGAAGGGACAACGGTGGATGGCATGATCGCCTTCACACAGTCTGCAGGGAAATTTGGCCTTCCCGTTCTGTCCTGGGGCTTCACTCCCACTAGTTGACGGTGAGCAGTCGACATGGCTATCAGAGGTCGATGCTACCGAGTTGTGCAAACGGGGGGACCAGTCTCTTAGTATCCGGGGGATACAGGGACAATCTCTATCGAAGTGGTCTCCCTTGCATATGACGCATGGCGATTTAGGCCTTACGAGTGCGGTGTGTGGATTTTTGTCAGATGACACTTGTTTTCCCCCAGTCGCCATTGGCTCCTTCTTCTTCTTCTCTTTCTTCTTCTTCTCCTTCTTCTCCTTAGGAACTCGGTTTTTTGATTTACCAGTTCCGTCAAGCGAAGAGGAAGGAGGAGAGGAAGATGAAGTAGAAGGCTGGGAGGCAACTCTTGTCTGATCTAACTGTTGACTTGACTGTTCAGGAATTGTGGTATTCTGAACGACATTTGTTGAAAAGAGCCAAACTGGTAGGCCAATTGTCAGTCCTGGAAGCGACAATGTGGCCATGTGGGGTGCACCAACATCTCCCCAAGAGGAGAAGGGACTAGGATTTCCACCAAGGGGAATTCCTTGGTTGGTGTGCTCCATCTTTTCAACCTAAAGATCAACGCGGGAATAAAGGGTGATTGTTCCGTTTAAAATAAATTGTTAACGACGCTTTAGACACAACTTGCTTTTTCACTTTTAAAGAGTCGAGAAAAAGCTAAAGATGACTCTAGTCTCCTTCGATGTTTTAACGAGCCCGAAGTGACAAATGCTCGGATGGACTTTTTCTGTTATAGAGTCTGAAAAAGGCCAAAAGGAACTGCTCTGGAGATCTAGGCAGAGGGTGTGCCAAACTTTTCGCAAAACCGCAGAATACTTTTTAAGGTACGGGCGGTCGATCTTCGTGAATGCTGTGTTCACTGCATTGCGATCAGTAGGGCGGCCGACACGGCTTCCTAAGGATAAAGGATATATGCCTATAGGGGTCTCCCAATATATACGCGACGGTACGTGGGAGCACAATCCGTACTAGCGCTATCATCCCTCAGGAGGAATCACCCACCTTCCACGAGATCGACAGTCACTAGGCTTAACGACGCCGGAACACGTCTCTAGCCTAGACCTCTATGTTGTGCGTTATGTTGCAAAGCGTTGTTAGGTTCATTCAGTTTATTTTAAGTTGATCTTTTTAAAAGTTTGTCTTTCAGGATCACCACGAGATGTATGGTACAATTCCTAAATGTAGTCTAAGATGATAAGCAAGCTTTATTATCTTTTCAACTTTGAAAATCCTAGCTACTAAGGGAAAAGAAATACACTATCTTTTCTCAAAGAGCAATCAGCACACTCTAATGCACTCTTCCTAAATCAAGCATGCAAACTTATCAAAATGCAAATGCACAATGCAGGTGTTTGTTTTCCACTTTCTTAGTATAGATGCCTACAAAGAAAGCTTTTTGTACAACTTTGAATTTGCTTTTAAATGACAGATACAAACAAGTTTACTTTTTCCAAGATCAGCAAGGGTAGAAGAGATTACAATCACTTTGCGACTTTCGAAATGAATACTTGTTTTGACACTTAAAAGAGACAAACTCAAACCAATAAGCAAAAGCAAATGTATAATCAACTGCAAACAGCCAATGAACTCTCTCCTAAGATCACAATCAATCAGATCTGAATCAAGGGCTACAGGATGATTATTTCGCTCATGCAAAGGAAAACTGTAAATGATGCCACAAACACATAAAAAAACTTACAGTCTTTTTGTACAAAAGGAGGCGGAATTCAAGCAAAGAAAAGGAATTATCAGACTGGTACCTATGCTGGTTAAAGGCTGCAAAAACAGAGATCAAAACAGGGCAACAGACAGCAGAGAACCCCAGTTGCACAAGGCTAAACTGGTTCAGCGCAAGTTCAACACTGTGGAGTTGACATTCAGTGCAGGTAGCCTTCACGAGACCTGCGTTGAAATGCAGACTGCCTTCACAGTGTCTGCACTGAAGGAGAAACTCTCGTTTCCCTTGGGTTCTGGGTCATAAAATGCTCAAAAATCAACAGTTTCAGGCCAAATCAGAAACACAAGAAAGGTATAATCAAAGGGATGCTTTGAGAGGGTACTAAAGACTATCACAAAGGATCATCAAATCATTTGTGAGTCCATTGTTCAGATCATAGACAAAATCTAGTGAAGGATCAAGGCAGCAACAATCTACTTTGCAGAAGCAGTTCGATTGTTGCTGTTGAGTCTATGAAACAAACAATGATGTAAACACAAATAAAATGACTAAAACAAATGTCCCCAGCAGAGTCGCCAATTTTTTGTGGGGAAAAATGCCTATGCAGGACGATCCTATCCACCTAAGGTGTGACAGTACCTTAGCAACAAACAGATACAGCTATTCTCGTTTCTTCCTTTATGAAATGTGAAAGAGGGGAGATCGATAGACTTACCGTTGTCTTCCGTTTTGTCCCTCGATCTAGATCCTCTTCTCTTTGGGTGTTCACAGCTACTTGCCTCCTTGCTTTCTCAAGAGAACAACTACTTGATTCCCACGAGATCACAAGAGAACAGCTACCTGTGACAAGAGAACAGCTACTTGCGACAAGAGAAGAACACAACACAAAGGCAAATATTCATATTCATAAATGATTCAGGATTAGAAGTAAATCAAATACACTAATGCAATCATACAAATACACCAGTATATAGGAGCAAACCAAGATAGCTTTATTGATTGATAACAAGGTTCAGGAAGAGATACAACCCAGAGGGCTCCAATCCAGCATCTCCTTCCCAGCAGAATGGAATTCCTTCTTCAACTCCCTTCAAAGCATTAAGCACCCAATGATCCAGTCTCAAACCAACAACAATTCTTTGCAATAACCAAATTCCAGCCTCTAGATCTCATGGAGGAGAGATCTATATATAGTTATTTTGGAGAGAGGATGAGTCAGCTTGAGATCTGACTAGTGTCCTCTCCCTCTCTCAGTTCTTGAGTCCACTTGGAGGTTCTTGCTTCCACTTGGAGATTTGGAACCTCTTACTCATCACCAGTCGAATTCCTTGATGCAAGTGTCATTTTGGAAGCTTCCTGGGCATTGACACATTGAGGAATGAGCCTGGCACTTGTCCAAACTCGCTCAACGCAGGTAGCCTTTGTTGGAGTTGACATTCAACGCAGGTAGACAGTGGAGCAGTTGACATTCAGCGCAGATGCTTAGTGGAGCAGTTGACATGATCCAGAATTGGCTTGTTTTTGAGCTGTTTCAGGTGGAGAACTTCTGTGAATTGCTGTGGTTAGTTAGCCTTGTTCCTCTAGGGGTAGGAACAACATGTTTAGGGACTTTGGATCCCTTGATTATGGACATTTCATGCTCAATGCTGTAAGGCACAAAAATTTCTATAATGCACCATGTCACAATCTCCACATGATACTCCATCGTGGAAGGCTGGTCCCTCCATCTCAAGCTACATGCCCACTACAACATCTCGTGTCGACCTCATCATGTGTCATCCCCATGTGAACCGCTGCCATGATACTCCAACACAATGCCAACATATCTCTGCACAAGCTAGCCCTCATGTTTGAACTAGTTGGGTAGCTAATCCAACCGTCATGCCCAAACCATGAGAATGCACATCCTCATGCCACCATCAATTGTTCCTCAAAGCATCCTGTCACATCCTGAACTCGATCAAGAATCCATCTCCATATAAGTGTAATCCATGCTCAGGTCCATGAAGTAGTCCTCATCTCATCTACAACATGCTGTCCATGATTTTTGGTGTCAATGTGCTACATGAAATTAGCCACATCTATCCCAACATCATCATCCATATGTGTATCTCCTCCATATGAAGAGATCATCTCATCAATCTCCAACTCTCGGTATGCCACATCTAGGTCCATGAAGCAACCTCCATCACATCTACAATGTGCCATCCCTCAAGTCTGCCACAGAAACAAGTATGCACTTGTCTCATCTATCCACGTGCTGCCCATGATCATAGATCAATCAGCTCCCATGTGTCAAAATTTGTTGAGCCTCGGCTCAACCCATGCCCCAAGTGTTGCCACCAAGGCATCATCATCATCGTAACTCCATCACTCCAAAGTGTCTCATATCGATCCTCCACATCAAGTCACTCTTTCAAGCCATTCCCATACATGTACTTGAATGTATGCACCCCATCCTACATCAAAGTCTCTGATCTCAGTTCCTCAATGCATGAAATCCTCTAAGTCCACCATATATGAAGTCCTCAAAAGTCACAACAATCTCATGTCATCATGAGCTCCATGTGTCATCTCTAGCCATCACTCTAGCAAGCATACAAGTCTTGGCCCAAAGGTCTATGCAAGATGCCTCAGTTCTCCACGTAGTAGGAATGCTCCATAGTCTGCTCACAATCCCATCCAAGTCCATGGCCTTGTTGTACAAAAGTTCACAACCTCTCCATCGGCTCATAAATAATAAGTCTCCATGCCACACCAGAAAATCCACCTACACAACATCCCTGCCTTGGCACTCCTCATTGGATGCCCATAAGTGACACCTCTACAAGTGCTCTTGCATAATGTCCCTGCATGAGATTGCCATGCTCCATGTTTCCAACCTGATGTCCATGACTAAGTTGTCCATGTAGTCCAACCAAGTAGACCCATCGCAACAATCGGTCGTCCTCATCCAAGCTACAATCTTCGGTCTAGTGAAATTGGTCACCCAACCATATCATCATGTCATGAGTCCCTCCATCATAGCTCCTCCACCAAAGTGTCCACCAAGACTATCTCTTGGTCTCGGCCATGAGAAGTCCACCCAAGAGTGTGCCCTCCAATCTGTCCATGAGTCATGTCGGGCACTTAGCCATGTGGCTAAAGCATGACTCATTCATCCACAACGATCATCAAGTTCCACCCTTGTCAAGGGCCTTTGCACCTTCTACCATAAGGTCACAAACAACCCCAACAAGTCTTGCAACAATCAACAATCCTTTCTTCTCCATACAAGGTCTCATCGTAGACATCCATGGTAAGATGTTCTTCTGCATCGGAAAATTGATTTTGCCCTTCCCTGCATACGGTCCATCTACCAAATGCTCAAGTGAAACACAAGTATCAATACTTACTTCGTCATCATGAGGTTCCTCCAAATGAGTAGCCTTATCCATACATGTCTGCAAACTGCACGATCCTTGTCCAACTTGATCAATCTCAAGCTCGTCCTCTATCATGATCATGTCTGGAACATCTTCAACTATCACGTATTCCTATTCCTTATTTGCACAATCTGCAACTTCACCTTGCTCCATTTTCCATCCAAGTTGAATCCGGGGATTCTCTTCTTTCAACCTCTTCAACCTATATAAGGTAAGCAAGAGCTTCCCTTTGCATTCTTCCAAACTTGCCATGCCTTGTCCTTCGTCTTCCCCGATTCGTACTTCGTTCGGTCCACAGACACCCAAACCGTGTATACCTGCCCACACGCAGTCCCACTTTCCCACCTGACAAGTGCCCAAATCGTATGACCAGCACGTAGTACCGCCTGCCCAACTCTACGACACCCAGTTCCAACCTTTACCAGCTTCACCAAGTTCCCTGCAACCATGAACCGGCCCTTGTTCCACTTGTATGTGAAACTAGCTTCCTTCACCTGCAAGTACCTGCTTCCACTGTCACGAGCAACCTTGCTCAAATATCAACTGTCAAGTGTATGTACACCTGCTTCACCCAGCTTCCTGCAAGACTCCTCCAAGTCTTCAGACTAGCTCTGATACCAACTGTCACTCCCCTACACCTGCGGTAGTCTTTCAACTGCTTATAGCGAGGTGCGGCACCACCAAACACTTTCTTTTCACCAATACTTATGTTCATGGACTACGCTTAACATTCACTTTCTCCTACTTAGTTTGTGTTTCGCAACCAAGTATTATTATGTTTATCCTTTATACCAATGAACACCCATACTCATTCATTATTAACATCAATTATAAACAAGAAGACAATTGCACAGTATAAAGGGAGGGGAAACTCCCTGCAATATGAGTCTGCCCGAATCAATATATTATAACATCTTCATTTTTACAATGCACAAGTTAAATCTTGGGAAACCCCAAATTTACACTTATCCAAATATACAACTTCAACAAACTCGGTTGCCCAGCTCGTCGGCACCTCTGCACGGTCGCCGCACGACTAACCAAACCTTCGTTCACCCTGTCGCACCGCCATGTCGTTTGCCCAACTCGGGCGCGCCTCAAAGTCACCACACACGGGTGCCTCAACCCGACACACACCTCCATCCACAACCCAACACTTCAACACATCTTCGTGCACACTTGCACGATGGGCAGGCACTCACATGAGCCACCAAGACACCCTCGTCAAGTCGTCGCACAAACGCCTCCGCACGATCACCTCGGGCACGTCTTGCCCAACGCGTTCACCTCTTCACCAAGTGCGACTTACCAAAGGATCGCATGAGCTATGCGCTCATCCCCCTCAAATCTGTGCACAAGTCTTGACTCCAAGAGAGGAGTGCGTATGAGTGATGTTCGAATGATCTTCAAGCGTTTCAACGCTCCATGTATATACACCTCTTCGTGTGTGGGTGGGCTGCCCAGCCGACTGCCCCCACACCCCCTTACACACATCCCTTCGGCGCTCTGCCAAGTCGGCTTCACCACCACAGTTGGTCGGCCAACCCTCCACCACAACCACTCCAAGGATGGGTATAAGTACATCGCATTTGCCATCACAAACCTCCGTCGCATGTGTTATGTCACAAACCACATAACCGCAGCTCGCACTTGTCTATCCACGGTCGCACTTCCGCTCGTCGTTTGGTCGCACAACCTTCCGCAGTGTGCGCGCACCCGGTCGCTCGGCGCCCAACCGCACTGCACACCCGAGGACCTTACACCCTCCCTCGTGCAAACGCCACCCGGGCCGCCGGCGCCCCCGCTCGGCAGGCAGGGCGATTCCGGGAATCGCCCTGCCTGCCAGGCGGGGGCGCGGGCGGCCCGAGTGGCGCCTGGGGGAGGGGGCCCTCGTGCAAGCGCCACTCGGGCCGCCAGCGCCCCCGCCCGGCAGGCAGGGCGATTCCCGCCCTCGTGCAGGCGCCACCCGGGCCGCCCGCGCCCCCGCCTGGCAGGTAGGGCGATTCCCGGAATCGCCCTGCCTATTGAGCGGGGGCGCGGGCGGCCCGGGTGGCACCTGCACGAGGGAGGGTGCCCTCGTACAGGCACCACCCAAGCCGCCCACGCGCCCGCTCGGCAGGTAGGGCGATTCCGGCCCTCGTGCAGGCGCCACCCGTGCCGCCCGCGCCCCCGCTCGGCAGGCAGGGCGGGGCCGTGGGCGGCCCGGGTGGCGCCTGCACGAGGGAGGGTGTCATGCCCCTACACCTGCGGTAGTCCTCCAACCACTTATAGCGAGGTACGGCACCACTGAACGCTTTCTTTTCACCAATACTAACATTCATGGACTACACCTAATTCACTTGTCCTTACTTAGTTTGTGTTTCGCAACCAAGTAAAATTGCATTTATCCTTTATACCAATGAACACCCATACTCATTCATTATCCACAGCAATTATAAAAGACAATAACAATTGCACAGTATAAAGGGGAGGGGCAACTCCCAAACAAGTCTGCCCGACAATATATATTATTCAATCTTTCTTCATAATAATACAATCATCACAAGTAATGCTTGGCAAGCTCCAAGCCAATACTTAGAATCTTTTACAATATAGGCAAATCGGCCTTTTACAATAACATGTGCATGCCTTGCACGAAGGGAGGGTGCTCACCTGAGCTACCAAGACCCCCTTGTCAATCCCGGGACAAAACAACACTCAAGACAATCTTGGGCACACCTTGCCCAACCCTCGACCGGCTCAAGATAAATCCAAGACTGTGCCCAAGAGTAATGCGCATGAGCTATGCACACTCCAACCCAAATCTGCGCACCTCTTTCTTCTTGAACTCTGCGTAGTTGTCCAAGTTCGAATGGATGACAAATGATCCTCAACGCATGCTTATATATATGCATTCTAACATAGTTTCAGTGTGGGTGGTGGCACTCCAGCCGACCCCCAAAATACCATCAACACACCCCTGTGCGTGCCCAAACATGTGTCGGCCTGGCCACACATCCTTCCCACGCTTGCAAGGTATAAATCTTCCATCGCTCCACGCATTTCCTAAGTGTCGTAAAAACTGTCCACTTGTTTCGTCGCATGGAACTCGCAGAAACATCACATTTCCATTCAGCGCGTGCCCGTCGTGCAGCCCGCGCCCGGCCGTGCGCCCGTGCCCGCCTGTGCCCCCGCCCACGCGCCTGTCGACTCGCCCGGCGCCCAACCATGCCCGCGCTCAAGTAGAACTCGAGGTCCTTACAGAGGGCGCCCTCGTGCAGGCGCCACCCGGGCCGCCCGCACCCCCCCCCCGGCAGGCAGGGCGATTCCAGGAATCGCCCTGCCTGTCGGGCGGGGGATCGGGCGGCCTGGGTAACGCCTGCACGACGGCGCCCTCCCTCGTGCAGGCGCCACCAGGGCCGCCTGCGCCCCCGCCCGGCAGGCAGCGCGATTCCGAGAATCACCCTGCCTGCCATGCGGGGGCGCGGGCGGCCCGGGTGGCGCCTGCACGAGGGCGCCCTCCCTCGTGTAGGTGCCACCCGGGCCACCCTCGCCGGCGCTCGGCAGGCAGGGCGATTCCGGGAATAGCCCTGCCTGCCGGGTGGGGGCGCGGGCCGCCCAGGTGGCGCCTGCATGAGGGCGCCCTCCCTCGTGCAGGAGCCACCCGGGCTGCCTGCAACCCCGCCCGGCAGGTAAGGAAATTCCGGGAATTGCCCTGCCTGCCAGGCACGGGCACGGGCGGTCCGAGTGGTGCATGCCCGAGGGAGGGCGCCCTCGTGCAAGCGCCACCCGGGCCGCCCGCACCCGCGCCCGGTAGGGAGGGCGATTCCCGGAATCGCCTTGCCTGCCGGGCGGGGGTGCGTGCGGCCCGAGTTGCGCCTACACGAGGGCACCGCCCTTGGGAATTGCCCTCCCTCGTGCAGGTGCCACCCGGGCCGCCAGCGGCCAGGCAGGGGCGCGGGCGCAGGTGGCCCGGGTGGCCCCTGCACGAGGCCGCCCTCCCTCGTGCAGGCGCCACTCGGGCTGCCCGCGCCCCCGCCCGGCATGCAGGGCGATTCTCGGAATCGCCCTGCTTGCCGGGCGGGGCCGTAGACGGCCCGGGTGGCGCCTGCACGAGGGTGCCTTCCTCGGGAATCGCCCTGCTTACCTGGCGGGGGAGCGGGCGGCCCGGGTGGCACCTGCACGAGGGAGGGCGCCCTCGTGCAGGCGCCACCCGGGCCACCGCGCCCCCGCTCGACATGCAGGACGATTCGTGTAAGCGCCACCCGGGCCACCCATGGCAGGTAGGGCGATTCCGGGAATCTCCCTGTCTACTGGGCGGAGGCGCGGGAAGCCCGGGTGGTGCCTGCGGGAGGGCGCCCTCGTGCAGGCACCACCAGGGCAGCCTGCGCCCCCGCCTGGCAGGTAGGGTGATTCCCGAAATCACCCTGCCTGCCGGGCGGGGGCGCGGGCGGCCCGGGTGGCGTTTGCACGAGGGCGCCCTCCCTCGTGCAGGCGCCACCCGGGCCGCCCGCACCCCCGCCCAGAAAGCAGGCCGATTCCCGGAATTGCCCTACCTGCCGGGCGGGGGCGTGGGCGGCCCTGGTGGCGCCTGCACGAGGGCCCAGGGCACCACCCGGGCTGCCTGCGCCCCCACCCGGCAGGCAAGGCGATTCTGGGATTCGCCCTGCCTGCCGGGCGGGGGCGCGGGCGGCTTAGGTGGCGCCTGCACGAGGGCACCCTCCCTCGTGTAAGCGCCAACCGGGTCGCCCGCCCTTGTACAGGCACCGCCCGGGCCGCATGCGCCTCCGCCCGGCAGGCAGGGCGATTCCGGGAATCGCCCTCCCTTCCGGGCGGGGCCGAGGGCGGCCTGGGTGGCGCCTACACGAGGGCACCCTCCCTCGTGCAGGTGCCACCCGCGTCCTCGCCCGGCAGGCAGGGCGATTCCCGGAATCGCCCTGCCTGCCGGGCGGAGGTGCGGGCGGCCCGGGTGGTGCCTTCACAAGGTCGCCCTCTCTCGTGCAGGTGCTACCTGGGCCGCTCGTGCCCCCGCTCGGCAGCCAGGGCGATTCCCGGAATCGCCCTGCCTACCGGGCGAGGGTGCGGGTGGCCCGGGTGGTGCCTTCACGAGGGTGCTACCCTCGGGAATTGCCCTGCCTGCCTGGTGGGGGTGCGGGCGGCCCGGGTCGCGCCTGCACGAGGGTCCTTCCCTCGTGCAAGCACCACCCGGGCCGCTCGCGCCCCTGCCCGGCAGGCAGGGCGATTCCGGGAATCACCCTGTCTGCCTGGCGGGGCCGTGGGCGGCCCGGGTGGCGCCTGCACGAGGGTCCCTCCCTCGTGTAAGCGCCACCCGGGTCGCCTGCACCCCCGCCCGGCAGGCAAGGCGATTCCCGGAATTGCCCTGCCTACCGGGCGGGGGTGCGGGCGGCCCGGGTGGCGCCCTCCCTCATGCAGGCACCACCCGGGCCGCCCGCGCCCCCGCCCGGCAGGCAGTGCGATTCCAGGAATTTCCCTACCTTCCGGGCGGGGACGGGGCGGCCCGAGTGGCGCCTGCACGAGGGGCAGCTCCTGTGAGTGTCGCTTCATTCACAACATCAATGGGATTTGAATTCCACCATTGTCCTGTCAAAGCACAAACGAATTACAATACATATTATGATCAAGTTACCACTCTATTTCGTTATTTAATTAGATATTACTGCTTCAAAACAGCACACCGGTATCGTTAAAGCTGCATACCCAGAACGATGGGAAACTGTTTATCCGGGACAGTATAGGGATAAGTAGTTCCCCTCTTGGGATAGATAATTAAGGCTCCATAGACTGTAGCTCTAAGCCATGAACTATGAGCATGCCACCAGAGGGTCCCTTCTTGACCAGTGATTTTGAATTTGTAAATGTAACTTCCACCAGGGCGAATGGGGCATTGGGTTACAAACTCAGGTCCATCAGCCCACCCTGTGCGGAACTGCCGTATTCCATGCCTGCAAATATATAAATATGGAGTGTTATGCATAAGAAACGAATTCATCATTATTTAATACGGAGACAAGAACAATAGACCATTACAGATTACAGACCAGTGAATGGTGGCGTTATACTGGGCCTTGTTGCGGACTTCCACTATAAGAGTGTCTCCACTGTGAACATGGAGTGTTGGACCGGGAAACTGTCCATTCACTGTAATTATGTTGTGTGTCCGGCACAGCCTTGTTACGGACATGGATTCAATCTTCACACAACCAGATATCATCAGTTTCCTAACTCTAGGACACAATATTGGAAATGGAATGAAACCAATCATGCAAAAACGGTTGGAGGTCAAAAACTGAGACACTTACATCAAACGTGTATCGATGTATGCTTCCCATGGCTGTAGCAGCGAAAAGGTTCAGGCACACCACCAACAGAAAAATTAGCTTCGCTGAAAATGGCGGCATTTTGTTGACATGCGGTCGATTCAACCCTAATTCTGCCATTGTATAGCCAATCTTTGAGAGCTATTAGCTAACAAAACCGATTTGTATTTCCTCCGCTTCGTAATTAAAACTGTTTGAACTCGACTCAACTTCTCCAGGTATCACAAACTTTCTTAAACAGCAAGCGGCCTCTGTCCAAATGAATTTTCGTGACAGATAAAGAAGAAGACCAATGCAATGTACTGGAGAGGAACTGAGCCCCGCGAGGATTTATATAAGTAAATTGCCAATGGCAACGGAGACTTCTTCTACAATCAGTATAGGTTTCTGGGGTTGGTGAGAGTTAGTGAAGGATTGTTAATATGGATTGAAATCAGTGACTGAGCATAGGAGAATTAGGACTGGAACTGTTCAACGAAAAGGCAATAACAAGAGTTGTAATAGTTAATAAGAATGCGGTAGTAGTACGAATATATTGATTTTGTTGCGTTTACTTTTAATTCCGTGTGGATAAAACATCAGATGCTTGCATCACTAATAGCGTGTATGCCTGTTTTCCACAGATTCTTCCCCTTCCGCATGTTTTCCTATGGTTGAAAAATAAAAATAAAAAACTAAAAACTGTGACCAGTTCTCCATCTCACGGTTGAGAGACATACAGAGCCTTCCAGTATGCAAAGTTGAAACGTTTCATTAATAAGAGTTGTAATAGTTACGTAAACGACAGTATTGATGAAGATCAGCCTAGTAGTGTACATTCTGATTTTGGTTTTGTCGGGTTTACTTTTATTTACCGCATGTATAAATCGTCTTGCTTTATTAATTATATAGCGCGTCAGATGCTTGCTTTATTAATTATATAGCGCGTATACCTGTTTTCCACATACTCTTGCCCTTCCCCATGTTTTATTATAGCCGGAAAAAATGAACTGTGACCAGTTCTCGATCTCACGGTTGATAGAAATATGGAGCACACTTAAATCGTTTCACTTTAGAATCCGATGGTTAGATCTCCTCTTTGCGAGCCTGACGTTATTAATTTACGCATGAACGCGTCAAGAACATTTATAATTTGTCATAGACTAGTCATACCTTCTATCGATCACGTGTGTTTTGAGAGGATAATATCATGAGTTTTTTTTCGGGGAGGGAGGAAGGATCATAATTTGTAAAATTAAAATAAATTTTATAAATAGTTATTTCATAATTTGAAAATAGTTACTTTATAATGTGATATGTATCAATGGTTATGTCCCATAATAACATTTTTCAAAGGTTATGTTCATCTTTTATTGTTCACGGAGACTATCTTATGTTATATGTTTATCAAAGGTTATGATGTATTATGGCATTTTTAAATGTTTATGTTTCATTAGAACATCTATGGATTATGTGTTTTTTTTAATAATTATTAGTGTTTTTGTTGCATATATGAATTCACACATAAAACACGAGCCGCTACTCTTTTATTGTTCACATAAAATATGATGTTTACAATGAACCCGGTGAAGGGTATTTATCTTTTTCTAACTAGCTACTTGCCTAAAATATCTTGACATGCAACCACACACTAAAAGTCACCTATCCACTTCAAGTTCTTGAATACGATATTTGTACTTGGTAATATGTGATTTTTGCATTGATTTTTAAGTTAATCATTATTATTTGAAAAAAAAAGTGATTTTTATTATTTTTTTGACATGAAATTCATAGAAAACGCTATTATTTAACCATTTTTAGTTAAAAGTATCGTATAAAAAATGTGATTTTGACATGTCAATTCTAGCAAAAAATTATCAAAACGTATATTTTTTTAGTTATATTTATGTTAAAAATGGTTATTTTTATGTCCATTGTTAAAAAATATTGTTTTTTAGAAACAATTATTTCATATGGATTGAAAAATTAATTAAATATGTATAAATATGTAGAATATCGAAAAGTCTAAATATCGACCTTCTAATTTAAAAATGCAAAACAATAAAAACCTCACGAATTTTTTTTTTTTAAATTAAAATAAAAAACAAGAAAATGTGAAGAAAACGACCACTTCAAAAATTATCAAATTTACTAAATAATTATTTACATTTTATACATTAAAAAATTTAAAGCCAAAAAACAGGGCTTTTAAAAAAGGAGTGTGATGCAGAATGCTCACTTTTTTAAATCAGCATGAAAATCACTACCATTCTAAAACGTGATGTACATAAAAAAAATTAAAGTGCCAAAAACTATGCTCTAAAAAAAACATGTGTGTTCTGCATCACCCCTTTTCAAAATCAGGTCACTTTTTTGCTATCTCTACGAAACTAGTAACAGTATCAGTTCCCGTTTCAAAGTTTACATTATTTCCTGAATTCTCTGTCTAAGATGTCAGCTTCATTAATAACCCATTTAACCATGTTGGTATAAGGGATTATCTTCGGGTGCGCGACTATGTTATGCAAAAATGAGCATGTTGTTTCTAACAAGGAAGCCTAAGGAATCATGTCTGTTAACTATAATCTTCATTTCTAAAATCCTTGGCTGCTCTTCCTGCAGTATATTATACATGGCCTCCCATGTAGAGGTTCCTCCCTCTATATTGCATGTAGTATCCATAAACAAAGGAGTTATCTCTGAGTTCTCAGAGGTGACTGCCTTGCCTTCTTCACCATTGTTCTCAATGATTTTCTATGCGGGTTTTCCTGAAAGTGAAGAACAACAGCTATCGGATACACAAAGATGATAATGAACGTAAAACGAAACACTGCAAATAACTTGTAATGGTGATAAAAGGAGTTTTATTCGAACGCACGTAAGAAGATATCATATCATGTTAAATGGATTTTCACACATAAATGAAGTTATCTCTTACTAAATGCCCACTAATGCTTTGTTATCCCTTAGCTTTAATGCTCATAAATATCTGCATCGTAAAACAAAAAGAAAGCTTCTAGGGTGGCGAGCCTTTGAACTGCAATGATGACAATTGTGTGATTTGCGAAGCAATATCGCAGATCACAATATCACATTATGCCTTTTTGCCTTTCTTTCCTCCTGCTATGTTTCTACGAGATGCAAGATGCGAGCCGCTCATTAATCATTTCAAAACGTAGCTACTTTCCAGGTTTATCTATGTAAAAGACCCTTTTTAATGAGTGGCAGACCTAAAACATTTGCTTATGATATATTTAAGGAGTGGGTCTAGGTCTTGATCGCATTTCGCAATATCGGCTAGTGGTAAGTTTGTGGTGTTCGTTTGAATGCCCAAAATGAGATGCGATAAGGGTTATAACACCATCTCAATTTTTCATCTCGCATGTTTCGAAATAACCTTTTTAAGGTGGGTCCTTTATGAATGGTGACATGTGATGCGAGACTAAGCCTAAATAGTTTAAGGACTTAGTTTATGTCAGATTTATGATAGTTTCGAGCATACAGTCATTTTTCAATCTTTTTACTTGATTTTGGAGGGTTAGGAAGGTCTTTTGATGGCGATTAAGCATGCTATATGTGGGAAGGTAAGCATTTAGTAGTTCTCTAAAAGGGGGGGTTTGGTTGATATCTTTGCTTTATTCCAAAAATAAAAGAAATGCCTAAATGCTAAGTTTTGTTTCCTTGGATAGATTTTTAAAGGGTCCCCATTTATTAACGTAATATTAACTACTATCATTAATAAATGGGGGGTTGCTGAATAGCACAACAGTGTGCTGAGAATAAATTATTTTACATAGATTGTCAAGAGGAAGAAGAAAAGGAACAAGAAACATCAAAATGAGAGGATACACACCAAGAACAACCCATAGAGAAAGAAGAAATGAATTTGACCATATCTTGTAATGCATTGGCCGCAATTACCACTCCTCAAACTATTAATATAGAAGGACATATCAAGAATAAAAAGGAAATAGTGTTGATTGATTCGTGAGGTACCCATAATTTTATTAATTGTAAGATAGCGAAGGAATTGAATTGCTTCCTATATCCAACACCAGAATGTCAAGTGATGGTTGAAAATGGAGGAACCATAATATCAAGATATCCATGGGAGAATATGTGTTGAATATTTTTTATGCTCTTGACCTGCGAGAAGATGCCAGAATACCAAATATAGGAAGAAACACAACCCAGAACACAGAACAAAATGAGAAATAACAGCATGTATTTTATTATTTAGCGATGAAAGCAATGCTCACTTGCCTCTTTGAGGGGGCAACCTCCAGTAGAGCAGGGCTCGATTACAAAATAAGACACAATGCTCCTCAATGGGGAATCTCTATCCTTTATATAGGATTCATACATGCAATACCATGGGTTAGTACCATGGTTCTATTAATACCATCTATCTAATACCATGGCCCATCTGCAACTAACTGTGGTCCCTTTCTTTAAATGCAGGTTAACCACTTATAATTATTAATATGGGCTTTATTGACTCTTTAACTAACTATAACTATGACTTGACCCTATTACATAAATAAGGGGGTTAGGGTTGGACCCTAATATGCCCTCCCCCATAAAAACAGCCTTGTCCTCAAGGCTAAAGCTGCGGAAACTGCTGAAGAATAGTGGTTGGTTCCCAGGTCATACCTTCTGGAGAGGTGTCTTTCCACTTGATGAGGACTTACTTGATCGTACGGTCACGCAGGTTTCACCTATTCAGGTTGGAGCCAGATTGAACCTTCTTCAAATAATTTTGGTAGACCGGTTTGAATTCTGCGATTCTTCTGCACCACTTTCTTGAGGCATGATACATGGAAGACGAGATGGATTTTTGCAGCGGGTGGCAAGGCTAGCTTGTAGGCTACTTCTCCAATGTACTAAAGTATTTGATATGGTCCGTAGAATTTTGGAGATAATTTCTGACGACCCTTGTCTTTGAGTGATGTTTGCTTGTATGGTTGCAGCCTCAAGAATACCTAATCCCCTTCTTGAAATGTGTGCTTTGAATGATGTTGGTCTGCCTTTTGCTTCATGCAATTCTGAGCTTGTTGGAGAGTATCTTTGAGGTGGGTGAGCATGGTTGCATAGTTCTGTAGGAGTTGATCTACTACTTGCACCTTAGAGCATCCAAGGATATAAGAAGTAGGTGAAGGGGGGAGTTAACCATAAACTGCTTTAGATAGAGTCATCTTCGTGGTGGTATAATAGTTATTATTATACCACCATTTAGCTAGAGGCAACCATTGTACCCATTGATGTTTCTTTTCTAAATTGAAGCACCTGAGGTAGGTCTCCAGACATTTGTTGACTACTTCATTTTGACCATCAATTTGGGGATGATAGGAAGTACTGAGTGGGAGTTGGGTGCCTTGTAGCTTGAAATGTTCTTGCCAAAAGTTACTAGTGAAGATTGGGTCATGATCAGATACAATGGAAGTGGGCATGCCATGCAGTTTGAAGATATGGTCCACGAAAGATTGAGCCACCAAAGTGGGGGTAAATGGGTGGGGTAGTGCGCAAAAACGAGCATACATAGAATGTCTATCCAGAACCACCATGATGACTGACTTGTTCCCTGACTTCGGAAGACCAATAATATGCAAACATCTGTCCAGATTGAGGTAGGGATGGGAAATGGTTGTAAAGTGCCTAGGGACTTGAATATTTCTCCTTTGTGGTGCTGACACACATCACATTCAACTACAAAAGGAAGAATGTCAATTTTCATGCCTGTCCAAAAGAAGGAACAACGAGTGCGAGCATAAGTCCTCTAAAAGCCTACATGACCTGCAGTGGGAGATGAGTGCAACTTTGCCAAAATGCGTGTTTTGAGGGTGGATGCCAGTGATATCACTACTCTATCCTTGTAGAGAAGAATCTCATCCTTCCAAGAGTATCCCACTGTGGAATTAGGATCTGCTCACAATTTATTAATGAGTTGGGAGAGCGAAGGGTGTGAAAACGATTCCTTGCGGGCTTCTTCAATCTAATCTGGAATGGGAAGAGAGATTGCTAGCAGGTTGTTGTCCTCCTCAAATTGGCATGATAAAGCATCTAGTACGACATTTTCGCGCGCTTTCTTGTAAATTATCTCATAATCATATCCCAACATTTTTTCCAGCCATCTATTTTGCTGTGGCAAGGATAGTCGTTGCTCCAAAAAATATTTGAGGCTTCGATGGTCTATGCGGATTTGGAAATGTCGCTCCAATAAGTATGGTCACCAGGTATCCACTGCATGTAAGATGGCCATCATCTCCTTCTCATAGGTAGATTGTCGAAGATGTTTCCCACTTAGTTGTTGGCTGGTGAATGCCAAGGGTTGATCTTCCAGCATTAAGACATCCCCAATACCCGTACCTGAAGCATCACATTCAATCACAAAAGATTTGGTGAAGTCAGGTAGTGCCAATACGGAAGTGGAACACATGGCATGTTTGAGAGCCATAAACGCCTTTTGTGGTTCACTAGTCCAGAGGAATGAATTTTTCTTAAGAAGGTGAGTGAGGGGTCTAGCAATGTGACCATAATTGTGGACAAATTTACGATAGTAGCCGGTGAGACCCAAGAATCCTCTCAAACTCTTCAAGGTCTTTGGTTGGGGCCAATCTTGCATTGATTGGATCTTTTTGGGATCCATCCTAACACCTTCATGCCCCACAATGTGGCCCAAATACTTGACTTCTTCCATGCCAAAAGAGCACTTGGAGAATCTGACAAATAATTTATTCTTATGGAGCAGTTGCAAGAGTAGGTCTACATGCTGAAGATGTTTTTCCCAGGTGAGGTTGTAGATGAGAATGTCATCAAAGAAAACGAGGAAATTTTTTCTAAGATATGGTTGGTGCAGGTGATTCATGAGGGTCTGAAAAGTGGATGGGGCATTGCAGAGACCAAATGGCATGACGAGGAATTCATAATGGCCTTCATGAGTTTGGAAAGCAGTCTTGGGAATGTCTACTTCTTTCATGCGTATTTGGACATAGCCCGAGCGAAGATCTAGCTTAGTAAATGATTGAGCACCATTTAGTTCATCCAGCAAATCATCAACAACTGGGATAGGGAATTTATCTTTGACTGTAACCTTGTTGAGGGCCCTGAAGTCAGGACATATGCACCATTCCCCATATTTCTTGAACACCATCACCACAAGTGATGAAAAGGACTGATGCTAGGACAAATGACACTGGCTTCCAGGAGTTCCTTGATGATTTTTTCAATTTCATTATTTTGGGTGAACATGTATTTATATGGGTGCACATTTGGTGGTTGTGCCCATAGGACAAAACTGATGTTATGATCATGTTCCCCTCTGGAGGGTGGAAGCTCATGAGGTTTGTCAAAGACCTGTGGGTGGTTGTTTAAGACCTGTTGCATCTCAGGATGAATATGAAGAGTAGTGAGCTCGATGACCTGGATGGCATTAAATTGGGTGATAACTCCATGATGGCCCTTTTTTAACAATTTTTCCATTCGATGCGAGTTGATGATAGAACGAGTACCTGCCTGGAGTCCACAGAGGGTATGCATGTGGTCATTCTATTTAAAGAGGATATATAACTCGTAGAAATCCATTGTGATTAGGCCCAGTGTGCAGAGCCATTCAGCACCCAAGACAATGTCACAACCACCCATGTTGATGGCAAACATGTGGTTCTTTAGGTGGTAATCTCCCATTTGAAGTTTTATATTTTCACAGTGGCCTTCACATTTCATTGTCCCCCGATCAACAATCTACACCTGGAAATTAGAGACTGCTCTAACAAAACAATGAACAACTTTTGCGAATTTATAATGGATAAAGTTATGTGTGCTACCACTATCAATCAATACTACTACAAGGCAATGTTTAATAAAACCTCTGATTTTGAGAGTTTGGGGAGAAGAAATGCTTGCCAAAGAATAGAGTGAGATAATTGTTTCTTCTAGTGTAGCTGGGAGCTCATTGTCCTTTTGGTTGTCCTCATCGTCCTCCTCTGGTCCCTCAAAGGGTGGGGCTTCCTCAGAGGAACTATGATCAGTAGCATCAATTTGAAAGAATCTAGGTTCCTTTCATTTATGCCCTGGGGAGTATTTGTCATCATAGTAGTAACACCATCCTTGCTTTCTTCTTTTAGCCATTTTTGCGGGGGACACCTTTTAAACCTTAATTTTTTGGGTAGTTCCCTGAGCCTCGGTTGGGCATCCCTTGGCTATGAAATTTGGACGAGGCGCCTGGGCTGTTAAAGCACATTCCACTTCAATAGCCTTTGTTCAAGCTTCCATCCATGTGGTTGGGTGGTGCATTCAGACGCGAGCTTGGATGGCTTCCTTGAGACCACTTACAAAACATTTCAAATAGAATTCATCTCCTAGACCTATTGTGTGGTAGGCCAATGTCTCAAAGGCTATAAGATAGTCGTTTACTGTGACTGTCTATCTGAGCTTAGTAAGATGACCCAAAAAATTAGATTGACGGTCAAAGCCGTCACAAATGGATTTTGCACAAGCCTGCCAAGTAATTATCCTTCGATAAAAATTCTGATTCCATTTTCACCATTGCCATCTTTCTTGGTCTAGGTAAAGGCCTCCCACATGTAGTTTAGTTTCATCATCTACGATGTTATTCAGAGTGAAATATTGGTCCATTTGTGCTACCCATATTTCCGGATTAGAGCCATCAAATTTGTACATATCCAGCTTGGGTGGTCGAAGGTGGGAATGTCTAATTTCCATGGAAGTGAAGATGATGGCTAGATTCTCCTTCAAGGTCTTCATGGAAACCATGTGCCTCTGATAGTAACGCCAACTTGCCCTTTGTGACTGTGTCTGTTAATGTCTTTATCTGGTCGATTAAAGAAACCACATTTTTTTCAATGTTATCGATCTTGTCATTGGTCATGGCTCGAGCTTTGGCATCTACTATACACAGATCTGGGTCGCTTGTCATCACTGTGAAAAAATTTGGGACCACCCGAAAATTGAAGCTAACAAGTGAATGGTACCACCTCGCTTAGCTCGTCATCGAGTTTTTTCTTTTTTTTTACTCCGAGAGGACTTTTACTCCCCTCTTATCAATACTACAGTGGCCAATTTCCAAAAACATTAATCTTTCCCAATGTCCTGCGAGAATCGCCCAGGGTATAGGATTTACAAGCCTCCCTACACAATTGGTCAGATCTTTCTGTGAAACCCTCAATTGCTGAATGTGAGTTGGATTGCAGTGGTGACAGAACCCCAACTGCTAGATCTGAATGGTACTATGGCATTAAACCCTGAATTGGTTGGTCTTATTGTTATGGCAGCAACAAAACCCCAACTGCTAGATCTGATTTGGAAAAGAAGATAATGGGTGATCTTTAGAGAGATGAGGGAACTATGGTCTCAAGGAGTGTCAAGTGCTACAAATCGCAATATACATATGGGTCCAACAATAGTACTCGGCCCAATCTTTCAAGGCACTAACTAAGGAGGATCGACCGTACCCTTAGTCGTACTATCCGATTACCCTATTGTACGGATGAGTAATCTCCCCGAGTGCTGTTCTTGGTTTACTGTAGCAGCAAGACGACCGACGGTTTATCTACGGCGAGGTTTCAGGTGAGCCTAGGGGGCTTCCGATATACCCAGAGGGTACTTGAAAGACAGTCTGTGCACGGTTCTGTCTAATTTTCTACTGCTCGAAGGGGTACCCACAAGGGTTACAAGGGAGTCCAACAAGCATGACCACCTCTTATATTTCCTACATGCATGCCTCCCCAAATCCGCAGTTTCATGCGCTCAATGACAGATCCTGTGGTTTAAAGACGCCAGAACACATCTCTAGCCAAAAACAAATATGCTAAAAATGGAGATACCACCGGCCCTGGAAAGCACTCTAATACAACTTTTTATGCTCTTGACCTACGGGAAGATGCTAGAATACCAAATATACGAAGAAACACAACCTAGAACATAGAAAAAAATGAGAAATAACAGCATTTATTTTATTATTTAGAGATGAAAGCAATGTTCACTTGCCTCTTCGAGGGGGCAACCTCCAATAGAGCAGGGCACGATTACAAAATAAGACACGACGCTCCTCAATGGGAGCATCTATCCTTTATATGGGATTCGTACATGCAATTCCATGGGTCATTACCATCGTTCTATTAATACCATCTATCTAATACCATGGCCCATTTGCAACTAACTGTGGTCCCTTTCTTTAAATGCGGGTCAACCACTTACAACTATTAATACGAGCTTTATTGAATCTTTAACTAACTATAACTATGACTTGACCCTATTACATAAATAAGGGGGTTAGGTTTGGACCCTAACAATAGTCCAATGATTTCCATTCCAATGGGTGGTATCGATGTTGTACTAAGAGTCCAATGGATACATTCTTTGGGTACGATAGCTTTTAATTTTCAAGAACTTTTCTTGAATTTTTTTTTAGAAGGAAAGTAAGGATAATTAAGGGCTATCGCAGGGAAACTAGGAAAGATAATGAACTCTAACAGCATGAAAAAACTTATAACTAAAGAAAAACGTGGCGTAATTGCACAATTATGTTCGATAGAGGTTCCGACATCGAAATCATCTATTTCTCCAGCTCTCCAAAAGATCTTGGACAATCATTCCAAGGTATTTGAGACTCCCAAAGGAATCCCACGTATTCGTGATCATGATCATGCTATTCATTTGATTCTAGGAAGTGTTCCTCCAAACACCAGGCCTTACAGATATCCCTATGCCCAAAAGAGTGAAATTGAACATATGGTTGCAGAAATGCTAGAGGCTAGTATAATTCAACCTAGTCAAAGTTATTTCTCTACTCCAGTAGTATTGGTACGAAAGAAGGATGGGTCATGGCACATGTGTCCATACTATTGGGAGATCAACAAGCTCATTATTAAAGATAAATCTCCCATTCCTATCACTAATGAATTATTAGATGAATTGCATGGAGCAATTTACTTCACCAAGTTGTACATTTGTTCAAGATATCATCAAATCAGAATGAAGACTGAAGACATTCTGAAAGCATCATTTAGAACTCATGAGGGTCATTATGATTTTTTGGTCATGCCTTTTGGCCTTACCAATACACCTTCTAGATTTCAAGGTTTGATGAATTCCATTTTAAAAACCTTCCTTAGAAAATTTGTGTTAGTATTTTTTGATGATATACTAATCTACAACAAGTCTTGGAAGGATCATATTCAACATGTTGATATAGTGCTCAAACTATTGGAGGAGAAAGAATTATATGCAAAAACCTCCAAATGTTTCTTTGGAGTACAAGAGGTGGAATATTTGGGTCATATTATATCTCATGAAGGTGTTAAGGTAAACCCTATAAAAAGTAAACCCATTAAGGAATGTAAAATACCCACATCCATAAAGCATCTGCAAGTATTTCTCAGGTTGACGGGGTATTATCGCTATTTTGTTAAGAATTATGGGAGAATAGAAGCACCTGTAACAATATTATTGAACAAAGATGCATTTTCCTAGACTTTAGAAGAAACGAAAGCCTTTGAACATCTTAAAGAGGCAATGTTCCAAGAATTGGTCTTAGATATGCTAGACTTCACAAAAACCTTTATTGTGGAATGTGATGCCTCGAGAAATGGGATTGGTGTTGTTTTAATGCAAGAAGAAAGACCCATTTCTTTTTAAAATCGTCTAATCAAAGGAAAGTATTTACAATAAGATATTTATGAGAAGGAAATGTTGGCAATACTACATGCACTTAAGAAATGGTGACCTTACCTAATGGGAAGACACTTCAAGGTAAAAACAGATCATGATAATCTTAAATACTTTTTAGAAAAAGGATTATCTTCACAAGAGCAGTAAAAATGGGTCACAAAGATGTTGGGTTATGACTTTGAAATAATCTACAAAAAAGTGAAGAAACATGTTGTTGCAAATGCACTCTCAAGAAAGGATGAGGATGTGGAAGCATTTATTTTCGCCATTTTTATTATCCAACCAGATTGGATAAGTGAAGCAAGGGATGAATGGAAGAATGGCGAAGAAGTGTGAGAACTCATTCAAAAGTTGCAGCAAGATCCCAGTACATATGATACATTTAGTTGGAAAGATGATTCGTTATGTTACAAAGATTGCTTATACATTTGTAAGAATTCCCTACTCAAGAAAAAGATTCTTCTGGAATTGCACACCTGTCCCTTAGGAGGGAAATCCAAATTTTTAAAAACTTACCACAGGGTTAAGAAGGAATTTTTTTGGGATGACCTTAAATCTAATATTCAAAAGTTTGTGGCAGAATGTTTGGTTTGCCAACAAAATAAAGTTGAGACAATTAAGAACCCAGGTCTATTGCAACCTTTATCCACTCTAAGTCAACGTTGGGAGGATATTTCAATGGATTTTATCACAGTTTTACCCAAGTCTAAAGGAAAGAGTGTCATCATGGTGGTAGTTGATAGACTTACCAAGTATGCACACTTTCCTGCATTATGTCATCCATTTAAATCTAGTGCAATTGCTACTACATTTATGGAAACAATTCAAAAGCTACAGGGAAACCCAAAGATTATTGTAAGCGATAGAGATCCTATTTTCATTGGAAATTTTTGGATGTAATTTTTTTTTGTCTCGGTACTCAGTTAACTTGTAGCTCATCGTATCATCCTCAATGTGATGGGAAAACTGAGATAGTGAAAAAATGTTTGGATGGATATCGTTGTTGCTTTGTACCAGATAAACAAAAACAATGGGTCAAATGGTTGCCTCTGGCAGAATGGTGGTATAACACTTCCTTCCATATTGCAGCAAAAATGACCCCATTTTGGAACTTTATGGATATCATCCACCATCCATCACATCATATTTAAGAGAAAATTATAAGGTTCAAGTAGTGGAAGATCACATCCAGCATCAACAAAAAGTTCTCCAACTCTTAAAGGATAACCTGACTTTGGTGCATAATAGAATGAAACAACATGCAGATCAACATCGCAGTGAGAGAAGTTTTGATGTAGGTGACATGGTATTTCTACGAATACAACCATACAATCAAATGTCCCTCAAGCAAGATATGAAGGATAATAAATTATCACCAAAGTATTATCGTTTGTACAAGGTGTTGCAAAACATTAGTACTATGGCATACAAATTGGAGCTTCATGCATCTTCCTAAGTGCACCTAGTTTTCCATGTTTCATGCTTAAAGAAGGTTATAGGTGACAAGCTCCAAGTTCAAACAATATTGCTAGAACTTGAAAAGGAAGCAAAAATCATATTGGAACCTAAAGAAGTCATTGAAACAATAACTCAACAACTTAGAAATCCATCAATTTCAGATTATCTCATCAAGTGGAAGAAACTACCTGTTGAATATTCCACATGGGAGGATGAGAATTTTATATAGAGGCATCTAGAACTACTCAGGAGTTGATGAAAAAGACTTTTTTTAAGGAGAGGGGCATGTTAGGTACCTATAATAATAGTGTATTCCCTTATTATTATTGTCATTATAGCCCCTTATTGTTATTGTTGTTCCCATGTTGTCCCCATATTGTTATTATTGTGCCCTTACATTATTATTGCTATGTCCGCTTGACTATATTATGATCCCTTAGACTCCTATATATATAAGGGAGGTATTTTCATTTTTCCCATCCAATAATTTTTCATTTGTGTAATGTAAAGGAGGTTGCCCCCTCAAAGAGGCTGATTTTGAAGCCGTTGCCCTAACTTTTCTTCTATTTTGTGAGCTAGTTGCATAGCAATTGGTATTAGAGCTTTCAAGTTACTTACTGGGTGTTTCCATTTTCTTTCTTTGGGGCATAAATTAATGATAATTATGCTTCACTATTTCCTTTGAATTGCTTCAAACTAATTTTTCAAACCAAACTTATGTAAAATTTTAGAAAGACTACACACCCTTTTTGACTTTGTAGGCGTTTGATATTGAATCAACTTTATATCTGTAATTGAATATCTCCAAGGTCTAAAATTTCGTCCTATGGTAGCCCTCTACATCCTCGTTCCAACCCCACAAGTCTGATCAAGATTGGATTCTCCAAGAAAGAGTTATTCCAAATCACCCACGATGACCTAATTATAGACTGGTTCAGTAGATCGAACTTGTATGAAGTGCCACGTGTCACGATTTCGACCTTTGGACCTGAAACCGAAACACAGAAAACTAATGTCCATCCCCTTTTTGTACCTTTTCACAAAGTTTCAATCTGATGCTCAGAGAGAAAGTTATGACGATGTTACCTAGGTCAATTGTTGGAGATATAATTTGGGAGCCTGCAAAAACCCAAAATTCCTTGGATCATATCTCTGAAAATATATAGAGACAAGATCTGAAATTCATAACCAAGATTCATCAATATTTCATTTCAAATGGGTTTTAAACTTATGTTCTGAAACATTATAGAAAAAAGTTTATAGTGGCAATTCCACGATGGCCAGTTTGAAGCAGTGAAACCCTAGAATCCAAAGCTCTAATACCAAATGTTATGCAACCAGCTCACAAAATAGAAGAAAAGATACAAAAACGAATTCAAATTCAGCCTCTTCGAGGAGGAAACGTCCTTTGCATTACATAAATGAAAAATTATTGGATGCTACAAATGACAAGACCTCTTTCTATATATAGGAGTCTAAGGGGTCACAATATAGTCAAGTCGACATAACAATAATAATGTAAGGGCACAAAAATAACAACAATGGGCTTCTATGGGGTACAATAATAACAATATGGGGACAACATGGGCACAACAATAACAATAAGGGGCTACAATGACAATAATAATAAGGGAATATACTAATATTATAGGGGCCTAACAAGTTATGGCATGCAAGTGTGTTTTTTATTCTCTTGTTGTTATTGGCCTGTGTTTTACCAGGTGTGATGATGATTTTCATCCTTTCCTTGACATTTCTGGATAACCATGGTGTGATTTGGTTTTTCTTACTTGGTTGATCTAGATTTCCAGATGGTTTCGAAACAGAGTGGGGTGGTCTCGGAGAAATCACAAGGCCTAGGAATTCTTGGACTAGTAAAGATGGGATTGTCGTAAATCTTGATTGTGTATGCTCTCGCTGTGTCTAGGAATACTTGACTGATGAATGGAGGAATATATGTTAAATCCTAGAGGGTGGAGATGGAAAAGTCATCACAATTTAGCTGGAGAGATGCAGAGGCATCCATACTTGTATAGGCCTAGTGATCCCTGGACCGATATGTGGTGGGATTGCAGTAAATCCTGGTAGTGTATGTTTCTTGTTTGGGCCTAGGAATCCCTTAGTGGGATTGCGATAAATCCTAGTTGCATAGATGAGGGTTTTGGGCATAGGAATCCCTTTGCGAGATATATAGTAAATCCTGAGGAAGTCCTGTATGGTTTTGTTGTGAGATCCACATTCATGCTTAGAATATGGCACAGGGGTGACTAGCTGAAAGAATGATCTAGTTTAGCCTAATCTATGGTCAAGTTGTACATGGAATTCCCTGACTTGGCTTGATTGTGCTTATGTTAATAAGAGTTATTTTCCTCTAGTGTTCTATGTGTAAATGTATTGGTTATTATGAGTCTTTAATGGTTGTTGTATTATTGTTATTATGTTGGTTGTATGATGGTTATAAGCATAGTTTTTTTGCAATACTTATTCATGGCTCTTATCATGTTTTGATTAATAAATGAATGAATAATGAATGTATGACCTAATAGATGATAATACAGCTATTTTAAGAAGGCATCAATCCTTCTTGATGAATCTCATATAAGTATGAGACCCCTATGTTCAGATCTGTTGTTATGACCTGTAGGTTAATTGTTTATGATGTGTTCGAAAGAATGCCTGTCATGGATGCTAGGGATCAGGTCAAGTCCTTATTCAAGTTTTTCATTAGTAGTACTATTTTAAATATTATTTATCATTTTTGGAAACTTAACGATGTTTTTGGCAGAGGCTTGAGTACGAGCCATGACAAAGTGGCTCATAATTTGGGGTCGTTGGCATAGAAATTCCCAAAAAAGACTACAGTTGCATGGTTGTCTTGTCATGGGAGTGACTGGAGGCTTTCACTCGCTTGGAGGTCTTGTCATGAAAGTGATGGGAGCTCTCGCTCATTAAAAATATAAGCTGGCTAAGGGGTTGGGCACCTGGAGCGGTTGGTTGACTCTTGGGGGTCCTGTAGCAGCAAAGGTAGGTATGTAAAGTGTTAGTTTGTCGATTCCGCTTCCGTAAGGTGATCTAGTAGATCGAATCATATCATAATAACTCCTTGTCACATGTTTACAATAACAAGCTAGTAACTTGGGTAAATGTGGGAGGAGGGTGTTACATAGGGGTATCAAAGTGAGTTTCATTCTCTTTGGGTGATGTCTAGCTTCTATTCGCTTTTGGTTGATAACTAATACCACAAAGTGGTATTAGATCATGGTTCACCCCTTGATCTAGAAGGGTGAAATGTGTTTGTCATGCATACATATCGGTTGCATATGTGTTCATTATGCTTGTGGTCAATGTGCTTGTTGTGTATGCATGGTGCTCGTCATTGTTATAGTTGCATTGTCATGATGAAGTTGATGGTGTTGTGTTGGAATGTGGTCATCAAGAGTGCATGTCAGCTATGCATTTGTTATGCATGTCAATATTTATATGTTGTTATGCATGTATTTTCATGGTTATGGGTGTCATGCATGGGGTCATGGTATGAAGTTGGTATGGTCATGCATGGTAACTGGATTATGGTTAAGATGATGCCTATATACTAATATGATTATGATTGTACATGTATTGTGATAATTTGGTTGCTCTTGCATATGAGACATCCTCCCCTGAACTATACTGATGTATGTTGGTTATGTTGTATTTTGGTTGATATGACATAGTATGTTTGCAAGAGGATGATCAAACATGACTAGCAAGATGGTACACTACAGTTCACGAGATTCTCCCTATAGATTAGATGAGTAGAATGGTTATGGAAAATCTCCTGACATAGAAAACACATTAGGAAGTTTGAAGGTAGAAATAATAATTTTCAAAGCAGATAAAGAAGGAATCATTCAGTCACTGGAGACACAAGTAGAGGTTAATTAATTTACCCTTCAATTTTTGTCAGATATATAGAGACAAGGACCACTTAGGATCAGCCACAGGTAGGAGGATATGACCAATGGGGCATATGGAAGTAGATCTCATGGTGGGAATAGGTTGAATACAGATGACATGATCAAAGGTGGTAGGTTCTTGGATACAATGGATAGGAGAGGTGATGGACGTAGGTTCTATTTTAGTTTTGGTTCTAACAGGTATCATGATCATCATTGTTATCATCCTTACAAGAGGAATGACAAGGGATATTTTCCAAATGATTTCAAGAAATCTAAGCCACCTATATTTTATGGGGATTTGAATAATTCAGAATATGGAGAGGCATAGTTACTTTGGATGAATAATTTATTTAAGTTTCATGATTACATAGAGAATATGAAGGTTGGAATAGCTATATTCAACCTCAAAGGTAATGAAGACATCTAGTTGGAATATTTGAAGTGTGTCAGAGACATCAGGACAAAGGAGTTGAGTTGGCATTAATTTAAGAGACTTTTCCGGAAGAAATATTTGTCAAAGAGGTACTAAGAGAGTAAGTCCAAGGAGTTCTACAAGCTATAGACGGGATCAATAACAAATGAGGAGTATATGACTAAGTTCTTGGAGTTATTGAGGTATGTATTGTATCTTAAGGATGAGAAGGCCATGTTCCAAGAGTTTTTAGTGGATTTCCATTAGTATTTAATGATCGGAATGAGTATGATGAGTCTTGGTCACCTAAAGAAGGCATTGGGAAATTGAAGCACTGTTATGAACAATCAAATCATAAAATGGAATCTCAGCAAGTTTTGAAAGGGAAAGACAAAGCTAAAGGTAAATGGCAACTGAAAAGAGAAAGACCCTAAGATGTAGGTGAGAAATAAAATGTTGTGGCTTACAAGAAGTTTAATGGATGTCAAGTTGGAGAACAACAAAATAGAGGTGATGGTAGGAGAGAATTGCAGTGTTGGACATGTGGTAAGGAGAATCTTAAGAGGGATCGTCTGTAGAATCAGGGTGGTAGGCCTTAGATTTACAATGCACAGGAAGTGCAGACAGTTGGGGATGTTGGGTAGAGCATTCCATGGATCTGTTCAGCCTTAGATAACAGACAGATAGATCATCAGGAATTTATTATCAAGATGGATGCTAATATTTGTGATCAATTTGTTTCTATTTTGATTGACCCTGGATCTAATTATAGTTATGTTTATCTTGATCTGACGGATAAGTGTGGTTTGAATAAAAAAATTGCATGCAGATTCTTAGTTAGTATAGTTGGCTATAGGTAAAAACAAGAGAATTCATCATTGGGTAAAATATTATGAATTTGACTTGAATTGTACGACTACATTACCACATTTGAATAAACTTCCATTGGGATCATATAGTATGCTTCTGGGTATGGACTGGTTGTATCTTCATAGGACCAAGTGGATTATTATGACAAGGCCATTGAATTCTTGGATGACAATGGGGAATAGAGAATCTTGCAAGGTAAGAAGAAGGCTACATCGATTAGAATGGTGACAATTATGCATGTGAGTCATAAGAAAGGGTGTGTGTTATTCATATTTCATATCTCTAGTGATAAAGGTAAGGATGTTGAGAATGTAGAGGCATTCAGTGTGTACCTAGTTTTACGCTAGTTTCAGGATGTATTTCCTGCATAGATTTCAGAGTTGTCACCTCACAGGGGAAGTGGAATTTTCCATTGAGTTGGTACCAGGGGTAACACCATCATCAAAGGCACCTTACAGGATGATCACATAGTAGTTAGTGGAATTGAGGTTGAAGTTGAAGGAAATGTTTGAAAAGGGGTGCATTAGGACAAGTGTATCATCTTTGGGCACACTAGTATTGTTTGTGAAGAAGAAAGATGGTACTCTGAGGCTATGCATTGATTACAAGAAGTTAAACATGGTAACCACCAAGGACATGTATTCATTGTCGAGTATTGATGTTTTGTTTGATCAATGGAAGGGAGTAGCAATGTTACCGAAGATTGATCTGAAATCAAGATACCATTAGGTACACATTAAATAAGAGTACATATATAAGACTTCTTTCTAGAATATGTATGGCCATTATGAGTTTGTTGTAGTTCCATTTGTTTGGCTAATGCTCCAACTACTTTTATGTGCTTGATGAATAGTATTTTTCATACTTTTCTGGACAATTTTTTTATCATGTCCATTGATGATATATTGATATATTCTAAGAATGAGGAAGAACATGTCGAACATTTAGAAACATTTTTGAGATTTCTAAGAGAGGATCAGTTGTATGCCAAACTTATTAAATTATGTTTCTTTCAGACAAAGGTACATTACCTGGGGCGTGTGGTTTCCAAGGAAGGCACAGAAGTGGATCTAGAAGAGATAAGAGCTACCATGGAATGGGAATCTCCTAGAAATGTGGATGAGGAAAGATCATTCATGGGACTAGTAGCTTTTTATAGGAGTTTCATCTGCAACTTCTCTCAGATTTCCTATCCTATTGCGTCATTGCAGAGGAAAGGTAAGAAAATTGAATGGACAGAGGAATGTGCAATAAGTTTCGAGCAATTGAAGCAGTACCTTACAAATTCTCCTTTGCTAAAAATCACAGATCCAGATAAAGAGTTTTTAATGTGTATAGATTCCAACAAGAGAGGAATTTGTGGAGTCTAGATGCAGGAAGGATAGATAGTGTGCTATGAGTCACGAAAACTAAATCAGAATGATAAGAATTATCTGAAAAATGATCTTGATTTGGCAGTGATCATCCATGCATTGAAGATGTGGAGGCGTTGTCTTCTTCGTAGGACTTTTGTATTGATGAGTAATCATAGTGGATTGAGATACTTGTTTGAACAACCTAATTTGAATATTAGGCAAGATAGATGATTGACGATGATCAGTGAGATTGATTTCGAGTTTAGGTACATTAAGGGAAATAAAAACAGAGTTGCAAATGTTCTTATAGAACAGTGTAGGTGAATCATATAGTTGTTATGAGTTAATATGTGACAAATCTACATGGCTAAATCTTACAAGTCAGACAATAGGATGATAGGCATAATGAGCTTATGTGCAGGTTATAGAAGGGTACAGGTGATCAGGATAAGGACTATCGTCTCAAAGGAAATGGTTTGGTATGATTTAGGACAAAATATATGTGTCAGACAGTAGTGAGCTCACGAAGCTTATCTGAAGGGAATTTCATGTTAAGTCATATTCAGGTCACACAGGATATCAAAAGACATTGAAAGTGGTGAAGAAGTTCTACTACTGGTTGAATCTGAAGAAAGAGGCGGAAGAGTTTGTTGTGAGATTCTTTGCTTGTCAATAGGTAAACGTAGTGTGTAAACATCCATGTGGATTACTACGACCGATAATGATTCCAGAGTGGAAATGGGAGGTCATTTACATGGATTTCATTATAGGTTTGTCGAGGACATCTAGACAACATGATTCCATTATCGTTGTGGTTGACATGTTAACAAAGGTAGCGCACTTCATTCCAGTGAAGTCTACTTATTCGTCTAATGATGTAGCATAGCTCTTCATCAAATATGTACTGAGGTTGCATGGTGTTCCAAGGATGTTTATGTCAGACAGGGATTCTAAGTTCACTTCCAGGTTCTGGAAAGATTTGTTTACAGGATTGGGTATAGAGTTAGCCTTCAGTACAACTTATCATCCATATACAGATGGACATATAGAGAGGGTCAACCGGATTTTGGAGGACATGTTGAGAATGTATTTGATGCATCAACAATGAAAGTGGGAAGAGTACCTTCCTTTGGTTGAGTTTTCTTACAACAATGAGTATCAGGAGTCACTGAGGATGAGTCTATTTGAGGCACTCTATGGGAACAATTGTAACACTCCCATCAGTTGGATTGATCTGGTGAATAGGGTGTTGATAGGACCGAACACGTTGGAAGAAATGGAAAAGGAAATGTTAGTTATCAAGCAGAATCTAAAGGCAATAGGAGATAGACAAAAGAGTTATGCATATCAGTGTAGGGTGTCTAAGGAGTTTCAGGTTGGGGAAAAGTTGCAATTGTGCATCAAGCCCATGATTCTTGAGAGGATTCGACCAGTAGCCTATTGACCTCCATTACCTCCAACGGGGAAAGTCCATGACGTTTTTCATGTGTCATTTATTAATAAGTGTGTTAAATATGTTGATCATGTGATTGACTGGTCTGTATTGTAGCTGGATACAGAAGGAGAATTGCATCCAGAACCTTAGTGTATTTTGCAAATAAATATTCTCATGCTCCAGAACCAAGAAATCAAGTAGGTTAAAGTGCAGTTGAAGCACTTTGGGCCCAATGAAGCTACTTAGGAGATGGCTAATCAAATGTGGGATATGTATCCTTCCCTATTCGATGGTTGAGTCAATGTGTTTTGATATATGCTTTGGTGTGGTATTTTCATATATATATATATATATATATATATATATATATATATATATATATATATATATATATATATATATATATATATATATATATATATATATATATATAGATATGTATATGTATATGGATGTAAATGTTTTCATGAGTTGTGTTATAAATCTCCAATAAGCAATATGGTTGTAATTTTATTAATATTGTCATTTTGATTTGATTTTCAGCTAGTTGAACATTGTAAATATTACATTGAGCTAAGTTATAAAGCTCCATGGGCAGTATGTTTTTCTTTTCAGCGGTCTTGCTGGTTATGGGTGTCATTTAACACCAAGGATTGTGTTCCCCCAAGGGGAGGATTTTGTAACAACCCTCGCCAAAAATCCATGTATTAAAGTTAATAAAAGCAAAATAATAACCAATATCACAAGACACGTATTCCAAGCTTAATTTTGGGAAAAAACATCCTAGTGCGAGTGTTCATTTAGTTTATTATGGCTAAAGGAAATTGGAAAAGGTAATTGAAAAGGCTTTGCAAAGGCAAAGTGGCATTAACTGGCATTTTATTTATGAAAATAATGGAAAATGGGAGAAAAGGAAGGTGAAAGGTAACAGGTTCCATGCGAGGAGGAAAATGAAGGAAAAATAATGGAAATTCAAGAAAATAGAGGTCTCATTAATAAAAAGTCTTCTGGGGATCAATTACAAACCTTTTTTCAGTTATTTTTTGGAGCTTTCTCTCTTAGTTATCTCTACTCTCTCATACTTTTGTACACTTAGAGACTTATTGGAGCACTCTATCATTGGAGGAAGGAAGGTAAAGGAAGGACAAGAAAGAAAAGGGAATAAAATATCAAGCAAGGAAGAGTGGGATCAAATAGCTACAACATGATTACTTGTAAGTATCACATTGTAAATATGATTTCCTTGCTAGTTTTGGCATGAATGGCACATGAATGTGTGTTTTTTGTTATCTTGCTATCATTGGCATGGGTTTCTCTAGGTGTGACAATGGTTTTTAGTCTTTCCTTGCCATTTCTAGATATCCATGGTATGATGGGGTTTTTCTTATTTGGTTGAGCTAGATTTCTGGATTGTTTCAAAATTGAGTGGGGTGGTCTTGGAAAAATCACAAGGCCTAGGAATCCCTGGACCTATAAAGGTGGGATTGTGGTAAAGACAGATTGTATATGCTCTCATAGGTCCTAGAAATCCTTAATCGGTGAATGGAGGGATATACGGTAAAGCCCATAGGGTGGAGATGACAAATTCCTCATGGTTTAGGTGGAGAGGTATGGAGACATCCATTCTTGTATAGGCCTAGCGATCCACTGACCTGTATGTGGTGGGATTGTAGTAAATCCTGGTAGTGTATGCTTCTTGTTTGGGCCTAGGAATCCCTTGGTGATATTGTGGTAAAGCCTAGTTGCATAGATGAGGGTTTCTGGCCTAAGAATCCCTTGGTGGGATACATGGAAAAGCCTAAGGAATACCTGGTTTGTTTTGTTGTGAGTCCCACATTCATGCTTGGAATATGGAATGGGGGTGATTGGCTGAAAGAAAGATCTGGTTCATCACAATTTATGGTCATCACAATCTATGATCGGGTGGTATGTGGAAGTCCCTAACTTGGTTGGATTCTTCATATGTTAATAAGAGCTATTTTCCTCTTGTGTTCTATGTGTAAATGGATTGGTTATTATGATTCTTTAATGGTTGTTCTATTATCATTATTCTACTAGTTGTATGCTAGTTATAAACATGGTTTTATTGTAGATCTTAGTCATGGATCTTATCATGTTTTGATTAATAAATGAATGAATAATGAATGTATGACCTAATATATGATAATGCAGTTATTGTGAGAAGGCGTCAATACTTCATTACAAATCTCAAATAAGTATGAGACCCCTATGTTCAGATCTGTTGTTATGACATGTAGATTACATGTTCATGATGTGTTTGACATAATGACTTTCATGGCTGCTAGGTATTAGGTCAAGTCCGTGTTCAAGTTTTGCATTAGTAGTCTTGTTTTCAATACTATTTATACCAGACCTGAAAAAATGGCTCAGACTCTCGGGTCATGTTGATTGACAAAAAAACTCCTTCGTCAACATTAAGGGAGACCACTTGGTCGAGAACTTAAACAAGCTCCGTTTTCGTTGAAGATGGTAGTTTCGACTGGTTATGGGTCTGGTTACCCTATCATGTAAGGCTAACCTAAAACTAATCTAATACTAATCTAAAACCAATAGAACCTAAGCTCATAATTCATCTATTTACATTGTACTATGTTACATTTCATTTATATTGATCTTTAAAGATGTAAGTTAAAGAAGTAAATCGACACAAAGGTTTGATCGATTTAAAAGGGCTGATCAAACCACAATTAAATGATTTATTTTCCTCTTTATGAGAGGAATTGATGGAGAGATAAATATACAAAAGCAAGACTAATCTAAAGAATAAAATCCTATCTCGAACTAGAATGGGATATCCCTCTCCTAATCAGAGAAAGATAACTAAAATAGGGGGAAGGATTTGTTTATGAATGAGTTCAGAATTAATATTCGATTATGAATTCCAAAATAGTTTGTAAAGTTCTCATAAAAGGTTAAAACAACTATGTAAATGGATCTATTTTAATAAATAGTTATTAAGGTAAGTCCACTTACAAGCCTGAATTCATATTAAACATAATTCATTATAAAATTTGTATTAATCAAAAGAAATATCTCATTTCAATTAATAGACATAAAAGCAAAATACACTTATAAATGAATAATAAATAGTTATCATTCAGCACAAGTATAATTCAATGAATTAAGTATGAATTCGATCTCATTCTACCACTTGGAGTTAGCTCCTACAAGACTTCAGTAACATATCATAATTGACTCAACAATAGTGTTAGAGATCAAAGAAACATACTACCTAGAATGGAGATCAAAACCAATTATAAAACTTTGAAGAAATATAAATTTAACGTTCCATTAATAATACACAAGAATTAAAATTCATTAAATAGTGCCAAAATCACATTATAAATGTGCAGTCCTAGAGCATCTCAGACCCAAAATAAAACTGCCTGCAATAGTGCAAAACAATTATAACGGAGCCAGAAACCATATGTTTTCTCTATAATCAGCCTTTTTGTACACAATAGTAGTGTTATTGTGCAAATCAAACAACTACAGAGAATCCCCCTTGAGTGGATCACAACCTCATAAATATTATTGAAGAGACAGGTATTTATAGAAAGTTTCAAAGTTAATAGATCCCTTCAGTTTCTACACAAACGAGAAATAAAAAATAAATGAATCTGGAGGTTTTGTATTTTGTTGAATTGTAAGTTGAACTTAGAATATCTTGGAAGGCTCATTTGGATCAGAATCAAACAATATTTGAATGAGTGGAAGGGTAGTTCCCAAAAAATTGCCTGAATAACCTTTTTCAACAACCTTTGTCTTTCTTTAGTGCTAAAGTAGTTCAACTATTCAATTCAAATTGGAAGAGGAAGTAATTTTAGAATCGACCATGGGATTATCCATGCGATCAAAATACAACAGAGAAATGAGAATTTTATTAAAAATCACTTGAAACTTAACAAATCATAAATAAAACCATAGCAACCCAAAAACCTTAAAATAGTGATTGTTTAGACTTTATAGCAATGACCAAACCAAAGCATGACAAGTGGCGGAAACGAGTGATATCGAAGGTTTTATCAATCAGTGCTTGTGAAACAATCACAACATGATACACTCTACAAACTTGCAATATAGTGCACACGAAATTATATTAAATAGTCATTATAAAGCACATCGACTTTGAAACATATATGTGATCGAACATTAGGTTTTTATCGGAGTATCATTTCAAAAGTTCTGATATGGGAGCAGATGTGATATTCCAGTTAGAACAATGTTAATATGCCTAATGGGTCTGGATGTCGAAGCGAATATTATGTTGGAGGCTGGAGCAAAGGCTTATCTGAGATCGGAAGTGAACTATTATCGAAAGTCAGAGATTATATGATATTAGAGATCAGAGGGAGTGGAAATTGGATATCAGAGATTGGTAGAGTGATATATAGGCATATCGAAGAGGAGGCCTTTAGGGATATCGACGATTGGGGGGGAATATGGTATCTGAGTTTTTAAGAGGTGAAACATAACAAAACTCTGATATGGGATTCTTCGATATACAGGAACAGAGGAGGATTACGTGGCATGTGGGGTCCTTCGACAATGCTTATATATAATGGTCGGACATTGGTTGTGTGATATGTTTGATTTAATACTCTGAATTGTGATAAAAAGGATTTTCCACATTATTATGAATCAGGGTTTTGACATCAGGGAATTCTAAAAGGGTTACACTGATGTATAAGCTCAGATATCTCTGATATATAATAACCACTTGTTTAATGATTAAGGCTTAAATCCTATTCACACTTCTCAGTCTCAGGGGCTATTTTGTTCATTAATCTAAAATGTTTAAAACAAAAACTTATTTACAAAGTTTATTAAATAAATAAATAAAATTAGACTTGAAATGATGCAATCATATTCAAAGCCGACATGCAATGTAAAATAGGTTCCCCATGCCTATTATGATAGAATAAAATGGGTGTGTTGTGTTTTCACTACAACAATGGTGACACACTGGTGAGAAGCAGTTATCTCTGTCGTGAAGATACGGAACTTAGTTTAAAAATGAAGGAGTTATAATCATATAATTTTAAATGCTCAAATTCAGATATCCTAACCACTTTTTCCCTATTATATGTTGTTACATAAATTGATATATCATTATCATTCATGAACTTGTAAAAAATAACCCCATGAATTCGGTGCTTGAAAATTTATTTCAAAAGTCGAAAAATGTGTAAGGCAGTTTTTCAAAGATGAAGGTTGTGATCTAATTTCAAGCTTAAGCTCATGCTCAATAAAATCATTTTCTGATTCAATACTAAGTAATGAATTAGATGCATCTTGTTCTTCATTTTTTAATTTGGTATCTTCACAATTAGAAGAAACAAGAGAAGAAAAATTCTCAATCAAATATTCATTTGACGGTAAATCACATAAATGAAATTGATAACAAAGTGACCAAAATATGTTAGAAAATTCTTCTGAAGATTCATCTTCATACATTAAAATATTATCCAATTCTAATCACAAATTTTCATAGTTATAATTTTGATGGGATTTTAGAAATACCTTACATGAAATGGTTCCGAGAATGAACTGATTTCATTGGAAGTGCTTTGAACCATTTGCAGATTCGTCCTAGAAATGTTAGAGTAAAAATATTGCAAATATCATTGTCAGAAGTAGTATTAAAAGACTCACATTTGTCTACAAAATCACAAAGATGATCCAAGGCAGAAAATTTACTCTCACTGTCAAACTTCAAATTGGACAAGGACTCAATTTTCTTCTTGGTCATGCCACTGGTAAGTTTGCATGAGATGAAAACATGACCCAATGTATGAATGCATAAAGGAGACATGATTAGTTAAAAAAATTTTAGAACAAAACTCCAATCAGAAAATGAATCCTTAGCGCTCCTTCTAGTGCCAATATGTTGATCAGAAAAAAATATCCTCTGTCAACATTAGGGGACACCACCCAGTTAGGAACTTAAAGAATCTCCTTTTCCATTTGTTATCACTCAGATTTTCCTTAGAAGTTATTGGAAGAAGGAAAGGATCTGAGGTAACCACAAACCAATATTTTAAGTACAAAGTCTAGTCAATCTATACTCAAAGAGGGCTCTCTCTTTATAATTTAGCTATGTTTGATGGGATATTAGGCTAGTTATTAATGTTCAAGGTTGTTTTGTTTGAGAGTGGTGGAATTCTGAAACAAATGGGCAAATCAGGCTCTTAGGCCATTGGGCTATGGAGTCAATCAGGGATAATTCACTGGATTAAGTCAAATTGTTGAGGTAGGATTTCAACAAGCAGGATAACAGAGTAAAAGCAAACTTTGGGACTTGAAATGGATGATATTTCTACTCAAAACTAGAGGGAAATTAAGAATCCTCGAGTGAGGATTAGAAAGAAGAAAAGAAGATAGGTCAACTCACAGAGGGAAATTAATAATCCTATACCAGGGTCTTATTAGATAAACTATAGGGATAGAGGAGCAATTAAGAATTCCTTTATCAATACAGTTTAGAAGAAAACATATAAATGGTAGACTGTTGATGGCAAAGAGCAATAAAGCTAATTCTGATATACTTTGACTATCTTACCATTTAGATTTGAGATGCATGAAACATTGAAACATGTAGATAACAAATAAATCACAATGATAGAATACTTATTTGTGATCACATTGCACTAGAATCTGATGAAAGGTCCTCAACTTTTATTCCTTTTCTAGCAAAAATCTAGACTTGATTACAAAATCTTCCGCAGCTTGATAGCATAGATTCACAGAGATGTCATAGAATCCACCCTCAATATTTCGAGTGGAGAGGTATTTATACAAAAATATACATCAAAATATCTCATAACTATATGAGATTTATTCTAGGAAATACAAAATATCTTTTACAAAAATTTAGAGACAGATGTAAAACTGATTTTTGTTGTCCCTTTATTCATGGAAGAGTTGAAGTTTGAAACTCGAATTTGGCTCTTGTTTTTGCTCTCGTAATTCTGTGCTGGATCTTGAACTATTTTTCCCTATTGATACGCTTTACCTGTTCCTGATACTCTTTACCTACTTTACCAGACTTCACCTTTTTAGCAGACTTTACCTTAGTAAATATTCCTATTTACCTCAGAGTTACCATGGTAAATTATAGGATGTCTGTCATATTGGTCCACCATTCTTCATTGGGTATCTTCATCCTTATCAATTTTCTATATATTTCATCAGCGTCAATATATTTTGCAAAATTAGGCTGGAATGTGAACAAGTGTTTTACCTCATGCTCCAAAAAGAAAAGGTTTTCCAAACCATCATACAACACTTTTCCAGTTGGTAGTGCTTTTGCTGATGAAGAAGAGCTGGCTTGACTTTCAGTTTGCTGGTGTAATTTGTCAATGTAATCTATCTGAGTCATCAATTTGTCATTTATGACCAGTGGGTTTGGAAGTCCTTTACTTCTTAAGATGTCAAATTTCATCATGAACTCATCTATGTCTTCTTGTATGCTTTGACATCTTCTTTCTAAGTTAAGCATCAAGTTCTTTTTGGTAAGAACTTTCTTCACTTCGAGGATAGTACCAATTCGATCCTCAATGTCCCATTGCTCCAGCTGTTGTCTGCTCTTGCTATTCAAAAAGTTTATTAACTGGGTTGCCTCTTCAGGCTTTTCTCCCAATTCTTCTCTAGTCTTTTGTATGGCCTCAGTAGCAAGCTTGACCAATTCTATCTGTTCAAAGATAATCTGAATAGAAGACCAAATATCATTGATGGAATCAATGATATTGGTCCATAAAATTTTCCTGATATCTTTTAAGGGCTTTTCAAATGTCAAGTCCTTTTCTAATGTTTTGATCTGATCAGTCATCCCCTGTTCTTCCTTTTCTCTTCAGTATAGTTGATCTTATTTATCTCACAATCATGCTCCAAGCTAGTAACCTTTTCTTTCAATTTTTGTATTTCAGTTGCTTGGATTTTCATTTCCTCCATGGACTTGATTAAGTCCTCTGTTTGCTGTGTTGAAGTGGCTGTTGTTGTTGATGTACCTGCTATTGCTGGCAGTGATGTGACTGGTGGAAGATTTGGTGCTAAGGCACTGGCCAGAGTAGAATGCACAATTGTAGAAACTATTGGAATAATAGTTTGAGGGGAAATGGTGGTTGGCTCACCTTGTTTGGACTGCAAATTTTTTTCTAATTCTTGCTCAGTTTCTTTCAGTTGTTCATTTAACTTAAGGACCAAGTCCATAAGTTCTTCCTCATTTCATTTCTCAATGATTTCAGCAGTTTGTGGATGTATGAGGGGAGGGAGTTTGAGCTATTTTCTAAGTGCTGCAATGTCTTCATTTTTCTTCTTTATCAAACTCTCAGCTGCTTTTACATCTTTGGGATTGTGTCCCAACTCAATCACCAGATCTTCTAATGATTTGATCCTAGTGTCCTTAGCCTGAGAAGAGGCTTTCTCCAATTGCAACTGTGTTGTGGTATTACTCAAGGAATTATGCAACTGATGTGCCATCATGGCTTTACTGGTTAAAGTAGAATAGACCATCTCACCCATTTGCTTGTGGAGCTCAATTTGATCAATTAGGTGGATGTCTTTAGCAAGAACTTCAAAATTGGTTTTAAAATAGTCAGTCATGGACCTTGGTTGTTGCACTGTTGGCTTCAAGAAGCTCATTTGCATCTTTCCCTCTTTGATGTCAAATGCTGACATCAACCTTGTCTGGTTTGTGGGAGCCATTTTCATATATTTGGCATAGGTTTGAGCTTTGAGCTGCTCATTCCTAGTCTTGATTTCTTTGTTCCTTTCTTTCAAATCCTGGCTTTGCTCTGATGATACTGTGAACGATGATACTTCCACACTTTGTTGCCTCTCCAGTATATGCATTTGTGAAGAGGATGGTGTCCCACCTGTAGGGATAGTCTGTGGACTCTCTGCCCTCTCTGTCATTGTGTTTCCTGTAGTTTCTTCCATGAATTCTTCTTCTGAGTAAGGATTTAACCTATGCCTTTTAGCAAAAGGTTGATCTATAGGCCTAGAAGGAGTGGCCTCTTCCCTGTCTCTTTTCAAATTTCTTTCCTCATTAAGAGGAGTCTGTAAAACTAGGGGATTGCTCATGTTTGGCTGAGGTGGAGCCAATTCTTCTGAGATTTCTGGTTGTTTTGACTCTTCTTGCTATGTTGAGGTCTCTGGCTGTCCTGAAGTATCTGGTTACCCTAATGTCTATGCACTATGTTCCTGTAGTGGCCTCTGTGAAGATTCTTCAGGCACCTGTACAAAGGAATCTAGATCAAGTCTCTTTTCTAAATCTTTCATGACATTTTCTACTTCAACCTTTTCACTATCTTGTTCTATGAGTGTTCCCTCCACCCATTCATTTTGATTAGCATACTGCTCTATTTATGGAATTCTATGATAAATGTAGGGGGAAAACTTCTATTTTAGTGTTCTGTCACAAATAAAACCGTGAGGATCATAAGGCCAAATAAAACTCTTTTTCAAATGCATCCTCTCTAGGATATCCTGTACCGCTTGTCCTGCTTTTCTGTTATTACAAAAAAATGGGCCTAGGTGATCTTTGATCCTCAGATCGGCTTTCTTTTTTACTTTCATGAAGTGGATTTGATTAGAGTTGATCATTTGCCTGTAGTACTCCATGGAAAATAATCTCATGGGACATATTTGGGCAATTTGTAGGGAGGCAGTTCACACCCATAAACTCTGATCTCGGTATGGTTCTGGTATAAGTACCAGTCACCAACCCTGTATTACTTGGATAACTGAAGGATTCTTTTGATATCATCACTGATTCTAGGAAGGGGACTTCCTATCAGCATGGGAGCTACAGGATGGACAAATTAATCAATGAAATCTATATATGAATAGGGAGAGGAGGGTGAATAGTGAAAAATAGAGGTCTAGAAAATGACTGACCTAGGATTCCCTCTGGTGTCAAGCTTTTGCACAGAGAAAGGAATTTGTCAGATTGATAATGAAGGAAAAGGTGATACAAGACTGTAGAATACTTAAACACTCTCTCATTCTCTAGTCTCATGAATTGGTCATGTATCTTGTCGGCTATGAATACAACATAATTCAATTTGGTTGCGGGAGGCTGGCCAGGGGTGAAAATAGTCATGTAGGCAAAGGTCAGCTCATCTACATATTCTTTGGTGGTAAAACCCATAATGCAAGCAGACATAGTGACAATATCCCTACCCAGAATAGTAAAGGCACATGTCATGTAAGGAGGGGGGTCCTTGGATCTATATATTTCCATAATGAAAGTCTGGCTAACCTTGTTGATTTCAAAACTAGACAGCTTTGAGGATTTTTCCAGAAAATCAGTAATGGATAGGGGAGTGAGGTCCTAACCAGGCTACAATTGCAACATTTCATTGATAGATTCTACTGTAATGGTGAAAAGGATTTGTTGGTTGAGGGACATTACAACTCTCAAATTGGGATTGTAATTTGCATGGCATTGGTGGACAATATCTGGGAAAATGTGGAAAATGGGGAATTGATATTTAGGTAAGTTAGATTCCCAAAGACCTATGTTATCACGATTGTTCAGATAATTGTCCCGATATTTGTAGTGTAGTTTCAAGGGGGTATCATCAAAAGTAATGTATTTGATTTGAAAATCTTTATCGGCCAAGGGGAGGTAATCCAAATCCCTGTGGGGAGATTGGAGCAACGTTTAGGGCAACTGGGGTTTCCATCCCTGGTTCTTGTGTATTCAAGGAAGGAAGACAGGGTTTTTAAGGTTTTTCAGATGAAACAGGTACTTGAGGTAGCCTTAGGGTCAAGGAATAGTTCAATTACACCAAATTACTTAAATTAAGAGCAATTAGATGGAGGCTTTAGTTTAAAACAGGGATTTTGAGACTGAAATGTGGTAAATACTTGTTTTTGAATGGTCGAAGGGACAATGGGCTATGGTGACGGCTCTGTAGGGTGTGCACAGTAGACTGGAGTGGCTTGGAGTTCAGCAACTGATGGCGGTTGATGGTTGGGAGCAGTTTGAGTCACTAGTATGAATGTACTCTGAGCATGCATGCAGAAGTCTCTTTCTCGGTAAAAAGGGAAAACTATGAATAATTTTGTATTTATGCGTAGAGTCAAAACACTTGGCAGGTGAATGAAAACGACAGTTGGTGCTAACTGACTGATGGAACGGTTTGTTGTTTAGTGGAGGCAGTAAACGGGGGCAGTAATGGTTTCCATCGCACTGCCTTTGGGAGGCAGGTGGTTTTTGAGGAGGGTCACACGATCCCATAGATTGAATGACATGTAGCACCGGTGAAAAGTCAAAACCGCTCATATCGCACGATTAACATTCAGCCCAAAGGTCTATGCGATACATGTGATAGCCATTGGATCTGGGAAGGCCGATCGGATGGTAGTCAGCAGTGGGAAGTAGCGGGGAGTTAATGGAGGGGCCTGATTCTAATTAAAAGGTATTTAATTATATCGGGGGGTGATATGATTGGACGAGGAGGTTATTAATTAATCCAAGTGATTAATTAGTTCCCTTCTTAATACAACGGGGGTTTGGTTCTTAATTAATCGAGGTTCGATTAATTAATCCAACTTAATTAATTTTATTTTGGTTTTTTTTGCAAACCATGGGGCGGGATATTTATTTATTTTTTTCAGGAATTTTTTATTAATAATATGGGAAAGGGTAATTTGTTGTGGGAGTTAAATACATAATAAAAGTTAATATGACTATGGAAAAAATGAAACACGCTAAGTAAATGTTTCTGAATATTCATCATTCAACATAATAACTTAGGCTAAAATGCATTTCGGGGGTTCTTTATAAAACATTTTAATTTTCCTAAGTATAATCATGATTTTACTTAGGAAAAGCATTTGAAGGGGATGAGTAAGTTATGAAGCGGGTGACTTTTGATGAAATGTCTTAAGCACTTAGGCCTTACAAGTTATTGGGCCGAGGGTCCGGTCCCTCTAGAAGTTAGAGAAATGCTTGGAGCCCCTTTAACTTTTAGGTTGTTGGTGCCTTTAGCACCCTTTGGGACACTAGTAAATATGTAGGAAAAATGAGCGAGGAAGTTAATTATTTTGACTTTGATCCTTGATGTAATTGTCTTCATTGTCATCCATGCTTTGTCCAAGTGATGAAAGAAAAATATTTGAGCTTTTAACTTAACCATTCATCATACATAATTATGCAACCAATCATATACTTATCCTACCTACTTATCCTACCATTTTCACTTCCTTTATTAGGGTGCACTTAAGCTGGCAAACCCTTATCAAAATTTTCTTTTCATTTAAAATGAAGATCTGTCTAATTCTATCCTTATTACATCCAAGGGCTCAGATTAAACCGTTGAGTTCCTTTCATTCATTCTACCTATCTACTCATATGCCAAGATTACACTGTTTGGTCAGATTTTTATTCTCTTTCTCTAAACATGAAATTGAAAATATGAACTAGTCAAGCTTAAACTATTTGACTACTCATGGATTTGTGGCATAAGTGACAAGCTACACACAATATTTATTATGTATAAAAGTAAATAGCAGTGGCATTTGGGCTTGCACACTTTCATGGTCTTTTATTTTTTCTTGGTGTTCATTTTCTTTCATTTTTTTTCTGACCTTTTTCATTCTTTTTTCCCTTTGATTTTTCTTTTAGGGCATACCCTCTTTACATTTTTTAATTTTTTGATTTTTTACAAATATGGAAAACATTTGCTACAAGCAAAGGTATGTACATATTTCAGAACTAAACCAAGTCAATCATGATATATGACACCTATTGGTATAGGAACCTAACACCATTGAAGATGGTGGGTTCGACTGGTTATGGGTCCAGTTACCGTGTCATCTAAGACTAACTTAAAACTAATCTAATACTAATCTAAAACTAATATTTAATCTATTTACATCATACTATGTTACATTTCCTTTATATCAATTTTTAAAGATGTAAGTTAAAGAAGTAAATTGACACAAAGGTTTGATCGATTTAAAAGGGTTCATTAAACTACAATTAAATGATTTATTTTCATCTTTAAGAGAGGACTTCATGCAGAGCTAAATATACAAATGCAAAACTAATCTAAATCATACAATCCTATCTCAAACTAGAATGGGATATCCCTCTCCTAATCTAAGAGAAAGATAACTAAATTAGGGGGAAGGACTGGTTTATGAATGAATTCAGAATTAATATTCGATTATGAATTCTAAAATAGTTTGTAAACTAACAAAAGGTTAAAGTAACTATGTAAATGGATCTACATTAATAAATAGTTATTAAGGTAAGTCCACTTACAAGGTTGAATTCATATTAAACATGATTCATTATACAATTTGTATTGATCAAAAGATATAGTTCATTTCAATTAATACATATAAAAGAAAAATACACTTGTAAATGAATAATAAATAGTTATCATTCACCACAAGTATAATTCAATGAATTAAGTATGAGTTCAATCTCATTCTCCCTCTTGGAGATAGCTGTTGCAAGACTTCAGCAAAATATAACAATTGACTCAACAATAATGTTACAGATCAAAGAAACATACGACTTAGAATGGAGATCAAAACCAATTATAAAACTTTGACATAAATATAAAAAATTTAATGTTCGAGTAATAGTGCACAAGAGTGAAAATTCATTAAATAGTGTCAAAATTACATTACAAATGTGCAATCCTAAAGTAGCTTAGACCCAAAATAAAACTGCCTGCAACAGTGCAAAACAATTATAACAGAGCCAGAAACCCTATGTTTTCTCTATAGTCGGCTTTTTTGTACATAACAACAGTATTATTGCACAAATTGAACAACTAAATAGAATCCCTCTTGAGTGGATTGTGACCTCATCAATCTTATTGAAGAGACAGGTATTTATATAGAGTTTCAAAGTTAACAGGTCCCTTCAGTTTGTTAATAAACGAGAAATAAAAAATAAATGAATTTGGAGGCTTTGTATTTTGTTGAATCACAAGCTGAACTTAGAAGATATTGAAAGTTTCATTTGGATCAGATTTGAACAGTCTTCGAATGAGATAAAGGGTAGTTTCCAAAAAATTATCCGAATAGCCTTTTTCAACAACCTTTCTCTTTCTTTAGTGCTAAAGTAGTTCAACTGTTCAATTAAAATTGGAAGAGGAATTTCTTTTAGAATAAACCTGGGATTATTCCCGCGATCAAAATAGAATAGAGAAATGATTTTTTATTTAAAAACACTTGAATCTTAAAAAATCATAAAGAAAAACATAACAACCTGAAAACCTTAAAAAAATGATTGTTTAGACTTTATAGTAGTGACCATATCAAAGCGTGACAAGTGGAAAAAATGTATGGATATCGAAGGTTTTATGAATCAGAGGTTTTGAAACGGTCAAAACATGACACACTCTACAAACTTACGATATAGTGGATGTGACATTATAATAAATAGTAATGATAAAGCACATCGGATCTATAACATATCGGCGATCGAAGATTAGGCTTCTATCAAAGTATCATTTCAAAAGTTTGGATATGGGAGAGGATGTGATATTCCAATTAGAACAATGTTAATACGCCTAATGGGTCCGAATATTGGAGAGAATATTATTTCGGAGGTTGGAGTGAAGGCTTATTGGAGATCGGAAGTGAATGATTATTGAAAGTCAGATATTATATGATATCGGAGATAGGAGGGAGTGGAAATTGGATATCAAAGTCCCGCAGAGTGATATATCGGCATATCGGATCAGAGGCCTATAGGGATATCGACGATTAGAGGGAAATATGATATTGGAGTTTTCAAGAGGTGAAACATAACAAAACTCTAATATGGGATTCTCTGATATACAAGAACAGAGGAGGATTATGTGGCATGTGGGGTCCTCCGACAATGCTTATATATAATGGTCGGACTTTAGTTGTGTGATATGTTTGATTTAATACTCCAAAGTCTTATAAAAAGGGTTTGCCACATTATTATGAATTGAGGTTTTGACATCGGGGAATTCTAAAAGGGTTCCTTCGATGTCAAAGCTCCAATATCTTCAATATATAATATCCACTTGTTTAATGATTAAGGCTTAAAACCTATGCACACTTCTTAGTCTCAGGGGATATTTTATTCATTAATCTAAAATATTTAAAACAAAAACTTATTTACAAATTTTATTAAGAAATAAAATCAAACTTAGGCAGACTACGAAAATAAAAGAAATGTAAAAAAAAAAGGCTTGAAATGATGCAATCATAGTCAAAGCCTACATGCAATGCAAAATAGGGTCCCCATGCCTATTATGATAGAATAAAATGTGGGTTTTGTGTTTTCACTACAATAGGTCATTGACACAAAACTGCTTGAAAATGAATTCAGTCGCACAGATGGCTTGCCATGGGAGTTACTGGATGCTTTCAGTCGCTTGGAGGGCTTGTCATGGGAGCGATTGGGGGTTTTGGTTCAGTGAAACACTAAGTTGACTTAGAGGTTGGGCACTCGGTGTGGTTGGTTTGCTCTTGGGGGTCATGTAGCACCTGAGGGAGGTCTGTAAAGTGTTGGTCCATTGGTTCCACTTCCTCAAGGTTATCTAGGAGGTTGAATCATATCATAGTAACTCTTCCTCGCATGTTTACCCTAGCAAGCTGGTAACTTGGGTAAATGTGGGAGGAGGGCATTATAGCTATAAACAAAGATAGGATATCTCTCTTTGGTGAAATATAGACTTGAAAATGCTCATAAATTATTGTACTTTAGAATCTCAAGTGAATAGAGCATGCACTTGGGATATTTCAGCTCTAAAATTGGAAACCTTCACAAATCGGGTGGCCTAGTAGACATGTCATTAAACATTTTTCCTCATAAAAAGAAAACTGAAACATTTAAGTAAAATTTCAATTGAAGATTTCCAAATATACATCCAACAAACCATATGTCAAGAATTGTAGATTAGTGAGTAGCACCCCCTGGAGCACTTCCAGACCCCTATACCAAAGCGTTACAATCTATAACAAAAACCAAAAACTTTTTCAATAAAGAAAGAATCTTTGCAAGATATGAGAATCTCAAGGACCCCATATGCAAACTTGCAAAGCTATATGCAATAGGCAGATATATATTAAGAGGGAGATAACATATGCAGAACAAGGTTTTCCATCAGAGAAATGTGAAATTATTTTTAGTAAAATATATGCTATGAAATGAGAAATCCACTTCCAACATTTACATGACATAGGTCTTAAGGATTGTAAGGCTGCAAAAACCCAACAAACTAGACACTTATATATTGCACAACCTTTAATTCAATATATGGAATAAAATATTAAACTAAGGTAAAACATAAGCTACTCATTAAGACTTTACATGAACATGATAATAAGATAATATAATTTTATTGATATCCAATGAATGACAACAAAGTTGATCAATGGGACTCAAAAGTATAGCCAGCGTAAATTACGCAAAAGCAGATAAAACCCTGAAATATACAGGATGTAAACAAGAAGAATCTGGGTTACCAACAAGAAGTCAAATAGTGTGCAATTAAAAGGAAGTAGTTTTCCTTTGACTAGATTAAGCATAAACCAGGTTTAGGCATGTTTATTTATTTCAAAAATGCAAAACAAATAGCAAATTAATTTATCCAAAACCATTTTTTCCTTCAAATTAAAAGTATGTAGCATGCATCTCGTGAGACAATATGTTGGAGAAATTTATCTTCAAATTATCGACAAAGTTCCAGTGCAATAACATAGGTTCTTTCAAGCCTACACTAATTGCTCACATAGCCTCACTAACTCACCTTCAACAACTTGTGATCTAACCTCCAACCTTGTATTTAAAAATATACTTTTAATAATAGGGAGACATGCACCAATTATTCATGATCATGACAACTAAGAACCATTTAGTTTCAAAAATGTTAAATTCCAATTTAAATGATGGCCCATATTTTTGTATGTCAAAATTTCATATCAACTACAATTTTCAGATTTTTGTGTTAATGTATATGCAAAAATTACTGTAAATAAACTCTACATTTAATATTTTTAAAATATGATACCTATCTACTTTTCATTCTAACAGCTTTGAAGCGAGAAAACATTTATATGTTTCAACATTGTTGTTTGTAAGAAAATCATTTTGATTGACCCAAATTTGATTTTGGGCAAGGCTAGTTATTATATCTATATGGATATTTCATTATATAGAATGATTACATTTATTTGAGTCCTTAGAACCAAAAAAATATTGCATGGTCAACTGATATGTATGCGATTCTCTGTATAAATTCTATACATAAGTTCCTTTTAAGACATTTAGGGATAATGATGACAGAAAATCTTAGGACATTTCTATGTTCTAGTTGGCTATTTCAAATTTACTAGCATATGTAGACGAAAAAAAAAAATATTTAAGTAGGGGCAACCATAATTGGGAGACAGGGCTCACAACTCATCTAGAAAGGGATTACCCTTGCAAATATAATAACCAGGTAGCATCAACATAACAATTATGTGCCAAGGGAATTCACTAAGTTTCTTTTCCTTTCTTATGTTTTTTTGTATGAAAAACCATCTAACATTCCACATATGTATTTTTGTACATGATAGAGATAACTACAACAAACATCAAAATAATATTTTAGTTATATTACATTTTAAATGCAGAAATATCATCCTATTGGTCACCTAGCCTTCAACCCACATATTCACCCTATCAGAAAATAAACATTATGACTATGCTAATAATAAAATGGCATAATATTAAATAATTTCAAAGGAAAAATATAAAGATGCATGTAAAATAATTGGTAAATATACAAGATATCAAAGTAAATACTAGTAAATACATATTTTATGGTAATTACAATCCACACATATGTACATTGTGCTTGTTAAAACTTTTTGCAAGCGTTTCTTTGATGTATGGAACTATATCTATCAGAACGGCTTAGCTAAGGTAGGAACTTGATGTGGATCATACAAAAGTATGTTTATAGCTGTAAAAACATGTGGTAAAATATTCCTAATCTAGTTGTGAGCTTGAAATGAAACAATGATAGACTTAGAAAAAAACAAAAGTACATCTAAACACAAAAACCTATGAACAACCACAAATAAGAAAATATAAACATTTTCATTGCCTCATATGAACATACCATGAGAGGTTGTTAGGTAGTCTCAATTTCATTCTCTTTTGAATATTTCGAGAAAGTGTAATGACCAAGGCTATCTTGACAATCTTATTTTGTGCAACACTAATCAAAATTGACTTCAAACTCTCACTCTCTACCCTTCACTTTGTTTCTAATGAGCTTTTTGCCCCTATAGACCTTGATTGTGTTTAAGCAATAGATAAAGGCTGACTAGTCAAAGAAACCCATGGAAAATCTTGTGTCATGCATGGTCCCTAACCCAACAAAAGTGCTTGAACCAAAAAAAGGATTTTTTTCTCAGTAATTTCTTGATATGTCTTACTGATAACACCAATTTTCCTTATACTTGAAAGTTTATGAAATAAAATGGGTAAAAAATTATAATGGCTAAACAATAACAGAAATACATGCATTATGAGAACTTGGACTCTCTTATGAAAATAAAAAATCATGTACTATAAATCGTCCATTTGTCCATGCTCAGTATAAAAGTCTCTTAATACAAACCATCAGGATCGAATTCAAGGGCCAATGTGAGAGCTCAAGAGTCAAGACAAAGAAATTTATGGTGCCTGTGATGTAGGTCTAGAAAGAAGAATGGGAAATGAAGCACAAAGGGGTTATCAATCCCTTCATGTGATTCACTAACAAATAAAGACCATTAATTTTCTCCAAGAGCATCCAAAACAACCACCTATGACTCCAATTTTTAATTTAAAATAATTAAAAAGTATCAAAATAATAATTTAATATAAAATTATTTATTGAGATAAATTATAAATTTAATGAAAAATGATAATTTCTTGTTAAATAAATGTCTTAAATAGCTCTTTGGTGTAATAGTGTCGATACAATGTGTTGTCTCCCTTGAGACAATGTTCCCATTTGAAGGATTTCAAGGATGTGCGCATCCAAGGAATTAAAACTAAAATTGGGTTATAGCCAAACATGTTTCTGTCATTGTTGAACAAGCTAGTTATCATGTATTCCAATTTTCGACATTTGGTAGATAAGAGTGAGGTGTTTGACAAAATGTACGAAAAAAAATGTGATCTCATGGATTGCAATGATTGCAAGATATGCACATTTTGGGCATCCCTAGGAGGCTCTTCACTATTCTCTAAAATGAAACTAGTTGGTATTAGGTCTAATAGCTTTACACTATGCACTGTATTTGATATTTTCACTAAAAGTCTAGACATGGAACTATGCAATTAGATGCAAGAACATGCTATTAAACATTGATATACATAATATGTGTTTGTGGGCAATGTCGTTGTTGACATGTGTGCCAAGTGTGGTAGCCTAGACTATGCATACAACGCTTCTGAGTAGATGCAATAGGAACATTGTCCCTTCTCATGGAATACTATGGTTGTTGGGTTTTCCCAACATAACTATTGTGAGAAAACCTTTAAGCTCTTTTGTGAAATGTAATGAGAAGTCATCGAGGGAGATTAGTTCACTTTTGCAACTATCATAAAGGCATGTTCCAGACTAAAACAGGGTAAGGAAGTCCATCCCAAGATTATAAAAAAATGGATTTGAGGAATATTATTATATAAGGGGTTTTTTATTGACAATTATGCTAAATTTTGAAATGTAGATTATGCATGTAAGTTGTTAGGAAACATTCTTGAATGCAATCTCATTACGTGTAATTTCATGACTGCAGGTTATCCCCAGAATGACCAGGCCAAGGAGGCCATCAATCTCTTCGAGGAAATGAACTGCACAAACATGAAGATGGACCTCTTTACCTTTGTAAGTGTTCTTAGTGCATATACTAATTTAGCATTTCTAGAATATGGAAAACAAATACATGCCAAAATTATAAAAACTAGGTTTGAATTGGAAAAATGTGTGAGTAATGTTCTGGTTGACATGTAATCCAAATGTCAGAGTATATATGATTCTTTCCAATATTTTAACAAAATTCATGTATGAGATAGGATTTCATGAACTGCATTGATCACATAATATGTTGAAAATGGATCAAATGAATGTTAGGATATTCTGACACATAGGAAATAGTTAAGTATAACTTGGTCTAGTGTAGAGTTAGGTAAAGTGTGTTTCTTTAATATGTACTTTTGTAACTTACAATCTCATGGTCATGATATGCTCTAGACATGAAGTGATCCGACGGTTCATTCTCTCCTAAGGATTACCGACACTTGATCCGTGGCTTAACACCCGATTGGTCCATGATCTCTATTTAAAGAGCATGAAGGGTAATTTGTAGGGTAATCGTTCATGAGAGAAGCTTATGTAAATTTTCGTTCTTTTATTAATAAATTGTCTGAAGTGGCTGCGTTGGCTCAAGCCATGGACTGTTTCCCTTTTTGAGGGTTTTAACCACATCAAGAATACTGGTGTATTGATCTATGATCTATTTGTGAGCGATATCCTTTGGTGTTCTGTCTGAGGAAATGACCCTATAAATTCATACATGGTATCAAAGCTATTTGAGGGTCGCATCCATTAGTGATCCAAATCTGAAGCTGATACAACTGCATCTGATTGTTGTTTCCTAGATCTATTGTTTTTTACTGCTTTAAGGCTGATAGGACTGCTCTATTATGTTAAGAGCATCTATTCCAATGAGGAACCCCTTTCGTTTCACGCGAAAAGGTTTTTGGTAGCCATAGCTATGTGATTTTAAAGATCTGGAGGTGTATAATCTTTATTTGCTTTATTTGCAGTTCTAGCTATTCATCTCTGTGTTTATTTCGATTTATTTAGCTCTCTGTTTTTTATTACCAGATCTATACCTTTCATTTTTGTGTATGCTCTTTTCCCCTCAACTCTGTATGATATGGGAAAATCAGAAATAGAAAGGAAGGATTTTTCTCATGTGTATGCTCTTTTCCATCGCACCCTAGTGTGATCTCAGAAAATCAGAAACATTGAGGAAAATATTTAGTTTCTGGCTAAAGCTAACTTCAAGCTGTAAGGTTTGTTTTTTTTGTATGTTTTTGTTGGGTTTTGTGGTTTTTGTTTTGTAGGAAAAAAAATAGCTTTCTCAAGTAGGCACACACCCCAAAGCTTTAGTGACCTAAAAAAAAAAACGTTCCTCTTTTCCAACAATTACTAACCTTTTAAACTAGCTCACTTGGTCCAAAGTTACTTTATGAGAATAGAGGTCTTGAGTTCAAGTCTTTCTTTTTGTTGAGTTACTTTTTCAAAAAGCACATGTAACTTATGTTTTAAAGGTACTTTATGTAAAAGTGTTCTCACCCATTATAAAAGGTTGAGTCACTTACAATTCTAAAGTCTCTTTATCTTTTATTTAAGTTACAATTTAGTGGGTAGCTCATAAATTACCATTGTAAAAGCGACTTACACTTATTTATAAAAGTGAGTCACATTAAATATTTTTTTTTTTTAAGTGAGCTAATTAGATTAAGTTTGGAAACGAGGTGTGCCGGGGGGGGTTTAAATATAACATTATCATTCATGTTCACACATTCACGCACTTCGTCGGCATCTTCAACAACTTTTCTTCAAAAACCCGTAACTTCTTCATTCGGAAGCTGTTTTCAGAGCCGTTTTTTTTAATCAACCTATTTTTTTGAGATATTTCGATTGGAACACCTAGTTTCAACATCTACAGCTTCAGCTTCTGTTAAAATGGAAAGTCTATGCCAAGATATTCTTGGCAGCACCAACTACTTCCAATGGTGTTCATACATTGTGGATTTACTTAGAAGTAAAGGTCTTTACATAATATCCTCAAGCCAAGAAACCAAACTTCAAGATGAAGAAAACGCAGCCAAATGGGAAAATAGGAAATATAAAGCACGTGGGTTGATAGGGAAGTCTATTTCTCCATACCTTAGATTCCATATTGCAGAACTTGATACTCCTAATGGAGCAATGAAATAGCTCATTAAAGTTTTTGTAATTAAAAATGAAATTAGAGCCCATCAACTCGAAAATGAGTTACTTACATTGGACCCCAATAACGTTTCTTCCATTGAATATTTTTTGTCCGAGTTCAAGACCCTTAGACTTCTCTTGGAAGGCGTTAAGGTTAAGAAAGAAGATGGTAGCCTTATCTATTCCATTCTTACTAAGTTGGGACCAGCCTACTCTGTGTTTGTTTCCACCTTCCATTCTAGTAGAGAAGCCTTTATTTCTCAAGGACAAGAGTACAAGTCCCCCTCTTTTGATGCCTTTTGTGATTCTTTAATAAGAGGACAAGAAAATTTCTTATAACTTGGTCTTCTTAATCTTGGAAACTCTTCTAAGAAAGCCTTAGCCGCCCAACAACAACCAAATTCAAAGAATCCTAAGAAGATGTATCCTAAAAAGAATGGTCCTAAACCAAACAAGGGTCCTAAGCAATTTCAGTCTCAAAATGAAAAATCATTTCAACAAAATGATAAGGCAAATAAAAACAAAGGGAAGAAGACTAATAGACATTGCCACTTTTGTAATCGAGATGGCCACTTAGAATCCAAATGCTTTAAGAATATGGAAGCCTTGGAAGCAACAATGAAGAAGCATAACATCCATTTGGAGCACTCTTCAACTTCAACTTCATCTTCAGGAATAACACTTTTTGCATGTGGTTGTCAAGCATCTTGGTCTGGTTATGCACTAAATGTATCTTCTTCTTCTCATTATCATGAGTGGCTCATTGATTATGGAGCTTCTTATCACATGGAAAAAGCAAAGCCATGTTTTCTTCTTTAAATGATTGTAACACCAAAAATATATATGTTGGTGATGATAGATCTCTTAGTGTTGTAGGGACTGGAACTGTTCATCTAGAAAATGACCAATTTAATGATGTATTATGTGTTACAACCTTATCCTACAACCTTCTATATTTATATTAGATAACTCATTCAGGTGAAGGTAAAATCGTTGAATTTTCACCTCATGATGTTGTAATTGAGGACCTAAGAGATCCTGGACAGATTTTAGCTACTAGCATTGCTGATAATTCTATAAGGTTGTATAAGTTTAACAACTTTGGGTCATCAAATATTCCCTCGGTATTTTTTGATTTGGTCACTTAAACTATCGCTCCCTTCAGAATCTATGTAAAGAAAATATGGTGACGGGTCTTCCAATGGTATATTGCAGAGATGGTGTTTGTTCCGGATGTGTACATAGAAAACATCATCGGGATAGTTTTGAAAAACATGCCTCTTGGCATGCCTCAGCCCCTTTACAGCTTGTGCATTGTGATTTATGTGGTCCACTTCCAGTTGTTTCATTCTTTGGCTACAAGTATTTCTTAACTTTCACTGATGATTTCTCTAGAAGCACTTGGGTATACTTCTTAAAACTCAAGAGTGAAGTATTTAACATGTCCTTGGCCTTTAAGGCCTTTGTTGAAAAACAATCTAGACATCAAACTTAAGCTAAGATCTGATAATGGAGGATAATATGTTAACAACAAATTCATCAACTTTTGCACTGAGAATGGAATTAAAATGCAACATATTGTTCCATATACTCCACAAAAAATGGTGTACTTGAAAGGAAGAATCACACCTTAAAGGAAATGATTAATTGTATGCTTCAATCTAAAGAACTTAGTCTTAATTTTTGGGCAGAAGCAATTAACTGTGCAAATTACATAGTAAATCACACTCCTACTCACTCCAGAAGAAGCATGGAGCTCAATTAAACCAGATGTACTTCACTTTCCTGATTTTGGAATTGAAGCATGAGCCCATATTCCAGTTGAGAAACATAAAGCTTTAGAAACTAAGAGTGAAAAATTTATTTTTGTTGGATATTCTGAAGATTTCAAAGGATATAGACTTATTCCACTTAAGTCCAAAAATGTTATCATTAGAAGAGATGTAAAGTTTGCTGAAAATATATCGGCCTACAAGCCTTGTTCGAAGGATGTGCCACCTCTTCCTATCCCAAGTTATTCTTAAGGGGGGATGTTAGGATATTCCGACACATAGGAAATAGTTAAGTATAACTTGGTCTAGTGTAGATTTAGGTAAAGTGTGTTTCTTTACTATGTACTTTTGTAACTTACAATATGACAGACACGATATGTTCTAGACATGAAGTGATCTGACGGTTCATTCTCTCCTCGGTATTATTGACACTTGATCTGTGGCTTAACACTCGATTGGTCCATGATCTCTATTTAAAGAGCATGGAGGGTAATTTGTAGGGTAACCGTTCATGAGAGAAGCTTATGTAAATTTTCATTCTTTTATTAATGAATTGCCTGAAGTGGCCGCGTTGGCTCAGGTCATGGATTGTTTCCCTCTTTGAGGGTTTTAACCATGGCAAGAATATTGGTGTATTGATCTATGATTTGTTCATGAGTGGTGTCCTTTGGTGTTCTGTCTAAGGAACTTACTCTGTAAATTCCTACAATAAAGAGGCCTTGAAACAATTTTGTTAGAGGCTATATACAAACATCAAGGAAAATTAGTTCACATTTGCAAGTATTCTCAGCACATGCACTAGCCTAATGTATCTGGAAAGGGGTGATTTGATTATTTCTCATGTATTTAAAACTAGATTTGAAACAAATTTCTTTATGGGTGGTGTTCTTTTTGACATGTACACCAAACGTGGGAGCATGGAGGAGGCACACAATCTATTTTGTGAAATTCCTAAGCATAACATGTTGTCATGGAAAACAATGATTGTAGGATATTAATGGCACGATTCAAGTTAAATGACATTTAAGTCCCATTGTAGAAGTACTAAAAATTTTAAAATTATACTTTCGGATTAATCACATCATAATTATTTGTTGGTCAACATTTCGAACCCTCTAATGAGGTTCATCATCAAGATATTGGTCCTTATGATGAACCTCATTAGAGGGTTTGAAACGTTGACCAACAAATAAACATGATGTGATTAACAGGTAAAATTTTTAGGATGGAAAATTATCTAGAAGTTTAAAAACATTGGGGAATTGTACTAGTCCCTAATATGAAACTGTAAAATGTTTATTGATATATTTGTAAATTTATTCGAATTTATAACAATTTTATATATGTCCTATATATAATGTTGGTTATTTTTAAGGGAAAATAAATTTATATTGTAAAATTTGGGCGAATCATTTTTAGAAAAAATGGAAATTGGCAAATCTTTTTTTGGAAAAATCATGGAAAATTAGGCCACCTACGAATATTCCCATAAAATTTTCCATGGTGATTAATATGAAAGTATAATTTTAAAGATCAATACGAATCATAGAAGTCTGAGATCAAATATACTAAAATTCTTTCATTTCCCCTCTAAATCAATCTATTGACAATGATATTTCTTTTTCACCAAGAGGTAGTATGTCATTATACAAAATATTTGCAAGCAACAACAAATATGCCTCCTTTTTTTTTCTTTCTGCCTAGATTCACTCCTTTTCTCTGTGATTTTGCACCCTTTGTCATAGCCATTTCTATTGGAGATAAGGAAGGGGGCACCAATTTTGGTGAAAAAGAAAATATTTTTGATTGTGAAAATGCCAATAAAATGATAGAGTTGGTAAAGGGTTAATTCTCAATAGACATGTTCACTAGACCATTATCTCATAGAGGATTAGATAAGATACTCATGAAACTATGTGTAGGTTACTGTGCTTTATCATGGACGGAAATTCCATATTCTATAGTGAGGGGTGCTCTAGAATTTAAATCTACACTTGGAATCTATGAAGCAACTAATTGCAAGCTTAAGAAAACAAAGTCACGTAGGGCTACTTAACGAAGGTTATCATTACTTTAATTATACAAGTAGAGATTATGGTATCACACCAAGAGTGGAACGCTATGTCTGCAAGGTGGATATTCTTGGTCATGATAGATAGTTGGAAGAAGTAATGGATCTTATCAAAGAAATGTCATTTCAACAAATTTGTACTTTGGGGGTGAATCTTGCTTGCTACTTGTAGATTCTAAGGCGATGTAAAACATGGAAAACATATGAAAAGAATAATTATAATTGAGTTGGTTCCACGTGATGGACCAACATATGTTCTCCTTCAAAATGCATATGTAGTAGTTGGAAAATGGAATGATGTAGCACAAATGAGGAGAACAGTGAAAATCAGGTCCATGAAGAAGGAATCAGGATATGTGGTTGAAACCAATTCCATGCAGGATTTAGAACAAAGGAATGTTGAAAATCCTTTTTATTTATATGGTGAAAGATGGGAATAGATTGTGAAATTCATCATTCCACAAGAAACATCCATTCATGTTGTCAAAACTTATCATGCGCTTGATGACTGTAATGTTGCTATACATATTGTTAACAAGATTGTTGGTCTATGAGTTGTTCTTAGAGAGATAAAAGAATTTCATTATTTTAGGAATGGGTTACTCTGAAAATTATGTTGATAATGATGACATCCAAAAGAAAAAGAGATATACTAAGCTAGAGGAATTCATTGGGAAAATGAAGGAAGGAAGCATTAAAACATTCAATAGATTAAGAGCATTAAGTCATTGGTTACAAAGTCTACGATGGGTAGGTTTTACTTCTAAACCAGTGACTACAAGAAAAATTACGTGTTATGTTTAAACAAAAGTAGGAATTAGGATGAAACACTTAGCTCTTGAACCTATGAATTGTTGTTAGAATTAGTAGAGAAGGGTGAATTTATGGGTAGTGGATACATCCTACCTTAAGTGGGATTTACACATTTCTTATATCTCTTTATATATCCCTTGGAAACATGTAAATCTAATTACTACTAAAACAAGGTCATCCAGCCTTACTTATAGGGTCTTAATCAAGAAGCTACAAGTTTCAGCTATTAAAATTCAAGTTTGAATTTTCTTAGTACATCCCCTTGTTGCCAAACATTCCTGGTGTGCATTTATTTGAGGAACACAAACCCTGCCTTTTACCCTATGAAATCCATGCCATTTGGAGTATTCTTAAACAACAAAAATATATATGTGAAAAAATAAAAATATTTGATTGCATTAATGTTACCTATGAGTAAAAAATACTCTCCGAGTTGAATCATTCAGTTTGGCCTTGAAATTAATGTTGGGTGTGCATTTTTGTGAAGCATGACACAATTGTCTTTCTTCACTAAAATGCACACCCAGGCTTCAAGTTTATGTTGTTCACAAACTGTTGACACTTTTGGAGTGACAGTGTGAGCTGTGATTGATGCATCACTTTAATTTATATTAACTTTGACCTTTAGATCACTAAATTAAAAAAAATTAATTGTATCAGTGTTACTTATGAGTAAATAAATACTCTCCAAGTTGAATCATTCATTTGGAATTAAAATGAAGGTTGGGCATGCATTTTTGTGATGCAAGCCAAAATTGTCTTGCTTCAATAAAATGAACACCCAAACATCATTTATTCACCAATTTGATTGATTCAAATTGTATATTTTTTATTCAATGATTTTACAAAATTTTACATTGTTATATTTACTTTGAGCTTAAATATTTATACTTTAGATTTCATACAACATTTTAAGTTTTTCTTTGACTTGCCTTATGTGAAAGTTGTGTAGAAGTGGGAAACTTAGTTATGTAGGATATTTTTTAGACATGATGCAAGGTTATATCCAAAAGTTAGGTATTGTCTAATCATTTCTCATTTCAAATTTCAATACCAAGAGTGTACTTGGTTTGGCCCAGGAGTGCATATTTGTTTCGACATGAAAATTGGCAGATATGATGAATTGCTACATTAAAAGAATTGGATTTCGTTGAGGAAGATTTATTTTAGGATAATGAGTATGATATATTGTAGAAAATGTTTGTATCTTTAGGATGGAATGATCATTATTTCATTTCCAATTAATTATAAGTCCCATTGTGTATTTATTTGAGGCACACAATCCCTGCCTTTTACCTTATAAAATCATTCAAATTTGGATTATTCATGCACATCAGAAATTTAATGAGGATGAGTTATTGTCCACCCAAATTTAATGAGGATGTACTTCATGCTATGTGGGGAGGCATGTTCCACACACATTTCAAAGGTCTCTTAGGTCATGTAATAGGAAGAGACCTTTAATTTTTAAATCGTAACACATTGGTTACAAGAGGAAGGAGTTCATTATCTTCTACCTTTTGATTTTTCTTGTTTGGAATTATACTACTATTGAGGAAGAGTAGCACTGTTATGTAATTGATGCTCATGATGCTGAAATTTGTTGCTTTATGAGGTATTATGTATTTTTCTGAGATTGGTTTTGATTTTTCATCTTTTAATATTTATTTAATATTGATATGCTATATATTTTCTTCAGGTGTTATCATGGCATGTTAGCACCTGGGTAGATCTTAAATACTGAATGCTAGTAGAAATGCCCTAGTTCATAGTGAATCTCATAGTTTCCTTAATTATCTTAAACCGTAGAATTATAGTCATCATTTTTAAGTGTGTTAGGAATTTCTCTTTGGGACTTTTCTGATCGATGAGTGGCATTGAAACCGTAGATCTACTTAGATGTCATTTCCAAACAACAAATAAGAACTAATCCTAATTCTCTCCATTGCTAGTAGAAATTCCCTAGTTGATAGTGAATCTCATAATTTCCTTAATTCTCTTAAACCGTAGAATTATAGTCACCATTTTCAAATGTGTTAGGAACTCCTCTTTAGGACTTTTCCAATCGATGAGTGGCATTGAAACCCTAGATCTAATTAGACGTCACTTCCAAACAAAAAATAAGAACTAATCCTAATTCTCTCCATTGGTTTTTGAATTACTAGTTTTTAAGTAATATATATGGTTTTTATATTCAAACCCTAACTAGGTCAATTGACCTAATCTGAAACTTAAAACCCTAAAAAATATGTACAATATAGAACATCCATAAAATATACCTTGGAAACCTTAGGTGTTATATCTTTCTTTATCCCTTGGAAATGTTTAAACATAATTACCACTAAAATAAGGTTATCCAACCTTACATATAGGGTTTTAACCATGAAACTACAAGTTTAAACTATTGAAATTCAAATTTGATTTGTCTTAGTCCATCCGCTTGTTCCCAAACATTCCTAGCATGCATTTATTTGAGGCACACAAACCCTACATTTTATTTGTTTAACAAATTCGAGTATATTGTATTCATTCAAAAATAGAGGGGAGCAAGGCTCCCCAATACATGAAGGTTGAATCAATCAAGGGAGATGAAGAGACAAAAATCCTTGATCCTTCCTTTCCATCTATTACATTAACTTCAAAAGTTCTTAATTTACCTATTGAATTTAACTTAAAAGTTTTAGCAATCTACTAAAGAAGCAGGGTACATTTAAATAGCATAGCTAAGTATGATTAAAATTAAAATGTTGAGAGCAATGAGTGATTTTTGTTGATTTGCAGGTGATTTCTATTGATTTGCAAGGAGTATCATGGCGAGCCATGGGCTGGTATTCCTCTTAATATTTGTTGACTGACTTTTCCTCAAGCTTTTGGTTCTTGCTGCCACAATCCAAAGTATTTGAGCATTCTCTTATTTTTTAGTGACCACCTCTTGCTGAACATTAATTGTGTTTTCCAGATGAGCACATCTATTTTTGAGTTGCTCAAATTGTTTTATGTGCATTGCACTGATGATAGAGGTACACAAAATCTATTTTGCATTTACCCCACCACTTATTGTGCATGGATCAAATGTGATCTAGAATGGCCTTATGAGACTTGTAGTGTGGGAATGATTGAGACTTAGGAAACAGATCATTGGGATCCATGCCAAAGGAACCAAGGGAGTAGAGGGAGATGAGGAGCACGCAGAAGGGAGGAGCAGGCACTATGAGGGAAGAGGAAAGGAAATGCAGGATCAAGAAGAAGAGAGAATGAGGGTGGCGTAAGGAAATGAAGGCGAATACAAGAATAAATAAGAAAGGAGAGTCAAATGGGAGGCCCAAGGGTCAAAGGAGCCATGATTACAATGGTATTGAGAAGTGTAAATGGAAGAGGAAGGGGATTGATGAGGCATGCATATTTGCATTGAGATGGGAGTTGTAACAGCCCTAGTGAAAAGTTCATGTAATAAAAGTTAATAAAGGAAAAATAAGACCACGGTTAAGGGACACTTATTCCAAGTTGAATGTTGGGAAAATATGTCCTAGTGGGAATCGCTAGATGTGTGTTTTGGCTAAGGAAAATTGGAAAAGGCTAAGGCAAGGGAATTAAAAGGAAAAAAGGAATTTTTGGCACATTTATTTATGAAAATAAAAGAAAATAGGAGAAATGTAAGGTGAAAGTTCACGGGTTGCATGTGAGGAGAAATTTGAAGGAAAATAATGGGAAATAAAGAAATTAGAGGCCTCATGCATAAAAAGGCTTATGAGGATCAGTTCATGGCTTTTGTGAAGTTCAAGTTTGGAGCTCTCTAATTATTCTCTCTCTCTCTCACTCTCTTGGTAATTTAGAGTTTTCTTGGAGCACTCTAGCTTTGGATCAAGGAAGGAAAAGAAAGGAAATGAAAGCAAAGGAAAGCAAGGATCAAGGAAGGGAAAGCAAGACTCAAGCAGCTTCAGTAGGAATACTTGCAAGTAACCTTTTTCATGTATGATTTCCTAGATAGTTTGGATATGCATGGCTTTGCATGTTGGTGTATGGTTCTCTTGTTATCGGTGGCATGGTATTTCCAGATTATGATAGTGGATTTTAACCTAGCCAAGCCTTTTTCCAGATGCCATGGTATGTTGGGATGTTATTTCAGTTTTTGAGATTTGGTTTTGTAGATGGATTTCAGAATCCGAGGTGGAGGTGGTCTCAAGGTTCATTCCCAAAGGCCTAGGAATCCCTTGACTGATTTTGCTGGGATACATGGTAAAGCCTGAGGGAGCAGTCTTGGTTTAGGGCCTAGTTATCTGGATTTTGATTGCGGTAAAGCCTGAGAGACAAGGAGACGAAAAAATTCTCAATGATAGTGATGGATTTCCGATGGCATTCCAAGTTCTATTCGGTTTTGATCGGAGAAATGGTTTTTGTGTGATCACGGTTTTGTGAGGGTCGAGGTGGTTTAACCTCTGGATTCCCTTGGTTGTTCTTGGATTGGTTGTTCTACGAGATCCCACATTCATGATTGGAATATGGCACGGGGGTGACTCGCTGAAATTGAGATTTGGTTCAACCATGACTATGGTCGGGTGGTACATGGAAGTCTCTAACCTAGTCAAATTTGCCTATGATTAATAAAATCTAAGTTCTCTTACTTTTGCACTGATTTATATGTGGATTTAATGGTTGTCATATCCCTAATATTTATATGGTTTTATGCTCATTATAAGCATGTTTGAATGACTGGTTCATGTCATGGTTATTTCATGTACTTGTAATTGTTAAATGGATGGATGCAAGACTTAATTGATGATGTAGTAGTTCAATGGAGAAGGAGGTGATCCTTATGGTTACGTTTCATAAGTTTTTTCAATTGTTTACGCTCTATCTTGTGTCCTAGATGTTTGGGATGCTCAGGCCTAGTCCTGACGGTGCTTTTTGATCGATCATAATTGTTATTATGTTTTTAATGAATTCTGAAAGTTATAATAAGTTCTGGGCAGAGGCCAAGATTATGGGCTAGAAAAGTGGCTTAAATCATGGGGTTGTTGACACAGAACTGGAAATTCTGGTCCATAGTCACTTGCAGGTAGGGCTGTGAGAGCGGCTTTAGGTTGTTGGTCATTCCCTTGCCCATAGCATGAGATTGAATATGGCCTAAGAGCTGTAGAATAGCAGTGGGACCCAGGGAAAGGCTATCTAAGTGGTTGACTTGTCTCCTAAGGGTTCTTTTGGTGATGTTGGATGACTTTATGTGATGTTTCGTCGATTCCACTTCCTTAAGGTGACATAGGATTTCGAATCTGATTGTAGTAGCATATCTCCTCATGTTTACCCCAGTTGGCATGGTGACACACCTGTGAGTGGGTGTTACAAATTGGTATCAGAGCATTGTTACATTCTCTTTGGGTCATATATGGTGCTACAGACATGGGTGAATGTGTCATTCATTCATTCATGTCATTTGCGTGTGTGGATCTTACACTTGTGTTCCATGTGCTTGTTGCACTACATCATATTGATCATGGTAGTAGTATGGTTATCATGAGGAACTTGATGTCGATTTTATGGAATGCATCGCCATGAGTAAAAGACTGGTTATACAATTATATGCATCTTGATTAAATCCTTGAACATTGGGTTTCGTTCTTGGTTATTTGATTACATGCATCAATCTTGTAGGTTGATTACAAGAATTGATCACTTATGCTCGACTGCATGTGGTTATGCGTATGTGTAGTTGATTAGGCATTTCTTATGCAGGTGAATAGTTGCATGAGGCAATGTGTATACTAGAGTAATGGTTTTTGTCATGGATGAGGTCATAGCATGCATTGTTGATATGGCCTTGAATTCAGGACTGGACCTTAGTTATTATGATGGTTATGCGTTGATGCACTTATTCATATATGTTTATATGTTATTATGATTATGTTATACGTGTATCACACTGATTTGATGATCTTGTAGACAAGGTATCCTCCCTGAGTATGCTAAGATACATTGATTTATGGTGACTTGGTTTAGATGACATAGTTGCCTTGTAGGAAAGAGATCAGATGGCTAGCAAGGTGGTAGACTACATAGAATCTCCCTATGCATCAGATGGGGAGCATGGTGTGGGGTAGTCTTCTGACTTGGAAGACACATTGAGAAGCCTAAAGGATGTAATAAAAAGTTGCAAAGTAGACAATGACAAAATCATGCAGGCACAACAGAAACAAGCAGAGGTGAATGTGATACTACTTCAGAGTTTGTCAGATTTGGAGTGACAGTGACCTCTTTGGATCAGACATGGACATGAGGATAGGCCTAATGGGGCATATGGAAGCAAGTCTCATAGTAGATACAGATAAGATAGATATGACACTATCATAGATTATAGGATGTTGGACACTCCGGATAGGACGGTGACAGATACAGGTATTACTCTAGTTCTGGTTCTGATAAACATCATGATCAGATCATCATTTCATCCATACAAGAGGAATGATAGGGGATACTTTCTAGATGATTTCAAGAAGGGAAATCCACCTGCCTTTGATGGAAACATGAGTAAATTGCAAGATAAGGAGGCTTGGTTTCTTGGCATGAGGAAATTCTTTAGATTGCATGATTACTTATAAAACATGAAAGCAAGGATAGCCCTTTTCATTCTCAAAGGTAAAGTGGATATTTGGTGGGAAGACATGAATAATGGCAAGGACATACATGAGAATGATTTGAATCGGCATGCATTTGAAAGGATCTTAAAGAAGAATTACTCGTCTGAGAGGTATTATTATGATAGAGTTAAGGTTTTTTATGAGTTGCGGATGGGTTATATGGCAAATGAGGAGTATACTAGCATATTTTTGGAGTTGCTGAGATATGTGCCTTACCTCAGAGAGGAGAAGGCCAAGTTTTATAGATTAATCATTGGATTTCTAGTTGGATATAGAGAACATATTGAGTTTGATAGGCTTATATCGTTGGAGGAGGCCATCCAAAAGTTTAAGCATTGTTATGGGCGGTCCAAGCGCAAAGTTGAGCCGAAGCATGACTTGAAAAGAAATGAGAAAGCTAAAGGAAAATGACTACCAAAGCAAGGACCTAAAGATGCATGTGAGAAAGATAATGTAGTTCCTTACAAGAGATTCAATATAGCTGAGAAGGGACATGGAGAGCAATAGGCTAGAGGCGATGGTAGGGAACCATTGCAATGTTTGCTATGTGGTAAGGATAATTGTAAGAGGGATTGTCTGCAATATCAGAGTTGTGGTAGACCCCAGATCTACAATCCTCATGAAGCACATATAATTGGTATTGTTGGTCATAGAATTCCTCGGATTTATGCAGCGGTGGACAACAGGTAGGTGAATCATCAGGCATCGATCATTGGGATGGACGGTAGGATTTATGATCAAGTTGCTTGTATTTTGATTGATCCTAGATGTAACTATAGTTATATTAATCCTGACCTAGTGGTTAAGTGTGGTTTGAGAAAATAAGTGCATGCAAAATCTTGGTTGGTATAGTTGCCTACAAATACAAAGAAGCAAGTTCACCATTGGATATGAGCTTGTGCATTTGAGTTAAATGGTAAGCCTACAATAGTGCATTTGAATGTATTTCCATTAGGATCATATAGTATGAATTTGGGTATGGATTAGTTATACCTTCACAGAACGAAACTGGATTTCTTTGACAAGGCTATTGAATGTGTGGATGATAGTGGGGAAAAGAGTACCTTGCAGGGAAAGAAGAAGCTTACATCAGTGATGACAGTTACCACTATGCAATCTAAGTGTAATTGCAGAAAAGGTTGTGTGATGTTTGCATCACACATTTCCAGTGACAAGGGTAAGGTGGTTGAGGATGCAGATTTGTTGAGAAGGTACCCAGTTTTGCAGCAGTTTCAGGATGTATTTCCTGAGGACATTATAGAGTTTCCACCTTACAAGGAGGTAGACTTTTCTATTGAGTTGGTGTCAGGGGCAGCTCCAGCATCGAAAGCACCTTACAGGATGAGCACACCTAAGTTGGTAGAGTTGAAGTTGCAACTAAAGGAAATGTTGGGCAAAGGATACATCAGACCCAATGTATCATCTTGAGGCGCACCAGTTTTGTTTGTAAAGAGGAAAGATGGTAATATTAGATTGTGCATTGATTACAGGCAACTCAAAAAAGTAACGATCAAGAATAGGTAACCATTGTCGAGGATTTATTATTTGTTTGATTATTCGAAGGGAGCAGCAGTGTTCTCTAAGGTTGACTTGAGATCAAGATACGATCAAGTACACATCAGGGAAGAGAATATCTTCAAGACTGTGTTTAGGACCAGGTATGGCCATTATGAGTTTGTTGTTGTTCCATTTGGTTTGACTAATGCTACAGCTACATTCATGTGTTTTATGAATAGTGTGTTGCGCCCTTATTTGGGAAAGTTTTTTATTGTATGCCTTGATGACATACTGGTATATTCTAAGAATGAGGAAGAACATGTTGAACATTTAGCAGTAGTGTTGAGATTGCTAAGAGAGCATCAGCTGTATGCTAATCTTAGCAAGTGCAGCTTATTTTAGACTTAGGTACACTACTTGGGACATGTTGTCTCCAAGGAAGGCATATCAATATATCCAGAGAAGATAAGGGCCACCATGGAATGGGAAGCTCCTAAGAATGTAGATGAGAAGAGATCATTCATGGGATTGGTAGGTTACTAGAGGAGGTTCATGAGGAACTTATCACACATTTCATATCCTATCACATCAATGCAGTGAAAAGGTAAGAAGTTTGAATGGATAGTGGAATGTGAAGATAGTTTTGAGAAGCCTAAGCAGTTGTTACCACATGCACTAGTGCTAAAGATCATGGATCCAGACAAGGACTTTGTAGTGTGTATACGTGCTTGCAAGAGGGACTTGGTGGAGTTCTCATGCAAAAAGGATAGGTAGTGTGCCATGAGTCATGGAAACTAAATGAGCACAAACAAAACTATCCAACACATGATATTGAGTTAGTAGCAATTATACATGCATTAAAGATATGGAGACATTATCTTCTTTGTAGGAGGTTTAAATTGATGAGCGATCATAGTGGGCTGAGGTATTTGTTTGACCAGCCGAATCTAAATCCCATGCAATCTATATGGTTAGCTACCCTTAGTGAGTTTGACTTCGAGATTAGATACATCAAAGGGAAGGAGAATTGGGTTGTAGATGCTCTTAGCAGGAAGGTACAAGTAAACCATATAGCAACTTTAAGCTCTTATGGGATTGAATTACAGGATATGATCTTGCAGGTAGAACAGCAGGATGACAAATACATGGAGATCATGCAGAGGCTACAACAGAGTACAGGCACATGTACAGATTTAGGCACAAGTACAGGTATAGGGGATCAGGATGAAGACTATCGTCTCACGACAGATGGCTTAGTGAAGTTTAATAACAGGATCTATGTGCCAAATTGCAGTGAGCTCAAGAAGCATATCCTGAGGGATTTTAATGCAAAACCTGTTGGATCTCCATTTTGTCCTACTTTTTATCTATTTCTCTCATGCTGTCGATTAGCTAAATGATTATTTTTGAAGAGTATTTTTCTAATTCTTTGTTTTGACAAGATTAAAATAGCATTAATGAGAGTTTAATTAAGGCTTCTATGTTGCAGGATTAAAGATGGTTTTATTATTCTTTGGGACGTGCCTGCACCAATGCATTCACATGCCTTCACCATTGCACTTACCTTCCTGCACCATGCATTGGGATTCCTGCACTAGTTACAGTGGTCTTCCTACACTATGAAGGACTCCTGAACTACATTCACGTTCCTGCACTATGATTCCAATGATTCTACGTTGCTACTCTTAATTTCTTCACCAAGTCCCGACTCGAAGAGGAAGATTGTGAAGCATACAATTCCTGGATTGTTAGGTAGAGTGTTGGGAGTACATCTTGTATTTTTCACAGGACAGTTGATTGTAATTACCATGGACAAATGTACCTAGAGGTTCACGACAATGTTGATATCTACGAAATAACCAAGAGAATTATCTCTAGTTTCGAATGATATTCAAATGAATTGCAACTAGAAGCATCAATTCGTGTATAATCTTAACAATAAAACAATTGTGTTCAGCACATCCTGGGTATCCACAATTACATCTTTCGCTCGCTGCAGATGGCACAAAGACATGCCTTGACACACTTGCCGGAGTGGAGAGACAACCTTGGGCAGTCCTTCACTTTCGAATTGTTGGTGTTTGTTGTTTCTCTGTGGCCACTGATACAAAAGAGGTGGTGAATTGGGGGGATTAGTAATTGGATCGACCATTGAAATGAATGCAGCAATATCTGGACCAATCTCAGGAGCTTCAACAAATCCAACAAGGATAATAGGATCTGCAGTGACTAGCAACAAATATGCAATTTGGATATACATGGTGACATCTGTAATCGGTGCGCTAATAAATGTAATGACTTATAACATGATTCGAGCCCCAATGAATCAATCAACAACATAACAACTTAGATATTTCTCACATTCCCGAATCTTCCAACACCATATTTGAAGACCACTTCTCTCAGTTAATCGCACCTTCCAGCAACAGCCACTCCAGGAAAAGAGGAACGATTCACCAGAATCGTTCCCTCTTTCGACACTTAGTTTCAAATTAATTCCTAATTCAGAAAACTGTTAATAATCTTCCTGTATTTTAATTGGTTGTTGAAAAATCCCCAATTTGTAAATTGATGCCTATATAAACTCCCTGGAGCGATAGTCAGCTTAGTAAAGAAATTAATTACAGTAAGGAAGGAAATCAACCCAGCGAGCGATAGTCTACATCAGAGGAAGGCGCAGAAGGGAAGAGGAGTTGTCCCAATGTATCCTCACGCAATTCATCAGCTATGGATCGCTCCTCTGGTCTTGCTAGAGTTGAGGGATGTCTGCATAATGTAAACATTGTTTCAGTAATTAATTGAAGCAATTTCCTAGCATGTTCCATTTATCTACTTGCTGTGTCTAATGATTTCTATTTCTATGTGAACCAGGCACTCAAAGAGGGTGCGAGCTGGCTGGGTTGGCCACCAGACCAGCTCGACACTGCTCTCATCTTTTAAACTAGATAGCATTTCAATTCTTGTTTGTTTGCTGTGTGAATTTGATTTATTTACAGTTTCTTTCTGCCTTCAATTAATGTCATTTAATTTGCTGCAACTTTTTCCCTTCAGCTTTAAACTTCATTGATTTGTTGCATTAAGAAATTATTCCTATTTGTGCTTACACTTGGGATATTTCTCCAGTTGTTCTTATTGACAAGATCTGCTTATGCGTTAATGAGCTGCAATTGATTTATACTCCGGAATATGAAAACGATGTGAGTGGGTGTGGTTTTGAGGCATTGATAGATCCATTTAAAACTCTGCTTACAACAACCACATATTATTTGGATTTCATGGAGCCAATATTAATGAAAGTAAACTGTGTCATTTACTTTCCATTAAACTTCTGGAGAGTTTACAAGATTTATTTTCAGGGCAGGGAAGGCAAGAGATTTACATTAATTTAATTGCTTTCATAATTTATTTATGAAACATATTTACTTGACGATGCTTTCATGTTAACCTTACACAGAATTAGTGCAGGTAGAATTAGTGCAAGCATAATGGTTTTGAATTTCTTTTGAATTTATTCCATCATTTACAGTGTTTTTGTTATTATGTCGGCACTACTTGATTTTGAGTTCAATATTCCTTTTGTTCGCTTGTAATTTGAATCTCCTTTCTTATTTTTAATTTCCTTTTATTTCCTGCATGATCTAATTGTGTGGATTGATGATTTCTTGAATTCTCTTTAGTGCAGGATTTCACTTATTGATGAGATTAAAACGCAAGATAGACTAGCATTTACTTTGCAGGTTGTCAGGGGCTTTCTCTAGCATTTCCAATGTTGTGTCTCGAAGTTCACGAACTATCCGGATTAAAAAATTAAATGTTGGTACATTTATAGACCCCATACTGCACCCAACATTTTGGCGCCATTGCCGGGGAGGCGCTTAGGGGATTGACCTTGGTAACCTACTGCAGTTTGGTTTTCTCTTTACCTAGTTTTTTGCAAATTTTATTTACTTTGAATTTGTTTCTTTCCTGCATTCTTTTTAAGTTTTTTTTCATTTCTCGGGTTTTGTAAGAACCCCCCCTTTTATCTATTCAACCACGTGCTAACAATATATGCCAACTAGCTTGGAAAGATAAAGAAATGGTATTTCGAGGCATTTTTTTTTAATGAAGAGTTTTGAGGCTAATATGAATCATTCAATGCACCTATTTCACTGATTAGTTTCCAGAAACATTCAAAGAAGGAGTCTTGAAGTAGTACATGGAGAACCTCTTTTAGTTTGGTAAGAAATGGAAACCATTGTTACTTTTGAATTTCCTATCAAAGATCTAGGAGTGGCTGAAATGCATAATATTTCCCCATCTGCACTACCAAAATTTCATGGTTTGGAAAATGAAGACCCAAATACATTCTTATTTGAGTTTGAAGTACTTTGTAGACGATATGGTTATTTTACTAATTCTCAAAGGTTGCAAGTGTTTCCTCTAACTCTTAAAGGAGCAGCTCTACGATGGTTCATGAGCCTTGGTGGGAACTGCATTCAAACATGGGAAGACATGAAGAATGTATTCTTGGAGAAATATCAAGACTATTGCCATGCTGGTGATGATATTTTTGTAATAAAACAAAGGAAAAATGAAAGCTTGGAGGATTATATGGAGCGATTTAGATACAACATCCAAAAATCAAAACATAAGAATTTGGTAAAAGAGACCTTGAAAACACTCCTACTCAGAGGAATCAAAGACGAATTTTTAGAACCTTTAAATCTAATAGGAGCAAGTGATGTTTCTCACTTACCATATGATGATTTTTGTAAATTGTGCATTAGTTATTCAACAAGAATCTCCAAGATCGGTAAGAATTCTAGAGAACTTTCTTCTCAATTTTTGGAATCTACTACAAAAATAGGAGCTACAAAATCTTTTCTAAATTTACAATTGGATGATTTGCAGGAAGAATGGAAGTAGTGTAAGGAGGATCATTCAACAAATTATTCCCCATCGTTGTTGGGGTTTCAACAGGTATTTAAGGAATCAAGTAAGGAAATAAATCGACCACCAAGTATAACTCAAAACTCATCATCATTTAATACTTGGAGTAATATTTATTATCCCCAAAAGATTACTTAACACATATACAACCCCACAGTTCCATGGAAGACTTATAATCCTCCTTTGATTCAATACCCCACCATATTCCCGCAATGGCCCTCTCCCTCGAGCGAGATATTACCATAGCCTCAAGCATGGTTTGCAACCTCCTCTCTAGGGAATTCCCCATGCCAATTCCATTACCTAAGCCACAACAATTGCAATTCCCATCCAATATACCACCATGTTATCCCTCTCTATGGTCCCAACCATTTTTGCAACCAAACCCTAATTTCAACAATCAAGTTGCACATCAATTTAAAACACATATTTTTCCTACTCACTCCCCTATCAAATGTAATGTCATATATTTTAGAGAGGAGAGAGGAGTGAATCTAGAAACTTCCCCTATTACAACACATCATTTACCTCGGGACGAAACTTTAATCCATAAACCATTAGAGCAACAATCTATGATTGGAACTTGTTCGAAAACTGTTGTTGAAGCTCACAAAGAAGAAAACCCTAGAGTTTCCTTTAACCATCCTTGTCAATCTAAAGAGAGAAATATTCAAGCTGTGGAAGACCTATACAAGTTGGAGAACCATCAATATGTGTGTCCTATTGTATCCTAGTTCCAAACAATTGTTAGTACACCCCATTCCCTCATCATTCAAAAACTCTCAGTACCATATCAAGTAAGTAAGTTAGTTTCTCATACTTCGATATGTGTTAAAGTGTGCATTTTAAACCTAAGCATGAATATATTTAGTATTGTTCAGAAACTCTTCGGCAAAATCACATAACCAATCTTTTGTCGACGCGTTTCGAACCAACCAGTGTGGTTCATCGTCAGGACAAGTTGAAGAACTAATCCGGCTTAGCTTGATTAAATAGAGCGTGCAAAGACTCCAACGGCTATATTGCCAACGGCTAATTTTGACCTAATGGACCAAGTCAAACCACTAATATTCTTGATATAATAAATTCTTATTATTCTTAGAAAACAGCTAAATTTGGTAAATAATATATTAAAAGAATTCATTTGTTAATAAATGTATATGTATATCTAAAGCCAAATAATGTATAGTTTATTATTATTAGCTAAACTTAAAAGAATTCATTTGTTAACTAAATGACTATGTTTAATAAAGGTATAGCATATAATATTTTTATTATTTAAATATAATGGTCAATAAATTAATAAATTAATAAATAATAAAATAATCTATATTTGTTTTTATTCCGACATTATTTAAATATAAACAAATAGTCTTAAATTACTATTAGGTAATTGTATAATTATTCAATAATTATTTCAATCTATTGGTAAAATATATTATTTTATTTTTATTTTTATTTATTATTTAAATATGATGGCCCATTCGAATTTAAACAATAAGTTATATATAGTGATTTATATTTATCTATATTTACTTAGTAAAAAGCAAACAATAGTAATCTTGTTAAATCTTTATTATTCTTAGACTTTAGTTACAATCAGGTAAATATGTTTATTAATAAAAGTATATCTATAAAAATAACTAACTCAATTGGTATATCATATATTTATTAATAATAATTTCTTATTTACCATTTAAACATAATGGCCCAATTTAATTCAATTAATAATTTATATTCATTAAATAATCAATATTTATTCAATAATTTGTTATGAAATCATTAAAATTAACTATGTCATTAGGTAATTATATTAATACTTATAAGGTCTAAAAAGGATTTTCACTAATTAAATATATAAGACAATTACAATCATAAAGGTATAGTAGAATTAAATATAATTGCAGAAATCTAATCTATTTTTAATATACCTAATAGTATCATAAACGGGATAAGGTTAATACAGTAAATAGCCCGAAATTAATTAATAACCTATTCACAACTCATACCCCCTATAATCATAGGACTAAACCGCAGAATACCAGGATTAACGGGGAGAAAACCCGGGAAGAAAGGAGGAACCAACCGCCAAAAATCAAAACTTCAGGAGAGGGAAGACAAAAACCCTACGACTTAACGAAAGGGGAATGAGGAGGCTAGGAAGATAAGGCAACTGCTAATCTTCCAGCCATCATCCCTATTAAGATTGTTCGGCCTCTTCTCAATCTCCAGGGCCTCTCTAAATTTGTGATGGTGAAACTGCGCAACTTTGGCAATGACTTGAGCCTCTTCTATACATACATGATGCATAGTCTTCCCCGCATGCTCAGCCAAGGCTGAGGACTTGGTCCTACCATGTCTCAAGTCAGCCGAATGCTCGCTAATCCGTTGATTGATAGAGCAACCAGTCTCACCAATATAAGGGGTCCCACATGAACAAGGAATGACATAGACACCCTTCATGTCTTTAGGGTCAATAGGGTCTTTCACAGACCTGAGGGAGCCACGGATAGTGTTGAGCGGTCTAAAAGTTGCGGGCACATCGTACTTCCTCAGAATCCTCGCAATCCTATCTGTGGTCCCTTGGATGTAAGGGAGGTTCACACCCAAGATATGATCCTTAGGAACCCTTCGGATTGAAGGCTCCTTCTTGGCCTTGAGGAAGGCTTTTTGACCGAGGTGCCTATTGTAACCATTCTTCTCAAAGACATCTAGGAGATGAGCCTTCTCCGTTTCCAGGCTCTCCTCATCAGAAATTCTTACAGCACGGGTGGCAAGAGTGCTAAGCACCCCTAACTTCTGAGCGGGGAAATGAGGAGAGCACCCCTAACTTCAGAAGTTAGGGGTGCTTAGCACTCTTGCCACCCATGCTGTAAGAATTTCTGATGAGGAGAGCCTAGAAATGGAGAAGGCTCATCTCCTAGATGTCTTTGAGAAGAATGGTTACAATAGGCACCTCGGTCAAAAAGCCTTCCTCAAGGCCAAGAAGGAGCCTTCAATCCGAAGGGTTCCTAAGGATCATATCTTGGGTGTGAACCTCCCTTACATCCAAGGGACCACGGATAGGATTGCGAGGATTCTGAGGAAGTATGATGTGCCCACAACTTTTATACCGCTCAACACTATCCGTGGCTCCCTCAGGTCTGTGAAAGACCCTATTGACCCTAAAGACATGAAGGGCGTCTATGTCATTCCCTGTTCCTGTGGGACCCCTTATATTGGTGAGACTGGTCGCTCTATCAATCAACGGATTAGCGAGCATTCGGCTGACTTGAGACATGGTAGGACCAAGTCCTCAGCCTTGGCTGAGCATGCGGGGAAGACTATGCATCATGTATGTATAGAAGAGGCTCAAGTCATTGCCAAAGTTGCGCAGTTTCACCATCGCAAATTTAGAGAGGCCCTGGAGATTGAGAAGAGGCCGAACAATCTTAATAGGGATGATGGCTGGAAGATTAGCAGTTGCCTTATCTTCCTAGCCTCCTCATTCCCCTTTCGTTAAGTCGTAGGGTTTTTGTCTTCCCTCTCCTTAAGTTTTGATTTTTGGCGGTTGGTTCCTCCTTTCTTCCCGGGTTTTCTCCCCGTTAATCCTGGTATTCTGTGGTTTAGTCCTATGATTATAAGGGGTATGAGTTGTAATTAATTTCGGGCTATTTACTGTTTTACATTATCCCGTGTATGATACTATTAGATATATTAAAAATAGATTAGATTTCTGCAATTATATTTAATTCTACTATACCTTTATGATTGTAATTGTCTTATATATTTAATTAGTGAAAATCCTTTTTAGACCGTATAAGTATTAATATAATTACCTAATGACATAGTTAATTTTAATGATTTTATAACAAATTATTGAATAAAATATTGATTATTTAATGAATATATATTATTAATTGAATTAAATTGGGCCATTATGTTTAAATGGTAAATAAGAAATTATTATTAATAAATATATGATATACCAATTGAGTTAGTTACTTTTATAGATATACTTTTATTAATAAACATATTTACCTGATTGTAACTAAAGTCTAAGAATAATAAAGATTTAACAAAATTACTATTGTTTGCTTTTTACTAAGTAAATATAGATAAATATAAATTACTATATATAATTTATTGTTTAAATTTGAATGGGCCATCATATTTAAATAATAAATAAAAATAAAAATAAAATAATATATTTTACCAATAGATTGAAATAATTATTGAATAATTATACAATTACCTAATAGTAATTTAAGGCTATTTGTTTATATTTAAATAATGTTGGAATAATAACAAATATAGATTATTTAATTATTTATTAATTTATTGACCATTATATTTAAATAATAAAAATATTATATGCTATACCTTTATTAAACATAGTCATTTAGTTAACAAATGAATTCTTTTAAGTTTAGCTAATAATAATAAACTATATATTATTTGGCTTTAGATATACATATACATTTATTAACAAATGAATTCTTTTAATATATTATTTACCAAATTTAGCTGTTTTCTAAGAATAATAAGAATTTATTATATCAAGAATATTAGTGGTTTGACTTTGTCCATTAGGTCAAAATTAGTCGTTGGCAATATAGCCGTTGGAGTCTCTGCACGCTCTATTTAATCAAGCTAAGCCGGATTAGTTCTTCAACTTGTCCTGACGATGAACCACACTGGTTGGTTCGAAACGCGTCGACAAAAGATTGGTTATGTGATTTTGCCGAAGAGTTTCTGAACAATTTTATGGATCACAGAAGTCTAAATTCCTTAATATCTAGTATTTTTTCATGCACATGGCTTCATTGGAAGTATACCTTCACTTAAAAGTGATATTTCTTTCTTTAAAAATAGGGTAGGATAATAGGAGAATAATGAATAAAAATGCATAACAACACTCATGAGCTTGTGATTCCCTAAAAGAAAAACTTTTGAAATTTCTATTATCATGCACTCTCATGGTAAGACTTGTCAGAAGAAATTTACACTTAATACCTCATATTTTAAAGTGACTTTGATTGTTGATCAACATGTTAGTCAAGGATATTGTTTTAAGTTACATGTAATACTTTTTCCTATTCTAACAAACTATCATCCATAAAATCTTTTCAAATTCCTCTTCGAAGGGACCAGTGAAAAACCTCCTATGGTGGACCATGCCTACAAAACTCTAATAAGATTTCATAAAGAACCCTGACATGATCAACTCAAGGAATATTTTTGGTCATTATTTGAGATGTTTTTTAAATAAGTTCTTAGGGTAGCATGACCAACCAGTAAAGAATAGTAATTAAAAACCTTTCATGCCATCCTACACTCTTAAGGAGTATATTTGCTTCCCCACCTATTAAGTGACTTATATAAGGTTAATCATAATCATATTTTTTTAAAACATAAATGAATTAATTGAGGGATAGGAGGTCTCATTGCGAGCCTACCTACTATGATCATGGGTCCTAAGGAGAATGACATTACCACACTGGTCACCAAGCCATGGTAATGGCTTTCAATTGAAAAACTGGAGAACAAGAGGTCCCATCATGAGCCAGCTTGTTCATTCTTGTTCGTTCTCGTGAATGGTACTGTCAATAGCTGGTTACCAAGCTAGGACAGTAGCCTTCAATTAACTTCTAAAAACAGAAAAAAGTAACATATTCTTAAATGACTGAATCTATATCTAATAGGTGGGACAAAAGAATTTCATAAGGTTAAAAGGTACCCTTGTCGAGGCTATAGACACCTACTAGCAGCAGGGCCATGCCTGTGGTATTAAAGTTGACTCTACACTATAATTTACTTGGTTGTTTTTGCTTTCCATGAACTCACTATCAATCTCTTTGAGAATGGCTTTAAAATCCTTTTGTTGTTATACCTTGGAGTTATATCTTTTTGGAATGATTTTTATGGACATGGGACCCTTCATGAAGATAATTCTGCCTAGACAAGAGGAGCTTCAACTATACATGGATAATGGTAAAATAATTACTGTGGGAAGGTATTGCTATGTCTAGTTGTAACACCATGGCTTTTAAATCATGTCACTCATAACTACAATGAGGATTTCAAAGTGTAACTTCTAATTAGGGATACCTACGAGATATTCTTTTGGAAATTTCAAAAGTTAGCTTATTTTTTCATGACATCTTTCATTTTAGGTTTTCTTGAAATCAGTTTAAGCAAATAAAGAGTCAAGCAGACATTCTATTTTAGCGCAAGCTTTATCTACCGCAAGAAACGTGATCACGAAAAACTACAGGAACACCATTTTGAAACGCCTACAAATATTCTAATTTTTTTTTTTTGAGGAAGTAACAACACCAAATTTCCTTGCATGAGGACATGCAAGATGGTCAGCATGGGGGGATGTTGGGTCTCCATTTTGTCCTAGTTTTTTATCTATTTCTCTCATGCTGTCGATTGGCTAAATGATTATTTTTCAAGAGTATTTTTCTACTTCTTTGTTTTAACAAGATTAAAATAGCATTAATGAGAGTTTAATTAAGGCTTATATGTTGTAGGATTAAAGATGGTTTATTATACTTTGGGACGTGCCTGCACCAATGCATTCACATGCCTGCACCATTGCACTTACCTGCCTGCACCAGTTATAGTGGGATTCTTACACTAGTTATAGTGGGATTCCTGCACTAGTTATAGTGGTATTCCTACACTAGTTATAGTGGGCTTCCTGCACTATGAAGGATTCCTAAACTACATTCATGTTCTTGCACTATGAGTCCAATGATTCTGTGTTGTTTCTCTTAATTGCTTCACCAGGGCCCGACTCGAAGGGGAAGATTGTGAAGCATATAATTCCTAGATTGTTAGGCAGAGTGTTGGGAGTACATCTTGTATTTTGGGCAAGGCAGTTGATTGTAATTACCATGGAAAAACGTACCTAGAGGTTGACGACAATGTTGATATCTGCAAAATAACCAAGAGAATTATCTCTAGTTTTGAATGATGTTCAAATGAATTGCAACTAGAAGCATCAAACCATGTATAATCTTAACAATAAAACCACTGTATTCAGCACATCCTGGGCATCCACATTTACATCTTTCACTCGCTGCAGATGGCACGAAGACATGCCTTGACACACTTGCCGGAGTGAAGAGACAACCTTAGGCAGTCCTTCGCTTTCGAATAGTTGGTGTTTATGGTTTCTGCGTGGCCACGGATAAAAAAGCGGTGGTGAATTGGGGGGATTAGCAATTGGATTAACCATTGCAATGAATGCAGCAATATCTGGACCAATCTCAGGAGCTTCAACAAATCCATCAAGGACAATAGGATCTGCAGTGACTGGAAACAAATATACAATTTGGATATACATGGTGACATCTGTAATTGGTGCGCTAATAAATGCAATGACTTATAACATGATTCGAGCCCCAGCGAATCAATCAACAACATAACATCTTAGATATTTCTCACATACCTGAATCTTCCATAACCATATTTGAAGACCACTTCTCTTAGTTAATCACACCTTCCAATAATAGCCACTCCAAGAAAAGAGGAACGATTCACCAAAATCATTCCCTCTTTCGACACTCAGTTTCAAATTAATTCCTAATTTGGTAAACTATTAATAATCTTCCTGTATTTTAATTGCCTGTTGAAAAAGCCCCAATTTGTAAATTGATGCCTATATAAACTTCCTGGAGCGATAGTCAGCTTAGTCAAGCAATTAATTATAGTTAGGAAGGAAATCAACCCAGCCAAGGATAGTGCGCATCAGAGGAAGGCGCAGAAGGGAAGAGGAGTTGTCCCAACGTAGCCTCATACAATTCATCAGTTGTGGATCGCTCCTGTGGTCTTGCTGGAGTTGAGGGATGTCTGCATAATGTAAACATTGTTTCAGTAATTAATTGAAGCAATTTCCCAGCATGTTCTATTTATCTACTTGCTGTGTCTAATGATTTCTATTTATGTGTGAATCAGGCACTCAAAGAGGATGCGAGCTAGCTGGGTTGGCCACCAGACCAGCTCGACACTACTCTCATCTTTTAAACTAGATAGCATTTCAATTTTTGTTTGCTTGTTGTGTGAATTTGATTTATTTATAGTTTCTTTATGCCTTCAATTAATGTCATTTAATTTGCTGCAATGTTTTCCCTTCAGCTTTAAACTTCATTGGTTTGCTACATTAAGAAATTATTTCTATTTGTGCTTACGCTTGGGATATTTCTCCAGCTGTTCTTATTGACAAGATATACTTATGTGTTAATGAGCTACAATTGATTTATACTCTGGAATATGAAAATGATGTGAGTGGGTGTGGTTTTGAGGCATTGACGGATCCATTTAAAACTCTGCTTACAAAAACCATATATTATTTGGATGTCGTGGAGCCAATATTAATGAAAGTAAATTGTGTCATTTACTTTCCATTAAACTTCTGGAGAGTTTGCAAGATTTATTTTCAAGGTAGGGAAGGCGAGAGATTTACATTAATTTAATTGCTTTCATAAGTTATTTATGCAACATATTTACTTGATGATGCTTTCATGTTAACAATACACAGAATTAGTGCAGGTAGAGTTAGTGCAAGCGGAATGGTTTTGAATTGCTATTGAATTTATTCCAGCATTTACAGTCTTTTTGTTATTATGCCAGCATTGCTTGATTTCTAGTTCAGTTTTCCTTCTGTTTGCTTGTAATAAGAATTTCCTTTCGCATTGTTAATTGCCTTTTATTTCTCGCATGATTTAATTGTGTGGATTGATGTTTTCTTGAATTCTGTTTAGTGCGGTATTCCATTTATTGATGAGAATAAAACAGAAGATAGACTAGCATTTATTTTGCAGGTTGTCAGGGGCTTTCTCTGGCATTTCTAGTGCTATGTCTCGAAGTTCAAAAACTATCTGGATTGGAAAATTAAATGTTGATACATTTATAGACCCTATACTACACCCAACAAAACCGTATTCGGGTCATCCAAGATATTAGAAGACATTGACAATGGTTAAGAAGTTTTATTATTAACTGAATCTAAAGAAGGAAGTGGTTAATTCGTGGCTAGATTTTTTGACTGTCAACCGGTAAAGGTGGAATGCAAGCATCCAGGTGGTCTACTACAGCCTATTTTGATTCCAAGATGGAAATGGGAGGTCATTTCCACGGATTTCATCACGGGCCTTCCAAGGACACTGAAGCAGTATGATTCTATTATGGTCATGGTTGATAGGTTGAGCAAGGTAGCTCACTTCATTCCGGTGAAGATTACATATTCAGCCAATGAGGTAGCATAGGTGTTCATCAGAGAGATAGTGAGACTACATGGTGTTCCAAAGAAGATTGTGTTGGACAGGAATGCAAAGTTCACTTCCAAGTTTTTGGAAGGAGCTATTTGCAGGCTTGGGTACAGAGTTGGTCTTCAATACATGTTATCATCCACAAAGAGATGGTCAAACAGAGAGGGTCAACAAGATCTTGGAAGATATGATGAGGATGGGTGTGATGCACCTACAGAGGAAATGGGAGGAGTATCTTCCATTGGTTGAGTTTGCATACAATGATGGTTATCAGGAGTCCTTGAGGATGAGTCCTTTCAAGGCATTTTATGGGTGAAGTTGTAATATTCCCATCAGTTGGAGTGTTCCAGTGAACATGGTACTTATTGGACCAGACATGTTGATGAACATGAAGTAGGAAATGTAGGTTATAAATAAGAATCTAAAGGAAGCACAGGATAGACATAAGAGTTATGCAAATCAACACAGGGTGTTCAATGAGTTTTAGGTTGGGGAGCATGTGTATTTGCACATCAAACCCAAAAAATCTCTTTGAGGATTGGTTCATGTGCCAAATTGGTACCTCGGTGTTGAAAGCCTTTCGAGATCGTTGAGAGGATTGGACCAGTGGCATATCAACTTGCACTAACTCTAACAATGAAATTCCATGATGTTTTCCATATTTCATTGCTTAAGAAGTGTATAAGGAATGTTGATCCTTCATTCTTTGTCGATTGAGGCAAAGTAATTTTGGTTTGATGTTTGTTTAGGTTCAGCATATATTTTACTAATGTTTTGATATTTGTATATGTATATGTATATGGATGTAAATACCACCATGAGCTAAGTTATAAAGCTCCAATAAGTGGTATGGTTATTATCCTGTCATGTTTTCATGATATTTTTCTTTTCAACGGGTTCTTCACTGTAAATACCATAACAAGCTAAGTTATAATGCTGCATATGATGTATGTTTTATTTTCAGTTGTTTTGCTGAGGTCTTGGTGTGGATTAACACTGGGGACAGTTTTCCCTAGTGGGGAGTGTTCTCTAACAACCCTAGTGAAAATTTCACGTAATAAAAGTTAATAAACGAAAAATAAGACCACGGTTAAGGGACACTTATTCTAAGCTGAATGTTGGGAAAATATATCCTAGTGGGTAGCACTGGATGTGTGTTTTGGCTAAGGAAAATTGGCAAAGGCTAAAGAAAAGGCATTAAAAGGGGAAAAAGTCTATTTTGGCACATTTATTTATGAAAATAAAGGAAAATAAGAGAAAAGTAAGGTGAAAGGTCACAGGTTGCATGTGAGGAGAAAATTGAAGGAAAAAAATGGGAAATGAAGAAATTAGAGGCCTCATGCATAAAAAGGTTCCTGAGGATCAGATCATGGATTTTTTCAAGTTCAAGTTTGGAGCTCTCTAATTATTATCTCTTTCTCACTCACTCTCTTGGTCACGTAGAGTTTTCTTGGAGCACTCTAGCTTTGGATCAAGGAAGAAAAAGAAACGAAAGCAAGGATCAAGGAAAGGAAAGCAAGACTCAAGCAACTTCAGTAGGAATACTTGCAGGTAACCTTTTGCATGTGTGATTTCCTAGCTGGTTTAGACATGCGTGGATTTATATGTTGGCATATGGTTCTCTTGATGTCGGGGGCATAGTTTTCCCGGGTTATGACAATGGATTTGAGCATAGCCTAGAATTTTTCTGGATGCCATGGTATGTTGGGATGTTATTTTTGTTTTTGAGCTTTGGTTTTTCGAATGGATTTTAGAATCTGGGGCAGAGGTGGTCTCAAGTCTCATTCCCAAAGGCCTAGGAATCCCTTGACCGGTTTTGGCAGGATACACGGTAAAGCCTGAGGGAGATGTCTCGGTTTAGGGCCTAGTGATCTAGGTTGGGATTTCGGTAAAGCATGAGAGACAAGGAGATGGAAAATGACTCAAGGATAATGATGGATTCCATACGACATTCCAATTTCTGTTCGGTTGTGATCGGAGCACTGGTTTTGGTGTGACCACAGTTTGGTGAGGGTGGAGGTGGTTTAACCTTTGGATTCCCTCAGTTGTTCTTAGATTGGTTTTTCTATGAGATCTCACATTCATGCTTGGTATATGGCATGGGGGTGACTTTCTGAAAGAGAGATTTGGTTCAGCCATGTCTATGGTCGGGTGGTACGTGGAAGTCTTGAACTTGGTCAAATTTTCCTATGAGTAATAAAAGCTAATTTCTCTTACTTTTTCACTGATTTATATGTGGATTTAATCATTGTCATATCTCTGATATTTATATGTTTTTATGTTGGTTATAAGCATGGTTGAATGATTGGTTCATGTAATGGTTATTTCATGTACTTACTTGTAACTATTAAATGGATGTATGCAAGACATAATTGATGATGTAGTAGTTAAATGGAGAAGGAGGTGATCCTTCTGGTTATGTTTCATAAGTTGTTTTAGTCATTTATGCTTTGTCTTGTATCCTAGACTTGTAGGTTACATTGATGCCAAGTGTTTGACAGAATGTCAATCCCGGTTGGAGATGCTTAGGCCTATTCCTGAGGGTGATTTTTTTTATCAACATTGTTATTATGTTTTTAATTAATTATGGAAGTTACAATAAGTTTTGGGAAAAGGATAGGATTCTCAGCTAGAAAAGTGGCTTAAATCACGAGGCCACTGGCACAGAACTAGAAATTATGGTCCACAATTGTTGGTAGGCAAGCCTGTGAGAGCGAATTTAGGTTGTTGGTCGCTCCCTTTCCCATAGCATGAGAGAGAATATGGCCTAAGAGCTGTAGAATAGCAGTGGGACCCAGGGATAGGTTATTTAAGTGGCTAACTTATCTCCTGAGGGTTCTGTTGATGATGTTGGATGACTATATGTGATGTTCCATCGATTTCACTTCTTTAAGGTGACATAGTGGCTCAAATCTGATTGTAGTGGCATCTCTCCTCACATTTACCCCAATTGGCATGGTTACATTGGATAGAACTGGGAGGAGGTGTCATAGGATTTATGACAGGTGAGGAGTTTGAAGGGATAAGGACGTTGACCATAGAGCGGAGGTACAAGACCGAAGAGTGATATTTTATTGTCATGTGATAAACAAGTGAGAGAGGGGAGGAGTGGGAGGAATTAGGGGATGAATTTAGAGAGAATCTCATTATTAATTTTTACTTCTCCCTGGGGTCAGACGCAAGAATTATTTTACGTGCTTATCATCCAACTTATTATTTTCTCTTAGAACATGAAAGAAGGAAACATTTCCTAAATTTTTTAGTTGATGTTGGATTCTGGTTGTAATTTGACAAAGATTCTAGTTTTTTGGCTTTGTATTCTTAACCATTTTTTGAATTAGGATTGAGGAATCCCCAATGATGACTCCGGTCATAATTTTTGTTGCTTAGAATTTGGGATCCCAATAGAAACCCATATTCTTTCACTTTTTTTTTTGTTTCTATACCAATCCCCCATTCGAAGGAGATCGATTTTGCATTATCATGATCGATGATGTAACCTACATCACTTTCTCTACCTGAATTGGATTTTGAAGCTCCATAAAAAAATAGACATGGTCCTTTTAGGGAATTTAACCATATTAGAAAGTCCCTTTCTTTCAAACAAAGTTTCCAATCTTTTAGCTTGCAAAGAATGTTTTGAGAGGGTTGTCGATGATTTGAGTTCTGTCTAAAACAAAGTTGACCCATATTTTCTCTTCATGTTGAAGGATACTCTTGTCCAATTTCGTGTATCCTTTTTCGAAAATAAATTCAGAAGCCAATCCCCAAGTTTTGGCTAAAAAAATTCTAATTTCTCACTTTGTGTTTTGAAATATTTGTTTATTTCTGGCGATCCATATTTTCCATCATAGAAAAGAAGGAATACTTCTCCATAACCTATTTATCAAATTCTTGTTTTTTAAAGAGTAGGGATAACCTTCTTTCCAAATAGCATAGAATTATGTGAGAGTGAGATTAAAATTGATATTGGCCTCAATCGGGTAGACTAACGAGAGCGAGCATTATTCATAAAATTTGCAACGTAAGAAGAGATGTTGAATCATTTCTTCCCCTTTTTGACACAAGGGACATCTTGAAGGACCGTGAATGCCTTTTCCCTTCAGAATTTTTGCAGTTAGGATCATACCTTTTAGCATAGTCCAAATAAAAAAGTTGATTTTTACAAGGCCCTATGTTTTCCAAACGAATTTCCATAGAGGCCAACCTAGATGTCCATATTCTTCTTGAAGCTTCACATAACCTGATTTTATAGAAAAATCCCCTCCTGATGGGTTCCATTTGAATTTGTCTTGCTGACCAAGGCTTATTGGAGTTTCTCCCTTGGGGTGTGAAAGGAGAAAATTCCATTGATTGTTGATATCATGAGGGGAGGTTGGGGGGAAAGCCTCCCAAGAGTTATCTTGTTGGCTCCAATTTGAGATTTGATCAAGAGAATAGATTCCCTTATTTGTCATCCAAGTATTGAGTGGTTGAATACCTTGAAGGTCAGAGAGAGGTGAATTTCCTAGGATACCATCTCTCCATAACTTAATGATATGACCACAACCTAGAATTCTGGATGTGTTTTATTTTACAAGAGGTAGAGCTTTTCGTAGAAGCTTCCAAATTTATGAACATGCTCTGATAGGAATTTTCACTGTTAGAAAATGTTGGCGAGTGGATTTTAAGTACTTTGCCTCGAAAACATGTTTCCACTAGGAGGGCTCCCTTGTTATGAATCTCCATGTGATGTTTTCTCCAAAAGAGATATTCATTACTAAGACCGGGAAGTCAAATGGAAATGCCACCATTTTCAAATGGCGCAGTCACTTTTTTCCAATTTACGAGATTGAATTTCTTGTTCTTTGATTTGCCCCCTTTCCATAATTTTTTTTGATAATGACCTCTATTTGCTTTTGTATTCTAGCAAGTGTTTGTATGATAGAAAATTGATAAATAGGTAGAGTTGATAAGACATATTTGATCAAAGTAACTCTCCCCACTACGTTGAGTCAGAGCATGCCCTAATTTTGAATTTTCTTCTTCATTTTGTCTATGGAAGAAAGCCGAATCTTAGACTTCAATATATTTTTTTAAATTGGTAGTGCCAAGTGTTTGAAATAGTCCCAGTTTGCTTTGGAAGTGACTCCTAGTATTTGAGAAATACACTGAAGAGTCCTTGCATGGTTATTCCATCCATAAATACTAATTTTTAAATTATTTCGGAGGCATCCAAATACCTCCAAGAATATGTCCAATTTTTTTTAATCTTTTAGAAACAATACACGAGGCTCCCCATAAGAATAAGGTGTCATAACAAATTATGAATAGTTTATGCCCTTGACTCCTCCACTGAAATGAAGACCAATGATGGTGTCATTATGTCTGTTGTGCTCTAAGTTTCTATTAAGATATTCTTCCATGATAATGTAGAGGAATGGAGAGAGCAGGAAGCCTTGTCTTAAACCTCTTGAACTTTGAAAAAAATCTCCAGCTCTGTCATCAATAAGAGGGGCAATCCAGGGGCCAATAATTCAGGATTTTATGAGATCTATGAAATCTAAGGCAAGGCCAAACTTATGGATAATAACAGTTAAAAAGGGAAGGTTGAGTCAATCAAAGGAATTAGCCATGTTGAGTTTCAAGATGAAGCCTGTTTCATTTCTAGACAAACTCAAATGTATAGCTTCTTGGACAAGCATTTTATTATCGACAATTTGTAGATTCAAGACAAAGCCTCCTTGATTTTGAGAAATCAAGTTGGGAAGGAGAGGCTTCAACAGATTTGCTAGAATTTTGGAGATAATTTTGTAGGAGGAGTTTCATAAGGATATGGGTCTAAAGTGATGAAAGGAGGAGGGTTTAGATTCCTTAGGGATAACAGCCAGATAAGTGGAGTTAGTATTGCCACCTATTTTTGTTTTTCTAAATACCCATCAGATCATATTTAAAAGGTCCTTTTTAATGAGTAACTAGAAGGAATGGTAGAACGCAATGGACAATCCATCAGGGATAGGGGATTTATCCGGTTGATGATTCCAAATGGATAACTAAAGTTCACCTTCTTCCACTTCTTTTGTGATAGCTGAATTTGTCTATTCTGAAATTAATTTAGGGATGTGTCTTATGAAGTCTTCATAGTTTGGATTCCCAAGATCTGCTGAGAGAAAACTTTTGAAGTGTTGATATGCTTCCCTTTTTATTTCTTCTTGTCCCTTTATTTCAACATCCACTTCTCCTTTAATTTTCTCTATGTGGTTTTTGATCATTCCCATTTTAGTGGTATTATGGAAGAATGCACTATCCTTATCACTAGCCTGAATCCACAAGTTTCTAGACTTTATCCTCTAGGTCTCTTCCTCATTTTTGGTGTTGTTATAAATTTCCCAGTGTATTTCTTTTTCTTTCAGTTGAATCTCTTTTGTTACTTCTCCTTTCCCCATGATCTTTTGTACATTTTCAAGCTCCCTTTGCAGCTCAACTTTCTTTTGTTGACGTTCTTTATAATGCAATTGAGCCCAATCTTTTAGAGTTTTTCTGACATTTTTTAGCTTTGATTCCAAAACAAAACTTGGGGAGCAATTGATGCTTTGATTCCATTTTGTGGAGACCAGGATTATAACTTCTTCAAAATTGGCCGAAAGGGGATTGTAATGAAAGGGAAGAGGTCCCAAATTTTCACTTTCCCCAAATTTTATGGCAATAGGCTTATGGTATGAAGCTGCTGAAGGGATGATCTTTGAGATCACAGTGTTATAATCTGAAATGACATTGTCTTGGATTAAAAATTTGTCCAATCTCTCTTTGATATTACCCAGGCCTAGCCTTTAGTTGCTCCAAGTGAATTTACCATTTTTGGGTAGTATGTCCATTAGATTGTGAGTTTTTATGATGTTTTTAAGCTTATATCTAAAAGGATCTATCTAAAATATTCCACCTTGTTTTTCATCTGCATTCAATATCATATTAAGGTCTCCTATAATTATGAATTTTTATTGGTTTAAAGGCTTAAACAATCAACCAAGGATTTTCAACAATGGTCCTTGTCTCTGAAATGAGAGGGAGAGTAAATGTTGAAGAGACATATCAGATAACCAGAGATCTTATTTTTGAATTTAGTCTTAATCTAATATCACTCTTTGAACTGATAGATAAGTCCCCATGAGCATTATTTCCACATTCTACAAATACCGCTTGATGAACCTATTGCTTTTATAGTTGTTCCTTCGTAATATTTTGTTTTTTGGATTATCTAATTCATTTCTTGTTCAGAGGACTTGGTCTCATGAATTAGGAATAAGTTTGGCCATTTGGATTTAACAATGTCTTTTGCTATATTGAATTTTGAGAGATGTCCAAGGCCTCTACAATTCAAGGAGACCATATACATTATTTACATTGAGATGGAGCAGAAGGACCTTTCCCTTGAACTGCCTGATATGTTTTTTCCTTGTTTCCAATACTCTTTTCTATGTATGTTTCCATTGGTTGTTGGGTCCCCATGGCCATTTATTTTATTGCTTCTTCGTCCCTTATTTCCTTATTTTGTGTTCCTTTCGGACTTCTTATGATTGTCATATGGGAAGAGAGATTCCTTGGACTGATTTCTTGTCAGGATCCTTTCAAAGGGAGGAGGAAGGGGGCTCAGGGGGAGGTCAGGGGAAGAAGGATGCGAGGGGAGGGGGGGAATAGGGGAAGGGGCAAGAGGAGAAGGAGGAGGAGAGGACAAGGATTCGAGAGGGATAGGGACAACATCCTCTCTAGCAAGGAGGAGATTAAGAGGGGGATATAGAGAGGCAAAGGGATTGGAGTCAGAAGGAAAGGAGAGAGAGGACGAAGGCGGAGGGGCACCCCATGGAGTGGAGCAGAAGAGGAAGGGGCTAAAGATTTTGAGGGCTTAGTTCTGGTTTTTTTTCATTTAATAGGCTCCCACTAAGGGTCTTGAGATTCAGTTGATTCTTATATTTCTTCCTTCGAACATCTATTTGCAAATTGACAATATTCATGACACACCTTACATTTGAATGGAAGTTTCTCATAATCCAACTCTTGAATATGTGCCTAGTTATCTACCTTGGTCTTCACTGCTTCTTGTAGTCCCTTTCCCAAGTCAACTTCCATGCAGATTCAAGCATAGGCATGCATATTTTCCTTTGGTTCACTTTGGTCTATATATTTTCCAAATGTGTTTCTTATTTCTTTGACATATTCATCCCTCCATCAATGAAGAGGAAGGTGGACCCAGACTAGAACAACGTTAGGAACATCAATCTTAGGATCAAAGTCTAGAGTCCATCTGTTTAAGTATGAGCCTCTAGTATCCATGAAGTAAGGCTCATTTATGAAGATGTGATCTCTTTCTTCTTTGGATTCAAAATAGAAGGTGAAATAGCCTCTTCCACATAAGCGAATAGATATTTTGCCTTCAGTTGAGGAAGACTAGTTTTGCTCAACCCATTTTTTGACATCTTTTGGAGAGGACCATAGACCAGTGAACTGCCTAACTAGAACCTTCTCAGACAATGAGAGAGCAGCTCTTCAAGGAAATGCAGGAGGTAGAACTATTTTATATATGTGCTAAATATTTTTTACAAATTTAGAGAAAGTAGGACGATCTCGATGAGGGTCGAGGGAAGAAACGATATTGGAAAAGGCTAGAGAAGTTGTGATAGAGGGTTCGTAGTAGTAGAGTGAACCCCCTCTAGATTAGACTGCGGAGGGGCCATTGGGAGAACAAGAAAGATTAATAATGGGAAGCGATATCAAGGGGAGAGAGCAGTGCGGGAGAGTAATATTTTTTTGGTTCTAATCCCTTCAATCTAGGTCTCTTACTGTGGTAAACAAGAAGGCATTATGTCTCAAGGAAATCCATGCAATTTGGAGTATTCTTGAGAAACAAAAATATGTATGTGAAAAAAAATAAAAAAAAATGTATTAATATTACCTATGACGCAAAAAATACTCTCCAAGTTCAATCATTCAATTTGGCCTTGAAATGAAGACTAGGCATGCATTTTTGTGAAGCAGGTCAAAATTTCCTTGCTTCACTAAAATGCACGCCCACACTTCATTTCGTGTCCAATTTGATTGATTCAAATTATATATTATTTTATTATTAATTTTACACACTAATTTTCTTCTAGTAAGTTTCTATTATTCACAAATTGTTGACACTTTTGGAGAGACACCCTGAACTACAATTGTTCCAACAATTTCATTTACATTAACTTTGACCTTCAAATCACTAAATTAGAAAAATTTAATTGTATTAATATTATTTATGAGTAAAAAATACTCTCCAAGTTGAATCATTCAATTTTTCCTTGAAATGAAGTTTGGGCATTTGTTGTTGTGAAGCGGGCCAAAATTGTCTTGCTTCACTAAGATGCACGCCCATACTTCATTTATTGGCAAATCTGATTGATTCAACTTCTATATTATTTATTTAATTAGTTTTCACACTTTTACATTATTATATCTCTACTTTGAGCTTAAATATTTATACTTCATATTTCATACAACATTCTAAGTTTCTCTTCGACTTGCCTAATGTGAAAGTTGTGTATAAGTGGGAAACATAGTTATGTAGGATATTTGTTAGACATGATGCAAGGTTATATCCTAAGGTTAGGAATTGTCCCATCATCTATCATTTCAAATTTCATCAGCAAGAGTGTAATTGGTTTGGGTTGGGAGTGTATATTTACTTGATTTGGTATTCCTCTAATACCAAGACCTTTTTTTTATTGATGTTAACAGAATTGCCTGAAAGAGCATGTAAAAACCATATGTAAAAATACTTAAAGAATAAGACGAAAAAGGGAAACCATAAGAAAATACACATAAAAGTTTGATAAAAAGTTTATCCAGTGTGGATTGCATCTTCAAGTCTTGCTTCAATAGTGGGGAGACCGCTTCATTCATCTCATCAAAAGAAAGGAAAGTACATGGAAAAATACATCATTATACCTCCAATCATGAGAGTGGATTGAAATTTTATTTCTCAAAACATAACAATCACAACAACAATAGGTCCATCTTGTCCTCGTGAGATTTTTTACTGTAAACATGACCCACTCCTGAAAGATGCATTGTTGTCTCAAACTTCATGCCTAGCAATTAATGAAGAAGGTGGGTTTCTGCCATGACGCCTGATATCTTCTTCTCAAAAGAAAAAATTGATTGTACCATTGTGATCATTATGAAATTTTGGTTAAAATGAGTATAAACTCAACCCCATTCTCACACTGTCAATTCTGGCCCCTAAGGGAATCTTTCAAATTCCTTACAACATCAAAAAGGAATATTCCAAGAATATACCTGTAGAATATTTAGATTCAAATATGTATAGAAAATCACACACACTCATAGTTCCACCTCAAGGTTCCATCACTCTGGGTTCTAGCCTCCCTCACTGTTTGATTTCTAGCCTCCTTCCCTTAGCATTCCACTCGACCTCCTTTGTCACTAGTCAAATGGGAAATCAAATTTTAAATATTTTTTGGACTGCAAACTTTCCAAAGCCCACCTGGTTGGAATATTGGCTAGAGGGTTTCGTGTAAAGCCCATGGGGTCCAATGGTGGTCACATGTTCAAACCCCTTCACATGCACCATTTTAATATATGCAACAAAACATTTATAACTAGTCCACATAAATTATATAAAAAATATTTATATGTTTGTCGGACCACTAAACCATAATCGAATATGGTGTATGGTGAGAACAAGCCTTTTACACCTTAAAAAAATATTCATTGGTGATTTAATATGGTGTATGGTTTTATATCCATATTTTTTTGTTTTATATAATTTTGTTTTACATGTTTTTTGGAATTTTTTTAATATTATATTTTTTAATTTTTTTTGTAGGGCCCAAGGAACTGATGACTTGGGGCTAAATGTCAATGACTGGTAGGTCAACAGTTGGTTTCCATGTAAACTTGTGGATCCCATGAAGCATGTTGTAGGCCCCTATTTCCTACTTTTAGTTTGGCCTACTAGAAAGTTTGCGACGATCTCTTTGATCTGGCCCTGGTTTCGATGCAATCTAAGGACTTTTATTCTGAGCCATTAGGTATCGACCTAGATCATTCCTCCCCACTGAAGGACGTTTGGTCCTCTAAAATTATAAATGATACTGCAATACTGATATGCATAACAAACACCTTTAACAAGCCACCTTCCCTTTCCTTCACCTTTGTACTTCGGAACATAGAATGATGAAATTGAAATCTATATCCATATGAAAATATGTAGCTTCCAATACATGTACAACTTGAAATATCCCAAACAATACCATACTTTACAAGAGTTTATAACACACTCATGGTTAAGATTTACAACATAAACCACAACCCATGTTATCCAACTAAAGGCCAAAATATCACGACGTTGCATATACAAGTTATGTTATATATTCATCTCTTTTATAAACAATTTTGCAACATGTGATTTAAAATGGTGGCCATGCTCAACTACTTAAAAAGGATAACCATCTCTTTCCTAACCATGCTAATGGAATTTCCTCCTATAGTTGGCTTCCTTGTTGAATTACTTCCTCAGTCGGTTCTTTCACATGTGCTTTCATATGCTTCTCATCTTTCTTTGGGCATAGCTCTAAATGGAGCTTCCAACATGTGACTCTCTAGTGTCCACTGTTGTTGCAAGGGCGACCATGGTTCTTCTTCCTCTAGAATTTCTTGACCTTATTTCTTGAATGGCTCTCTTTGGTACAAGCCTATTGAGGAGAGTTTTCCTTGGCTCTTCCTTTATAATTTTCACTATCCCTAAAAAGTTGTGATGTGCTTTTCATTGTCTCAGACTTGTCACTTGAAGACTCTCCTCTCTCTTCCTTTCTAACATATCTCAATCTTGCATATTGAGGTAAACACACCACTTGGATGGGATTCACAATTCCCTGGCCATTAACACCTACGCCCTTTCATTCATATCCCATATTTTTCATGAGGTTTGATCCAATACCTATATGTGCTTTTCAAATGCACCAAAATCATCATCGTATTGAGAATATGAAAATGAATAATCACTGACATTATTTACCCCTAAAACTGATGATGATGGTTTCATGAAGCCTTCATCGCACTTCAACTTTTCCAAGGCCTCTTATGTGGCTTGTAGATGAAGTTGCAATCTCTTCTTCTCCTATCTTTATTTTTTTAGAAGTCTTCTCAATTCAATATTCTATGATTGAATGCTTTGATTGATCTCCTCAAGTTCTTGGAGCCATGCAGTATTTGATGTTCTTCCCATCATTGGTCCAACACATATAATCTCAACAACTATTATCTTTCTCTCCTCCCTTGAATCAAAACCTACGTCAATTGGTCCATCACCTACAATCCCAATAGTTGTGATCTTCATCTCATCATTTGAATTGGAATCCATGTCATGTTGCATTGTAGCAACATTTTTTTGCTTCCCTTTTCTACCATACTTCTTTGGCTCCATTTCTGGACGTAGTTTCATGTAATTCTCCTCATCATGCCCTTCTTTCTCGCAATGAGTGCAAGAGGGATTTTCTTTCTTTTTCCTTGTTGTTTTTGCCTTCTCTGCATGGTTTTCTTGTTCACACCTTCCTCTGCTTTCAAGGTGAATGCCTTTCACATTAGTTGCATCAAGAGTAGTGGGTTCAAAGAACAATAATGAATGTCAAAGGTAGTTATATAAATAGCCAATATATTTCATGAAAGTCTCAAGTGAATCTAAAGGAATGCCAAATTCTAATTCTTTCTTTGTAAATTCCTCTATGAAACTTTGAACATCTTGACCTTTTCCATGTTTCATATGTTTCCATTCTATCATTTCTTTTTGTCGATATCCCAATGGATAAAATTGTTATTATAAAGAAGAAACAAATTCAGACCAAGAAGAAAGGAGCTTATCGACATGCTTACCATCTCTTTGAAGTTTTGTCTCCCACAATGTAAGAGATGTGTCTCTCGGTTTAAGAGGTGCTAATTGAATATTTGTCTCATCCTCTTCAACTTGTTGTATTATGCAATATACTTCAATCCATCTAATCCAATTGTTTAACTTTTTGTATTAGATTCTTCGTTAAACATAGGAAAATCAAACTTTACATCCAACTTTAAAAAATTCCTTTTAGAATCATTTCTATGTTGTCTATTAGAATGATGAGAATGGGATGAAGAATAAGAACAAAATTCACTAAAAGATGGAGATAAAGGTTTAGAAGGTTCTTCTCCATTTCTTTGATTTACAGAAGCATTTTCCTCTCTTGTCTCTTTCTTCTTCTTTTCATTCTCTTCCAATTTCTTATCATAATCAGTAACTAATTTTTCTAAATTATTTTCCATGTTGTAGAAATATTTACAAAAATATTGCTCATTCTTGGTACAAGCATCGTCATATACCATTTTCCTTCTTCATTTTCCACGTCCAATATCTGGGTCAAAACACTTAATTTTTCCTTCACCCCTTTTGATTTTATCCTTGGTTATCATGCACACTCACAATTCACATCAGCAAGAATACCACTCTGATCCCAAACTCGATCTGGTATTCTTATGATACAAACATTATCCAAGATATTTCCTCAGTTGATGTTTGCAAAATTTCATGAAAGAGCATGTAAAAACCATATGTGCAAATACTTAAAGAAGAAGCAACATAAATGAGACAAATAAGAAAATACATATAAAAGTTTGATAACAGAGTTCGTCTAGTGTGGACTACCTCTCTGGGACCTACTTTAATAGTGGGGAGACCACTTCATTAATATCATCAAAAGAAAGTCAAGTACATGGAAAAATACATCATTATACCTCCAATCCTAGGGGTGACTTGAAATTTGACTGCTCAAAACACAACAATCACAACACCAGCAAATTCGTCTCCTCCTCTTGAGATTTTTGACTATAAACAAGACCCACTTTTGAAGATGCATTGTTGTCTTGAACTTCATGCCCACAAGTTAATGAAAAAGGCAAGTTTCTACCATGACCCCTGAGATTCATTACTCAAATGCAAAAACTAACTGCACCATTATGATCCTTGCAAAATTCTAGTTAAAATGAGTATAAACTCGACCCACTCTGTCATCATCAATTCTGGCCCCTTAGGGAATCTTTTAGATATATCACAACATCAAAAGGGAATATTCCCTAGAATATGTCTCGAAAATTGTTCCCACACACAGTTCCACCTCAGGATTCCATAGCTCTAGGTTCATGCCTCTGTCATGGTTTTAACCTCCCTCATTTTTCTATTTTTGGCCTCCTCCACTCATTGTTACATTCAACCTCCTCCATTATTGGTAGAATGGGAAATCAAATTTTAAATATTGTGGCTGACAGACTTTTGAAAGACCACTTGACTAGCATACTAGGTGTCGACTTATGTGTTAAGCCCATGGGATCCGATGATGGTCAACGGTTCAAACCCTTCCACATGTACCATTTTAATGTATGAAACAAAACATTTATAACTGCCACACTTAAATTATATAAAAATATTTATATGTATGTCGAACTGTTGAACCATAATTGAATATGGTGTATGGTTAGAACAAACCTTTTACACCATATAACAAATATTCGTTGGTTTTTTAATATGGTGTATTGTTTTATGACCATATTTTTTTGTTTTATTTATTGTTGTTTTTATATATTTTTTGGAATATTTTTTAATATTATTTTTTTAATTTTTTTGTAGGGTCCAAGGAACCCATGTCTTGGTAAAAATGTTTAGTGAATAATAGGCCAATAATTGATTTCCATGTAATATTTTGGGTCCTATCAACTTCAAACTACAATAAGTTGGTCATACAAACTCGGATTTGAGTGTCGTCTACACCACTTAAAATCTCGTGATGAGCTCTTCCATCTGGTACTAGTTTTGTTGCAATCCCAAGAATTTCATTTTTAAGCCATTAGGGATTCACCTAGATCATTCCTTCCCACCGAAGGACTTTTGGTTCTCCAAAACTTTCGGGTAGCGGAGGTCCCGCGTAACAGTTTTGGGTCTAATAGCCTAGAAATTAGGATAAAAATATTGTAAACCTCTGAAATATGCGGAGCGTGAAATGTAAAAGACTGAGTCAAAGGGTTGTCCACCCAAAAAATAATATAAATTAATAGGAAGTATGTTAGCTCGTGGACCATAGATAGGTATAAATAGAGCACGACTCTATGAGGGAAAGCCAGGGTATGATCTTGGATCTAATATGTAATGGGTTTTTGAGAAGAACATTTTGAAAGCATCTGTAAGTCTGAGTCAGGGGTTTGGGTAGAGGATAGAGGCTTTGCAGCTATGTGCATAGAGGCCTGGAAGAGTCCACAACTGTGGGCGCGGACCCCTGCAGTTGAGTCTGTAGGGTGGATCTAGATGTACTGGTGTTGAGTGGAAATAAAGATAAGTTCATTCTGAAATTTATTTGTGATCTCTAACTTATCGCGAATCTGGAATTTTATATGGTTAATAAGGTTGGTTTTGTCTATGCGTATTGATTATTGAATATTTTTTAATCGGGTTTTAATATTTGTACATGAACTGGATAAAAGTGATAAATGTTTGCTTAAAGACCACCGTAAAGTAGATCCGAGTTGCAATACTTCATCCACTAGATTAGATCTGTAGACTGCACGGGGTATTCAGGATCCACGCAAATACAGCACAGCCTGAAGCTGCAGAACGGAGCACGAAACCTCCAAACCACATCTAGACATCCCAAGGGTGCAGAAACCTAGTTCCAGCACCCTCCCCTGCTACCTCATGTGAGACCTCAGTCCGCGCTTCGCGGGCTGTTGCCGAAAGGGCTGGTAGCTGTGGGATTTGCTTGGCTAAATAATTCTTCTGAACCTAGGTCAGGCCCATATAAGCCAACAAATGGTTCCATTGTCAGGACTGGGATCTACCTAAGGGGTGTCTGGTATGAAACGTATAGAGAAGAATGTTGAAGGATCGAAGGGATCAAGAACAGTTGTAGATCAAGGGTAACTATGGCGAGCGTGATTCAGTTGCCGGCATTCAAAGGAGCAGGAGGTGAAGACCCAGAACAATTCTAGTTTGTGCTAACATCGGTATGGAACGCGCAACCAATTTTGGATGATAATATTACAAAAGCTACCTTAGTCAGTGCACTGCAGGACCGAGCACTGACATGGTACATAAAATATTCAAGTAAGCACCCAATGGCAGGGACCATGGAAATTCAGACCGAATTGAAGAAGGAGTTTAGCCAGCCAAGGTTAGAAACACAGTCGATTATAGGGTTCAAAGAAATCACAATGATGCCTGGAGAAACCCCATGGGACTTGGACCAAAGACTAAAAAGTACTATTCGTGAGGCTAACATGACCTTGACGGATGCACAACACTGTGCTTGGTTTATGGCATCCTTAACACCAAATCTAAGGGCGGCTCTATCACAACAGAAGATCTCAACCTAGGCCGAAGCACTAGAGACAGCAATGAGGTTACACAAAACTCCATTGCAAGACCCAGGGTTGGGAGTTCAGCAAATCCAAGTGTAGATCCAAGATTTGTGTATTGAAATGAAGACGATAAAACAAGAACAAATATCGTGAGCCGAAGTTCAGGAGGAAGTATGGTGTGTATAGTGCAGAAGCCAGGGACACGATAAAGATCACTTCCCAGTCGTAGTAAATTTGGTGGCAAAGGAGGGACCAACGCTATTGCGACTAGAGGCACAAACAGGACCGAGCACCACAGCCCCACTCTAGTGTGCAATCTGTTAGGTGGGAGGAAAGCACAACACTGATAACTATCACCTATTACCTAAATACAACCAGACCCCCAAGCAGCTATTTTGCAACTTTTGTATGTTAGTGGGCCACGAGGAAAGAGATTGTCATAGATACCAATTGTTAATGGACCAGTCCCCTGCTTATAGAATGCAGACTGAGGTGCGAGGCCAGGATCCAGCCGCGGTGATCGTGTGCGGTGGGTTCCAGGGCCGTGGACGAGGACGGGGCAGAATGGGGCTAGGAAGGGGTCACAGGCAACTAATCTGCTACAAGTGTAGAGGACCTGTACATTACGCGTGGGATTGTACCAACCCAACAAGAATTTTGTGCAGTTATTGTGAGCAGTTCGATCATGAGCTGATAGATTGTCCTACACTAATAGCACAAATTCGTGAAAGAAGAGAAGTGCAACCAACAATGACCCAGAATGTGCAGATGATGAGGTCCAAACCCTGTGAGGAAGATCCCAAGGTCAATATGGTGCTGAGGAGTGGCACGGCCACAAGAGCGAAGGGACGAAACTCGAGGGGTGATAAGGAGACATATCGGGAAGCTCGGGAGAGCTTCGTGGAGGTCTCTACCCTAGGTAATAGGGATCAGCCTGGGTCAGACAAGGATCCCTCGATGATTACTACCTTTTTAGAGACATGTATAAAATTGCTTCACGACAACAGGGTGGTTAAAGGTTTACAGGAGGTGATAAATAGATGCACAAGATGGAGTGAACCGCGCGTCATTCGAAAGTTGGGAAGACATGCATCACGGACTGGAAGGGAAATGTGGTTAACAACGTAGATCGACGATTATGAGATGGAGCAGGTCATTTTGGATCTAGGCTCAGATGCCAACGTATTACCAAAACAGACGTGGGAACGCATGGGTAAGCCTACACTACAATGGTCTCCTATCCAACTACGAATGGCAAATCAACAGAAGGTGCTACCCATTGGAAGGCTGCAAGGAGTTACAGTAGACCTTAACGGCGCAAGTACCCACACGGACTTTGAAGTTATTGAGCTCATGGATGACAGTACGCCCTATCCTGCATTGTTAGGAATAGATTGGGCCACTGACATGAACGGAGTTATTAATCTAAAAAAATGGACAATGATATTTGAAACAAAGGCGCTCTGCGTCGTCATTCTGCTAGATCCGGTTGAAGGACCATGCTACATTGAACCAATGCACGACGAAGAACGCGATGACGACATAAATTGTAGCTACAGAATGTCTGCCCAAGAGCGAGGATGGGTCAAGACATCGGGGGATGGAAGAATATCACGGGGTGATGAAGAATTCTACACTTTCGATTCAGATGAGGAAGATGAGTGGTGGCGCAACAGGTTGAACGGAGTAACCATGCTATGCTACAACATGGTGACGAAATCATTGTACTGCGTAAGGGCCCAGGAGCGCGAATTTCCAAAGTATGATGGGTTGACGATGGTAGATGAATTCCTGACCAAGTTTGAAATCATAGTACCAGAGCACCAATGGTTTGATGCGATGAGATGGGCGCTATGCGCAATGCCTGCATGATGGTGGGGCACACATGAAGGGACGTTCGCAGATTGGCTCGCCTGCAAGGGCATGATGAAGATCAGATTTGGGAAAGAACTCTATGTAGCAGAGAAATACAATGGACATTATGATCTACGCATGCACCTTACCAGGTGGATCAAAGCCTACGGAGAGGAACCTCAGCCAAAATGGGTGCACTTGTTTTCTCAAACCCTGGACGTCATTTCGAGAAATTGGTACATGGAAGCGAAGCTCTGGCACAACACAGGTGAGTGGGATATCTTGTGCACAGAGTTTTTGTCAACATTCCTGTTTGAAGATCAGTGGATGGATCCTGTGGACGAAGCATTACAGCTGGTAAAAACCACCATATTCAAGACACCGTTAGAGCCAGAGGAAGCAGTGTAGCCCGACTGGTCGCGGCAACTGAAACAGGCCCTCGAATGCTATAATCTCTAGGTAGAAGATGATGAAGATGATCCACAAAACTTCAATATTCTGGAATCAGAGGGGAGCTGGGAGGTGTGCGGCCCCGAAATTGAAGACCCAGATATCACGGTGCCATTAAAAATGAAACAAGTGAATATTGGAACCGAAGAAGAGCCGAAGTATGCAACACTTGGGGACTATTGGGATGATGCCACAGTGGAGAAGGTCGTCGAGTTGCTACGGGAATATCGAGATTTGTTCCCAACCAAGATTACGGAGCTAAAAGGGATTCTAGGAGACTTAGGAATGATGAAGATAACATTGAAGCCAGATGTGAAACCGGTGAAGCAGCATCCCTACCGATTGAATCCAAAATATAAAGCAAAGGTCTGCGAAGAACTGGACAAGATGTTGGCAGCAGGAATCATTGAACCAGTCGAGGAGTCCGACTGGGTGAGTCTAATGGTTGTGCAAGAGAAGAAATAGAAGGGCGAGATTCGCATCTGCATGGATCTCAGGAAGCTTAATGATGCCTGCATCAACAATCCCTTTCCAACACAATTTACAGATGAAGTGTTGGAAAATGTGGAGGGACAAGAAGCCTACTCCTTCACGGATGGATATCACCAGATCAAGATCATGACAAAGGACAGGAGTAAGACAATGTTCGCTACTGAATGGGGTTGCTTTCAGTACATAGTGATGCCCTTCGGACTAAAGAATGGTTGGCAATATTTTCATGAATAGTAGTCGCGGCATTCAAAGAATTTATCCACAAGTTCTTAGAAGTCTATATTGATGACTGGACCATGTTTGGATTGGTCAAGAAGCACGTAGCAAGCTTACGGTTGATGATGGATACTTTCCCCTGACATCAGATTGCATTAAACTTGAAGAAATGTACTTTCCTTGTCCCATTTTGGTACTTGTTGGTCCATGTAGTCTGTAAGCAAGGCTTGATGGTGGACTCGGCAAAGATCACCGTCATACTCAATCTCCAAGCACCACAAGGTGTCAAGCTATTATGCGCCACAATAGGACACACGGGCTACTATCGAAAATTCATCAAAAGATATGGCCAAATTACAGCTCCGATGGAACAATTGCTAAAGAAGGACACTACGTATTGCTAGAATGAGGAATGTAACAAAAGTCTGGAGACGCTTAAGGAAAAGATGGCTTAAACCCCTATATTGGTTTTTCTGAAATGGGACGTCGAATTTCATGTGCATGTCGACGCGTCATGTATTGCATTAGGGGCAGTACTTACTCAACCAGGAGCGGAGGGAATCGACCACCCGATTACGTTCACAAGTTGCCAGTTGTTAAAAGCTGAGAAGAATTATTCCACTACTGAGCACGAGGGGTTAGTGATGGTATATGTGCTTCAAAACTTCAGCCACTATCTGCTTGGAGGTCACTTTAAAATGTATACCGATCACTCGGCATTAAAATACCTAGTGAATAAGCCTGTGTTGGGGGAGCGTATCTGTAGATGGTTGATGTTGTTCCAGGAATATGACTTTGAGGTCGTCGTCAAACCGGGACGTCTAAATGTAGGTCCAGATCACCTATCCCAAATTGAGACCGACGAAGAACCCACCAATCTCGAGGACGGACTTCTGGATGCTCAGCTATATGCGGTGCACGTCATGGATGGTCACTTTGAAGATATAATCCATTTCTTAACTACAGGAACCGCACCGCATGGATACTCCATTCAGCAGAAAAGAATTGGTGATACGTGTGAAAGGCTTCACCGTGATTGTAAGCCACCTCTACAAAATGGGCAACGATGAGATATTGCGCCAATATGTCCTGGAGTTCGAATGAGGACAGATCCTGGCTGAAGAACATAGGGGGTTGTTGGCGGACATTATGTGGGTCACGCCACAGCTCAGAAGATCCTTCACGCAGGATTATGGTGGCCTACTCTGCATCAAGATTCGAAAGCACACTGCCGAGCCTGCCACGTATGTCAATAAATGGGGAAACCATCGTGAAGAGATGAAATGCCGCTCCAGCCACAGATGACACTACAGCCCTTTGAGAAATGGGCAACCAACTTCGTAGGACCTATCGAACCGTGAGGGAAAACGGGCACGTGCTATATCATCATCGCGACAGAATATTTGACCCGATGGGCCGAGGCACAACCGGTTAAGGATTGCATGGCTGCAACAGCTGCAAAGTTTTTGTTTGAGAACGTACTAACAAGGTTTGGATGTCCCAAAATTCTAATGAGAAATCAGGGAACGCATTTTCTAAATGAAACAATCAGCGTGCTCACTGACGAATTCCAGATATACCACCAACAGAGTATGCCATACCACCCGCAAAAGAAGCGAATGGGACCATTGAAGCATTCAACAAAATCTTGGAAACTGCATTGACCAAGGTTTGTAATGCGCAATGAAATGACTAGGACTTATGCATCCCTGCTGTGCTATGGGAATATCACACCACGTGTAAGAAGTTGAAGGGCCAGACACCTTTTCGGTTAGTCTATGCCCAGGAAGTCGTTATTCCTATGGAATATATTGTGCCTAGTCTGCGGATAGCGGCAATCACCGGTATGGCGGACTGCGGGGTGTTGGAGGAGAGGCTCACACAGCTCAAAGAACTAGAAGAGGAATGGTTTTTGGTTAGATTCTATCAGCAAGTATAGAAACATTGCGAAAAAGCGTGGCATGATAGTCATATCAAGGTGCGTACTTTCAAGGAGAATGATCTAGTATTGCTATACAACAGTAAATTCAAGAAATTCCCTAGAAAACTGCTAAATGCATTGGTTGGGACCCTATGTTGTCAAAGAAGTTACTGATGGGGGCGTCATTCAGCTTGCCAAACTAAATGGGGACCCCTTCCTGGGCCGAGTGAATGGCAGTGGCCTGAAGCTCTATACAAGCGGGTTGGCCGCCTGACTAATCGTTCGAGGGACAGCCTCACCGCTCCGACCAGTTGAAAGACAGCACAAGACGGTAAAGCAGTCTAGGAGAAAGAGGCGTGAGTGCCAGGATACACGTCGATTTGGCTCATCCCGGTCGCATGGCTAGAAGTACGCTGCTGCGTTGCCCTGAGAAAAGGTGATTGTTCATGTCACTATTCACGACAAGATGTTTGCATTATGGCGAAAAGCAGCGGGCGGCAGACAATTAAGAAGAGGAGTATGAGCCAGACACGACACGAGCTACCACAGACCTTCCATGGAATAGGCGAAAATTATGGAATTTGAAATTCGAATCGCTTATAAATCACTGTGGGACAGCCACCGGGCGAGCTACACTTCCGCAAAGCATATGCTAAGTATTGATATGGAGCTGGTTAGTATCTCTGCACAAGGAATAAGCCTGAGGGTGGTGGTATGGCCAATGGAGTAGCAGGACCATCTAAGGAGAATGATGTTGATAGCCATGGGAATTCTGCAGCCTGCTGCCACAGTAGTAAGGGATGTACCGAAAACGGGGAGACACGAAGTAGAATTGGTCTGGATGTCATCACCCTGGCCGCAAGTAGGCTGGTGAGCCACAATGATGCAGCACAAGAATGGATAAACGGAGACTACGGGAGAAACCAAAGTTTATAAGGCATATTTGAAAGACCTTAAGGAGTGGGATCTCATGGACAACAGCAACAGTCTTGCAAAATTGCAACACAAGCTGCAATAGACACGGCAAAGAATGGATACGAAGGTTGGAAGTGGCTCCGGTGGTACAAGGAAGTTTCGTATGCGGCTCCCCTGCTCGAGCTAAAATCCGATGGGGGGGTGTTCTGTGTTAACTGAGCGGAGCAGAATGAGCAGCATCGATCACAAGAAATGGTAGAAACACTAAAGTACGAGCTGGACGAAGTGTGGTACAAGACAACGAAGAAGCAGTAGGATGACGAGTGTCACTCAGAGGGAGGTGAACTACGAATCCATGGCAGCGAGTCTCACCGCACCAAAGAGTGACTCGGGATGAGTCACGATGATTGTGTTGGGGGACTGTTGTGTAGCGGAGGTCCCGTGTAATATTTTTGTGTCTGATAGCCTAGAAATTAGGATAAAAATATTGTAAACCTCTGAAATATGCAGAGCGCGAAATGTAAAAGACTAAGTCAAAGGGTTGTCTGCTCGAAAAATAATATAAATAAATAGGAAGTAAGTCAGTTCGTGGACCATAGATAGGTATAAATAGAGCACGGCTTTATGAGGGAAAGCCAGTTCTTTTTGGGTATGATCTTGGATCTGATATGTAATGGGTTTCTGAGAAGAACATTCTGAAAGCATTTGTAAGTCCAAGTCGGGGGTTTGGGTAGAGGATAGAGGCTCTGCAGCTATGTGCGGAGAGGCCTAGAAGAGTCCACAGCTGTGGGCACAGACCCTTGCAGCTGAGTGCACAGGGCAGATCTGGATGTACTAGTGTTGAGTGGAAATAAAGATAAGTTCATTCTGAAATTTATTTGTGATCTTTGACTTATCGTGAATCTGGCATTTCATATGGTTAATAATGTTGGTTTTGTCTATGCCTATTGATTATTGAATATATGTGAATCGGGTTTTAATATTTGTACATGAACTGGATAAAAATGACAAATGTTTGCTTAAAGACCATCGTAAAGTAGATCTGAGTTGCAATACTTCATCCACTAGATTAAATCTGTAGACTACGCAGGGTATTCAGGATGCGCGCGAATATAGCGCAGTGCAAAGATGCAGAACGGAGCGCGAAACCTCCAAACCGCATCGAGACATCCCAAGGGTGTGTAAACCTGGTTCCAACACCCTCCCCTACTACTTCGAGTGAGACCTTAGTCCACGCTTCGTGGGCTATTGCCGAAAGGGCCGGTAGCTACGGGATTTGCTTGGCTAAATAATTCTTCCAAACCTGGGTCAAGCCTATATAAGCCAACAAACACTATAAACAATATTGTAATATTGATCTGCATAACAAATGTCTCTAATATGCCACCTCCTCTTTCCTTCACCTTTATACTTCGGAACTTGGAATGATGAAGTCAAAACCTACATCCAATGCAAATTTGTAGCTACCATACATGTCCAACATTCATGATCCCAAACACAACCATACTTTCCAAGATTTTATAACACATTCATGGTCAAGTTTTATGGCAGAGGTCATGCCACATGTTATCCAACTAAAGGTCAAAATATTACAATGTTACAAATACAAGTGATATTATATATTCGTTACTTTTACAAACAATTTCACAATATGTGATTTACAGTGGTGGCCATGCTCAACTACTTCAAAAAGATACCCATTTCCTACCTAACCAGGCTAATGGGATTTCCTCCTATAGTTGGATTCCTTGTTGGGCTACTTCATCCTTTGATTTCTTCACATGTGCTTTCATATTCTCCCTACCCTTATTTGTGAATAGATCTGGATTGAGCTTCCAACATGTGTCTCTCTAGTGTCCACCCTTATTGCAATGGTTGCAATGGTTCTTCTTCCTCTAGAATTTATAGACCTTCTTCCTTGGATGGCTATCTCTAATGTGAGCCTGGTGAGGGGAGCTTTCCTTAACTCTTCCTTTGGAATGCCCATTATCACTAGAAATTTGTGATGTGCTTTTCACTATCTCTAACTTTTCACTTGAAGGCTCTTTTGTCTCTTCCTTTCTGACATTTCCCAATCTTGCATATTGAGGTAATTTCACCACTTAGATGGCACTCATAATTCTATAGCTATAAACACCTAGGCCCTTAGCTTTAGATCCCATCTTATTCATGAGATCCGAACCAATAATCTTAGTGTGCTTTTCAAATGTACCAAAATTATCATCATAATGAGAACATGAAACTGAAGAATCACTGACATTTCTTACCTTTGAAAATGGTGATGATGACTTTCCTAAGCCTTCGTTGCACTTCAATTTTTCCAAGGCCTCTTCTATGGTTTATAGCTAAAGTTTCAATCTATGGTTCTCCACTTCTGGTTCTTGTAGAAGTCTTCTCAATTCAACATTATCTTCTTGAATGCATTGGTTGATATCCTCAAATTCTTCGAGCAATGCAAATTTTGATGTTCTGCCCGTCATTAGTCCAACACCTGTAATCCCAACAACTGTTTCCTTTTTATCTTCATCTGAAACATAACCCATGTCAAGTGATCCATCACCTACAATCCCAATAGATGTTATCTTCATCTCATCGTCTGAATCAGAATCCAGGTCATGTTTCACTATAGCAATAGTTTTCTACTTCCCTTTTCTGTCATACTTCTTTGGCTTCAATTCTAGATGCATTTTCCAACAATGCTCCTAATTATGCCCTTATTTTTCGCAATGAGTATAAGAGGGATTTTCTTCATTTTTCCTTACTGTTGTTTTCTTCTTTGCATGGTTTTCTTCTTCATACTTTCTCCTTCTTTCAAGGTGAATGGATTTCACACTAGCTGCATCAAGAGTAGTGGGTTAAAAAACAACAATGAATGTAGAAGGTAATTATGTAAACAACCAATATATTTCATCAAATTATTAGGTGAATCTATAGGAATTCCCAATGCTAATGCTTTCTTATTAAATTCCTCTGTGAAACTTTGAACATCTTGACCTTTTGAATCAGTGACCGGAGAATCCACAGTATGAACATTTTTATGCCAATGTTTCTCAGATGTTGTCATTCTAAGTAGAGGAGTTGAAATAAAAATATATTAAAATTGAAAATATACCCAATAACTAGAAATAATCCCAAGATAAACAAAGTTTAAAAGCTTCAGATCTTTATTAATAAAACCCTTGAGGTAGGGTAACACCATACAATTACTCCTTAACGAAGGAGATCATTCCACAAGCCATCGCTTCTCAATACAAAACAATACTTGACATCCCTCAATGAAGAGTCTTTAGCCTCTATATAGGCTTCATACATATAATACCATGGGTATCTCGATACCATACATCCATTACAATGGTCTTATCACATTATTCCCTAACTACCTATGGTCCCTTGCATAATGTCAGTTAACCATTTATTTATTAACTATGGACCATTATATTATTACATCACATTATTCCCTTTGTACCCCATATGACCCCCCTAGGTATACTACATTCCACCCTCCTTAAATATGTTTCGACCACAAAACATGAGAAAAATACAAATAATAAGATCTGCTCAAAAGAGTAGTCCATTGGTACCATGCATGTGCATCTAGCCATCCTAGAGAAAGTTGAACACTCGATCTAGCTTGTGCCTCGCTCGATTGAGATGGAAGCTGGTTCTGGTAGTTTCTCTGTGTGGATGTGTTGTTGGTGGATCGGCGCACCTCTCTATCTATTACCTAGGGGTTGTTGTCCATGTGGCTAATTTGTTGCGACCTTGTTGGTTGTTGCCTTGCTGGGTGATGTGGGTAGTGATATGCTGAAGCTTTAACTGATGGAATATCTTTTGTTAATTCCTCTATTATTGGTTCATGAGTGGTGTCTGGTGCTCTTTCTGGCACCTCCACTATTGGTTCCTAAGTTGTGTCTAGTGCTTTTTCTGGTACCTGGTTTGATGTCTAAGTTTGGTTATCGACCATCAAACGCTCAACATTTGACGTGTTAGTCTCATTACAACTTTGTTCTCCTGCATTCACAGTCGATGCCTAATTCTTAATGGAAATATCCTGCAACGTAATTTTCTTCTCTGTATACCAAATCTTCATGAATTTCTTCTACACATTAATATTGACAGTACCCATAGATTCCATGAAAGGCTATCCCAAAAAAACATCCATATTATCCATAACCGAAGTATAAAAATCAGAATGCAACACATACTTATCCATAGAAATCTTCAAATATTTATAAATTTCCATCTCCTTATCATCAACCTGTGTGTGCTCCATTTGTTTTGCTAGGATTTTCAATCTTTTACCCAAATGAATATTAATAAAATTATGCTTGTAACTAGGATTGATAGACACAATTATCTTCTCTTTTTTAATACATCCATGAACATGTAATAAGGATATACCCGCAAAAAATAGACCTTGATGTTTCTTATTGTCCTTTTTTTGAGTATGAGACCATTTTTCCAAAAGGATTTTTTCAAGTTCTTCACCAGAAAGTAGCCTCATTGAACTATCAAGTGAGAACCACCATTTAACAGCCTCATCTTTCATATCAATCCCTAGACCAGTTGTCCAAAAATATTGGGATCGAGACTTTTGATATTGTATAAATTCTTCAATAGTGGGCCCATAATCTTTTCTTGTAAAATTTCTTGCAAAATCCATATTCCTAGAACCCTTAAAATAAAATGAAGGTTTTGAAAAAAATTACCTACTTTATGCGGCAAATTTAAAATGGCCACAAATCGGTCAATATGGATTAGAATCCTTACTATAGCACATTTTCGGAAATGGGATGACCATTCTGCATCTTCTAGTGTGATAGAAATCCTGATCTGACACTCTAGAAATTCATATTTGTGCTGCAATTGTTCCGCCATCACAAAAAATTATGAAAAAATAGTTGATTTTAAATCAGCGATATCTCCCTCATCCGGAATCTGATTCGACCATTTTTTTTTTTTTGAAATTGGGTATCTTTTCAAGAGGAGATCAGATCTACAATCTGTTTTCTAGAATTCTGCACAAAATCTGCAAAGAATTTACAGGAGAGCCGCCATCCACGAATTGTCATTAGAAAAATTTATGCAACACATGTGATTTTAAATCAGTGATATCTCCCCTATCTGGACGCTGATTAGGCCGATTTTTTTCTTTTAATTTGGGTATTTTTTCACAAATAATCCATATATGTTAATTTTTTTTTTTTTTTGCACCAAAAGTTTTAGATCTGATTTGCAAACTTGTCGCCCAATTTTTTTTTGCAAAAAATGAAAAAAACAAACCCCCCTCTTTGCCCAAGAAAGTGCTTTGATACCACTTGTAGAGGAGATAACCTGAACATGTATTAAAATTATAAATATACCCAATAACTACAAATAATCCCAAGATAAACAAAGTATAAAAGCTTCATATCTTTATTAATAAAACCGTTGAGGTAGGGCAACACCATACAGTTACTCGTCAAGGAAGGAGATCACTCCACAATCCATCGCTTGACAATACAAAACAATACTTCACATCCCTCAATGAAGAGTCTATAGCCTTTATATAGGCTTCACACATACAATACCATGGTTAATTACCATGGGTGTCTCAATATCACACATCCATTACAATGGGCTCATCACATTATTCCCTAACTACTTGTGGTCCCATGATTAATGTGGGTTAACCACTTTATTTAATAACTATGGCCCATTATATTATTACGTCACATTATTCCCTTGGGAACCTCTATTTTTACCCCATAAGATCCCCCTATGTATACTACATTCTCTCATGGCTTTTTGCTGATGTCTAATGGACAAAATTGTCCTTTTAAAGAAGAAATAAATTCAGATCAAGAAGAAAATAGTTTATCTACATATATGCTTACTATCTTTCCGAATTTTTCTCTCCCACCATGTAAGGGTTATGCCTCCCAGTTGAAGAGATGCTAACTAGATCTTCGCTTCATTCTCTTCAACCTGTTGTATTCTGCAATATACTTCAATATGTCTGATCCAATTGTTTAAATTTTATGTATTAGATTCTCCACTAAACATACGCAAACTAAATTTTACATCCAAATTAAAAAAGGCTTTTTTAGAAGCATGTCTAGTTTGTCTATTAGAATGATGAGAATAAGATGAATAATAAGAAGAACATTCACTAGAAGATGGAGATGGAGGTTCAATAGGTTCTTCTCCATTTCCTTGATTTACTGAAGCATTGTCCTATGCTCTCTCTTTCTTCTTCTTTTCCTTCTTTGCCAATTTATTCTCATAATCTGCAAACAATTTGTTTACCTTATTTGCCATGTTGTATAAAGTTTTATGAAAATCTTACTCATTCTTGGTACGAGCATTGTTGTCTACAATTTTTCTTCTTTCTTTTGCATGTCCAATCTCTGAGTCATAATACTTGAGCTTTCATTCATCCATTTTGATTTTAGGCTTGGTTATTATGCACGCTCACAATTCACATCAGCAAGAAAGTCACTCTGACATCAAAATTCATCTAGTATTCCTCTGGTACCAACATTATCTAAGTTCTTTTCTTTATGTTAACATAATTGCATGAAAGAGCATGTAAAAACCATATGTGCAAATACTTAAAGAAGAAGAAACATAAAGGATACCATAATATAATGCACACAAAAGTTTGATAATATAGTTCGTCCAATGCGGGCTAACTTGTTGGACCCTTCTTTAATAGAGGAGAGAATGCCTCATTTATCCAATCAAAAGAAACACAAGTACATGGAAAAATACATCATTATACCTCCAATCCTGGGAGTGACTTGAAATTCGCCTATTAAAAACATATCAATCATAGCACCAGCAGGTTCCTCTTGTCCTCTTGATACTTTTTACTATAAACATGACCCACTTCTTAAAGATGCATTTCTATCTTGAACTACATGCCCAACAATTAATGAAGAAGGTAGCTTTTTGCCATGACCCCTAAGATTTGTTGCTCAATTGCAAAAAATCACTGCGCCATTGTAATCCTTGTGAAATTCTAGTTAAAGTGAGTATAAACTCGACCAATTCTGATACTATTAATTCTGGCCCGTTCGGAAATATTTCAAATTCTTCACAACATTTAAAAGGAATATTTCAAGAATATTCCTACAAAATATTCCATGGAATCTATCTCCAAAATCGCTCATGTGCATGGTTCCATCGCTATGGGTTCTTTCCTTCATCATGTTTCTGATCTCCCTCGTTGTTCCATTTGAAATCTCCTCCACTTGGTGTTCCACTTGTCCTCCTTCGTTGTCGATCGAATGGGAAATGAAATTTTAAATATTGTTTGGTCGATGAACTTTTCAAAGCTCACCCGACTGGCATACTAGATGGCGGGTTGTGTTTTAGGCTCATGGGGTCTGGTGGTGGTCATTGGTTCAAACCCCTCCACATACACCATTTTAATATATGAAACAAAACATTTATAACTGCCACACTGATGCACGAGGTTTACAAAAAGAGGTGGTAGTCTAAAACTAGACTAATGGTTAACTTTGTAACCAATCAGCTGCACTTAAACATGGTTTTGTACATGTATTTTTTCCCGAGGGTCCCGCTTTCCTGACCAATTGCCGTCGGTCCCACTTTGACTTTTCCTCATAAGAGCGAGCACTTCAATCTGCACCATCGATCTACTTCGTCCAATCCAACAGTTGTCACGTCACCCGCTCGCCAACTAGCTTGGCCAATCTCCATCGTTGATCAATCCCACATGATCCAACGGCTATCGCACAATCCTGCATAGACTCTTGCACGATTGATATTAGGTCGAGAGCATGCGAGAAAAGTGGTTTTCCTATGCTACGTGTCGACCGCTAAGGTTGATTGCATGAATTTTCCAAAAACCATTTACAACCTTTTGGGCACGCGAGATACCGCTTCCCACTTATCAAATACAACCCACGTGCTTAATTCATACTTTAAGAAAGACGCTTTAAGTAAAGGTTTAATGGTTAAACACAATGTTAACCTCTATCAATATTTGACTGTGATTTATAAATAAAGTGTTTAAATAGAGAAAATACCCGATTAGGGTCCAGAACGTTGATACACAGATATAAATGAAATTATGCACCAGGATTAACATGCAACACCACAGTTCAATCAATTATTCAACAAAATGGAAATTACAGAGTCTTGGCCCTCTCGGCTCGATTAAAATAGTTTGTCTGACCTCTGTTTCAATCTCAAACCCTATCCCTGTCACACCTCTCGCTTACTCACTCAATTCTCGATCATCTAATCTAATCCCTCTGTCATAACATTCATTCCTCTTTTTTGAATCAATTCCTATCCTAACTGCATTGACAACTCAATCCCTATTTTAATCAATCTAACGATTAAATCTCTATTCTCAATCTCTGATGCACACCTATACTAAAAACTTATCTCTTAGTCTAAAAATAATACAATATTCTAATTATTACAATAATTGGAGTAAAGATAGTTTCTGAGACATCCAACCCTCTCTACTAAAACGGACTTTGACTACTCAGGTCAATGCAATTCATCTCATGTTAGCCACAAAATGTGAACAAACAATCATATTGTTGGCTAAGTCTGGATGCTCCTGCATCAGACACCCCGGGAAGAAAAAAATTCTTCATCAAACTTTCAGGATTTACTCCATAATTCTGTAATTCTACTGTTGTTATCCAACTAGCATCCTCCACTGGTTGTCCCTTCCATTTGACTAGATACTAAAAATAAACATGTCCTCTGGTTCTTTTGGATACTCTTTTCTCCAAAACAGCTTCCACCTCTTTCTTAACTGTCTTTGGCATTTGTTCTTCCCAGTTTAAAGTTTGAACTTCATCTTCTGTAGGTTCCTTCTGTAGCTCTGTCTCTATCTCTTTGTATGGATACAAATCTACAACATTGAAGATAGGTGATATTCCAATTCCTTCTGGAAATTCAATTTCATAAGCATTAGTTGAAAACTTCCTCACAATTCTGCATGGCCCTATCTTTTTCATCTTTAGTTTATTGTAAGTCCCAACAGGAAATCTTTCTTTTCTTAAGCATACCATCACTAAATCCCCCACTTGGAATTCTTTTTCTCTTCGCTTCATATCATCTCTACGTTTTTATTTTCCATTCCTTTCCTGTAATCTGTCTTTGACATCTTCTTGTAGTCTCTACATTTGCTCTGCAAACTCTTCATCTTTTTCACTTCTTGTCTCCTGTTTACCAAAATTTCTGAGCTCATACACTCCGCTTGGATTCATCCAAAAAACAATCTGAAATGGTCTCATCCCAATACTTCGGTTTGGAGTGTCATTATAAGAAAACTCAGCTTGAGCAAGTGCTAAATCCCACTGCTTAGGATTTTGATACACTAAACTTCTCAATATGCTTCCCAAGATTATGTTTACCACTTCGGTCTGTCCATCTGTTTGACGATGTTATGCTGAACTGAAACTAAGTTTAGCACCTAGTCTCTTCCAAAGAGTTCTCCAGAAATGCTCAACAAACTTTGTATCCCTATCAGACACTATACTTATAGGCAATCCATGTAACTTTACAACTTCTGAAAAAAACAGATTAGCAATATGTGTTGCATCACTAGTCTTATTACATGCAATGAAATGTGCCATTTTATAAAATCTATCTACCACAACATAAATGGAATCATTCCCTCTTTGAGTTCTAGGTAACCCCAAAACAAAATCCATACTAACTGCATCCCATGGTCGGTCTGGTATTGGAAATGGTTGGTACAATCCTCTATTTTGGCTTCTCCTTTTAGCATGCTGATAGATTCTTAAATTCAAAAAGAGTCAAGGGATCTCTACTTGAATGGTTCATGAGGCACAATACTTGCTAAGGTTTTGCAAATGGGGTAGCAAGCTAAGTGGGCTTGATTGTCGGGAAAAACTCCACAGTTGAGCGCGCTTGAGCCAGAGGAGTTCTGGGATGGGTGACCTCCTGGGAAGTCCTGGTTACCGGGTGCAAGCCCCAGAAGTGATGATTGATGCTATGTGATTCGTTCTCCACATTTCACTAGTTTCAATCCCACTTCTTCACCCCTGTGAGCATCACCCGATGCAATGAGTGCTAAGTGAACTATTCAAAAATCATGAGAAATTAGTCAGTTACGACTACCTCTCATGGAAATGGTCATATGTTTGAATGACTTACTTAACGCAGTTGAATCCCAAAAATGATATCTAATATAATGCACTGCATAATCCCCCATACTTAGATTCTACACTTTTCAACAAATTTCTTAACATCAATTTGCATCTTTGGCGAATAGTAAAAAGCATTTACCTTAGCAAAGGTTTTGTCTTGTCCAAAGTTACCAGATAGTCCTCCACTGTGTTTCTCCTTGATTATATTTTCCCTCATAGAACATTTGGGAATGCATAATTTGTTACCTTTAAACTAGTAAACCTCCTTGGATAAGATAATCTAACCACTGGCTTCTATTATGAACTATTGGATTTTGTACAACTGCATAAATATCTTTGCATTTTTCATCATCTTTATACACATCAACCATTTCTTCAAATCCTACAACACCAACTCTCAATTCTTATAAAATGAAATTTACCCTGCTTAGAGCATCAACAACTTTGTTCAACTTACCACTTGTGTTTTTTATCACAAAAGTAAAACACTGTAAAAACTCTACCCACTTGGCATATTTCTGGTTCAATTTTGGTTGGTTTTTTATGAACTGTAATGCATGACTGTCAGAATATAATACAAACTCCATTGGTAGCAAATGATGTCTCCATTTTTTTAAAGCTTGCACAATAGCATAAAATTCTTTATCATAAGAATAATATTTCATCTTGGCTTAATTTATTTTCTCACTAAAGTATGCTATTGGTCTGTATTCCTGACTCAAAACTGCTCCAATTGCAACTCCACTAGCATCAATTTCAACATGAAAAACTTTACCAAAATCAGGTAAAGCTAAAACTGGTTTCTCTATAATTTTCTTCTTCAACAACTTAAAACTTTTGTTCGTTGCTTCTGTCCACTTGAATGGCTGATTAGTCTCCTTCATTGTTTCAAAAATTGGTGCACAAATCTGACTAAAATTCCTGATAAATTTTCTATAAAAACTTGGAAGACCATGAAGGATTATTACCTCAAATATGTTTCTTGGAATAGGCTAGTTCCAAATTGCTTGGGCTTTCTCTAGATCCATTTTCAAACCTTCTTTAGAAACTACGAATCCCAAATAGATTAATTCTTCTTTCATGAAACTACATTTCTTCAAATTTATCAGTTGTTTCTCTTTCTGCAAAGTTCTTAAAACCAACTTATGATGGCCAAATGTTCTTATTTGCTTCTACTGAAAACTAGAATATCATCAAGATAAACAATGACAAACTTGCCTGCATATTCCTTCACTACTTCATTCATCAATCTCATGAATGTGCTAGGTGCATTAGTGAGTCCAAAAGGCATCACTAACCACTCATACAACCCACTATTTGTTTTAAATACAGTCTTCCATTCATATCCTTCTCTAATCCTTATTTGATGGCATCCACTCTTCAGACCTATTTTATAAAAATACTTTGACCCACTTAAACAATCCATTAAATCATCCATGAGTGGTAAAGGAAATCTATACTTGATAGTAATCTTGTTTATGGCTCTGGAATCAATACACATACGCCATTCACCTCCTTTCTTTGGACTAAGTACTATTGGTACAACACATGGACTAAGACTCTCTCTTATTAATCCCTTATCCATCATTTCTTGCACTTGTCTTCCAACTTTTGCATTCCCTTGAGGATATAATCTGTATGCTGCTTTATTTGGCAAACTTGCTCCAGGTATCAGGTCAATGTGATGACTGATACCCCTGATTGTTGGTAATGCATTTGGCAACTCATCCACAATAATATCAGCAAAATCATTCAACATAGTTTTGATTTCTTCAGGTAAATCATCTAATTTTGTAGAAGTCAAAATTACCTTAGGACTCCTTATGACAAAAAAATGCATATGTTAATCCCTCTTGATTTCTTGTAGAAATTCTTTCCCACTCATCAGCATAACATTGTTTCTAGGCGCTTCTTTGCCTGCTTCATCCTTCAATGGCAACAGTGTATGTTTATTTCCATCCTTCTCACAAGTGTAAGTATTTCTTCTCCCATCATGAATAGCTTTCCGATCAAACTTCCAAGGTCTTCTTAGAAACACATGACATACATCCATTGTCATTACATCACACAATATCACATCCTTATAAGTACCAATCTGTATCTCTACCTTGCATTGTTATGTGACAATAAGTTGATGTGCTTTTTGCAGCCATGACACTGTGTAAGGAGTACGGTGTTCCATTTTCACTAATCCTAGCTTGTCCACCATTTCTGTAGAAACAAGGTTATTCGTGCTTCCACTATCAATTATCACTTTACAACATTTTCCTTTGGATTTGCATTTAGTTCTGAATAAACTCTTTCTCTGAGCTGTTTCTCCTATCTCTTTCTCTGCCTTAAGCAATACCCTTTTCAACAACAAAGATTCTCCTTCTTCAGGTGGTTCTTCTTTGTTTGAAATTTGACATTTTTCTTCCTTTGCCTCAGCCACATTCACATTCCATTGATTTGTTGCTTTATTATGAGGATAGTCCCATGATCCATGTCCCCATTCTCCACATGTGTAACACGGAATATATCTTCCTCAACCTCTTCCTCTGGGTGAAAATCTTCCTCTACTAAAGTCTCCTCTCTATGGTGGTCTACTACTTGAACTTCCTGCTTCACTTTGATGGTGCTGAAATCTTGGTCTGGTAGTTCCTCTACCTCTTGCTGAACTTTTCCCTCTATTCCTTTGATTTTGTTTCCTCAACATCTTCTCTTCTGCCTTCAAAGCTGCTTGATAGGCATCTTCAATTGTCTTCAGACTCAGCAAGTTGATCTCATCATGTATGTCATATCTCAACCCATTTATGTATCTGGCTACCTTTTCTACATCATCCTCTACATGTCCTACTCTAATACTCAGCTTATAAAACTCTTCTGTATATTCTTTGACAATCATTCCTTTTTTCCTCAAATTTTGTCACTATCTGAAAAGACTTAACTGATAATCTTTTGGCATAAATTTAGCTTTCAATTTACTCACCATTTTATCCCATTGTTTGATCATGGACTTTCCTTTTCTTGCTTTGGATGTTTGTAGTTCATCCCACCAGATAGCTGCACGACCCTTCAATCTCGTAACTGCAAATTTCACCTTGTTTTTATCATCAACCTCTTCATAGTCAAAATACTTATCCAATGAACTGATCCAGTCCATCAACTCTTCTACATTGAGATTCCCATTATACAAAGGTATTTCCACCTTTGGTCTTCCACTCACTTTAGCCAACATCTTGATAACTTTGGAGTTTCACTTTCATCCTCTTCTTCTTCCTCAGAAGATTCTTCTACATCATTGGCATCTCCTTTGAGCAGTGTCCATTGTCTCCATCCTTATACGCAGACTCTGGATCTGATCCAACAGAACTTCATTTGCTTCAGGTTTTCCTTGACCTATGCCAGCTCCTCTCCTCGGTGGCATGTTTACGGTAGAAAAACTTAATCTCTATGCTCTGGTACCAAAAATGATGTAGGAGGTTGACGAAAAGAGGTGGTAGTTTGAAAATAGACTAATGGTTAACTTTGTAACCAATCAGCTGTGCTTAAAAATTGTTCTATACGTGTATCTTTTCTTGAGGGTACCGCTTTCCTGGTCAATCGTCATCGGTCCCACTTTGACTTTTCCTCAGAAGAGCGAGCGCTTCAATCTGCACCATCGATCTACTTCGTCCAATCCAATGGTTGTCACGTCACCCGCTCGCCAACTAGCTTGGCCGATCTCCACCGTTGATCAATCCCACATGATCCAATGACTATCGCGCAATCTTGCACAGACTCTTGCACGATCAATATCAGGGTGAGAGAATTTGAGAAAAGTGATTTTTGTGTGCTACGTGTCGACCGCTAAGGTTGATCGCATGAATTTTCGAAATACCATTTACGACGTTTTGGTTGCATGAGATACCGCTTTCCACTTATCAAATACAACCAAGTGCTTAATTCATACTTTAATAAAGACGCTTTAATGAAAGGTTTAGCAATTAAACACAATATTAACCTTTAACAATATTCAACTGTGATTTATAAATAAAGTGTTTAACCAGATAAAATATCCAATTAGGGTCGAGAACACTGATACACAGATATAAATGAAATTTTGCACTAGGATTAACATGCAACACCACACTTCAATCAATTATTCAACAAAATGGAAATTACAGAGTCTTGGCCCTCTCAGCTCGATTACAAAATTTTGTCTGACCTCTGTTTCAATCTCAAACTCTATCTCTGTCACACCTCTCGCTTATTCACTCAATTCTCAATCATCTAATCTAATCCCTTTGTCATTACATTCTTTCCTCTTTTATGAATCAATTCCTATCCTAACTGCATTGGCAACTCGATCCCTATTTTAATCAATCTAACAATTAAATCTCTATTCTCAACCTCTGATACACACCTATACTAACAACTTATCTCTTAGTCTAAAAATAATACAATATTCTAATTATTACAATAATTGGAGTAAAGATAGTTTTCGAGAGATCCAACCCTCTTTACTAAAACTAACTTTGACTACTTAGGTCAATGAAATTCATCTCATGTTAGCCACAACATGTGAACAGATAATAACATTGCTCGCTAAGTCTGAATGCTCCTCCATCACACTGTTGGAAATAATACTGAGAGGGGGGGGGGGGGGTGAATCAGTATTATCAAATCAGATACTTTTCATTTTTCATACTCAGATTCATATACGCAGCTTCAGTTCAGTATATCCGCGTATATACGCGACTGTGTTAAATGCAACTAGCATACATGCAGTAATCTTATGATTCAGTTAGCTTATCTTCAGTAAATGCATCGGAACATTACTAACCATATTAACAGTAAACAGGTGCAGTAAAATAGAATAGATCATCACACATAAGAAGCACACATGAACACCATGATATAAGGTGGAAACCCAATGTGGGTGAAAACCACCTGCTGCAATTCGTCGCTTTCTTCCTTTAATAAGAAACTTCTTCTACAATGTACTAATGCATTCCTTTACCAGCACGCAGGCTGCAACCTATAGAGGGCTACAACCCTCTCTCGTTTTCCAGCTTCTTCTGGAAGGGAACTACAACCCCCTCAGCTCTTGTACTAGCTGATATACTAGTACAAAGGTGCTGACCTACAGAAGGCTACAACCTTCTTTTCTTCCAGGGACCACATTTCATACATTTTCAGACTGGATCCATAAGTACAAAACAATCACTGCTGCAATAAAATCATCAACTTATACTTGCATCATAAATCTCTAAATCACCCAATACTGAATTACTGAAACCCTATCATCAAAAACACAGAACGCAAACCAGAGCCTAGAACTCTGCAACAACCACTAGAATCAACAGCAACCTGAAACACCAAATCTCATAATGCATACGCTACTTGACTATATCAAAACCGCGTGTATACGCACTTTCACCAGAGACAACCCGCGTACAGATCTAACGATAATTACTTATACCTTCGCTGTCACATCCAACCTGAGCCAAGCATCACAAACCGATAACCAGCAATACTAGATCTTCCCACTTCGTCAGACATCCATTCCTTGCATTTTCTCTTTGCCTAATGATCTTCTCCTTATATAGGTTAGGCTTCTCTCAATACCATGGTCCAAAAACATGTAGAAATAATACCATGGACCCAATACTTGGGATCAACACTTCTGACGAGATACCATGGTCCACAACCATAAGTTCAAATACCAAGGACTAAATACCATGGACCAAAACATAAGTTTTCCCACATGTACGTGCTTTTCCTTGCGTGAAAGTGCGTGTATACGCATACGCATCTTCAGAACGTATAACCCGCGTGTATACACAGCTTTGTCAGAATGAAACTGCGTATATCTCTCTCTTGACCTGCTGTACTAAGATTTGTCCTTTGATTAAGTTGCCATCACTTGTATCAAACCTCTGAGTGAGTTTCCATCAAGGACAACACTTGTATCATAATGCCAACAATCTCCCCCTTTGGACTTGATGGCAACCACCACACCAAGTCACTCTCCCCCTTTGACATCAAGGGCAAAGGGCGGACCAAGATATTCTCTTCCTTGGTATACCTTTTGTTGTCCATACTCCCCCTGAGTACATGCTGAAGTTTCTGATTGAGCTCCCCTTTGTATATGCCAAGTTGTATCAATCCATCCATGCTCCCCCTAAGCAGATGCAAGTTCTAAGACCAGCAATCAATTCAAGGCCATGACTATCATACATCATATATTATATGCACCATAAGCATCAACATCCAAACCTGCAATACCATTCCTTGTATCATTTAGCTTCATAAACTTCATCAACAACTTCTAACCATAATGCCAACAATTCATTACTTGAAGCATATGCTCCCCCTGAGCCTGTGCCAACCATTACATATCATGACCGAACCATTTCCTGGGTCTGTTCCGCTGCCCTTTCTTCTGATCTCCATATACGTGACTCTGTAGCCTGTAACTCGCGTATATACGCGATTTATCTTCATTATATCAGCGTATGCAAGATGGAATAATGAATTTCTTCACTTTCAGTTTCCCCTGTGTCTGTTATGTCAGCTAACTCAGTTATGTCACACCTTTTTGTCTCTAATTCTGTCTTCTTCATTTCCTGGATCTGTGATGATGTATGGTCCTCTTGTTTTGAATTTTGAAATTTACTCCTACATTCCCTTGCTTTATGTCCAAGTTTGTTGCATGTATAACATCTTACATATTTCATGTTCCTTCTATTGCAATCAATTGCTTTGTGTCCAAACGCATTGCAGGAAAAACAATATCCTCTGAAATACCTGGAATGTGATGATCTTTTGTGATGGTCTTGAACCATTCTACTTCTACATCTAGCTGCAACATGTCCAAGATTATGACATACATAACATTCAACATTATTCAGTGGAGGAAATAATCGTCTATCACTTCCATAGTTAGGAGCAAAGGATTTTCTTTGAGGAATTTCTTTCCTTGGATGTTCCTTGTTGAGCATTTTATATTTCTCATTATTGTTTCTTGCCTCACCTTGTGAGCTAGATTCACCTTCAACAGATTCATAAAAGCAAGACTAGTTTTGATAATAGGGGATCTTTGACTACCAAGAATGTCATCCAAAATCTTAGTACTATATTGAAATCGCAACAATTTATCCTTTTCTTCTAATTTACCTTTTAAGATATTTACCTCAACCTGATGTTGTTCTTCCTTTTCCAGATACTGTTTCCTTAGGTCTTCTTCAACTTTTCTTCCTTCTTCCACTTGCTGCTTTAATTTGATCACTTCATGTTCTTGTTCTTCAAGAGCTTCTATGTTCTGCTTCTTTGATTTTTCAAGATCTTCTTTTAGAGAGAGGATCTTTGATTCAAGTCTCTGAATTGTTATGCTCTGATCTTTTACTATATCCTGCAATTTCTCCCTTACCCTGGTTACTGACTCCAATTGTTCGTTTAATTTGGTAACTTCTTTAGTTTATGCATTCTTCTTTTCATATTCCATGAGACTTCTAATGTCTTCACTACCATTGAATGAGTCATTACTTTTAACATGGGTATAATAGCTTCTATTACCTTCTTCAGACATCTTTCCTTTGTTATGAGGGCATTTAGTAGCGTAGTGACCAACTCTACCACATGAAAAGCATTTGAAAGGTAGCTTACCTTCGAACCGTCTAGTTCCTCGTTCAAGATTCTTGACAAAATTTACCTCATCTTCTTCTTCTAACATGTATCCTGATGCTTCAAATGCGGCTTCTGATGGTCCCTCTTTTCTCATCTCAAAAGCAGTTAAGATTCCGTGAAGCTGTGACATGGTGATTTTCTGCAGATTCTCCTTTTCTTCTATGGCAGACACTTTGGAATCAAATTTAGCAGACAGGGATCTCAAAACCTTTTCAACTAAGACAACTTCCTTAAATTCTTCACCCAAATTCCTCATACAATTTACAATCTCATCCATACGCAGGAAGTAATTAGCTATGCTTTCATTACTATGCATCTTAAGATTTTCATACCGGATTCTGAGAGTTTGAAGCTTTGCTCTTTTTACCTGTTCATCTCCTTCGTAGCTTAGAATGATTTTGTCCCATATTTCCTTAGCTGATTTGAAATGCATGACCTTCATAAATTATGATTGTGTCAAACTTCCCAATAAGACAATAACAACTTTGGCATTGAGCTCATATTGTTTTCTCTCTACAGTATCTGTAGGAATTGCTAATGGGTATTTGTATCCTCCTTCCACGATTCCCCAACTTCGGCTCCAAGCGATTGTAGATATGTCGTGGTTCTTATCTTCCAGTGGGTAAAGTTGTTCCCGTCAAAGATTGGTGGCCTGATGTGTGCCTCTATTTCTGGATTAGCCATTCTGATGGATATTTTCCTTCAAGCGATCAAGCTTCTTCAAGAGGACCGCTCTGATTCCAATTGTTGGAAATAATACTGAGAGGGGGGGGGGGGGTGAATCAGTATTATCAAATCAGACACTTTTCATTTTTCATACTCAGATTCATATACGCATCTTCAGTTCAGTATATCCGTGTATATACGCGACTGTGTTAAATGCAACTAGCGTACATGCAGTAATCTTATGATTCAGTGAGCTTATCTTCAGTAAATGCATCAAAACATTATTAAACATATTAACAGTAAACAGGTGCAGTAAAACAAAACAGATCATCACACATAAGAACCACACATGAACAGCATGATATAAGGTGGAAACCCAATGTGGGTGAAAACCACCTGCTGCAATTCGTCGCTTTCTTTCTTTAATAAGAAACTTCTTTTACAATGTACTGGTGCAGTCCTTTACCAGCACGTAGGCTGCAACCTACAGAGGGCTACAACCCTCTCTCATTTTCCAGCTTCTTCTGGAAGGGAGCTACAACCCCCTCAGCTCTTGTACTAGCTGATATACTAGTACGTAGGTGCTGACTTACAGAAGGCTACAACCTTATTTTCTTCCAGGGAACACATTTCATACATTTTCAGACTGGATCCATAAGTACAAAACAATCACTACTGCAATACAATCATCAACTTATACTTCCATCATAAATCTCTCAATCACCCAATATTGAATTACTGAAACCCTGTCATCAAAAACACAGAACGCAAACCAGAGCCCAGAACTCTGCAACAACCACTAGAATCAACAGCAACCTGAAACACAAAATCTAATAATGCATACTCTACTTGTTTATATCAATACCTTCGCTGTCATATCCAACCTGAGCCAAGCATCAGAAACTGATAACCAGCAATACTAGATCTTCCCACTTCGTCAGACATCCATTCCTTGCATTTTCTCTTTGCCTAGTGATCTTCTCCTTATATAGGTTAGGCTTCTCTCAATACCATGGTCCAAAACCATGTAGAAATAATACCATGGACCCAATACCTGGGATCAACACTTCTGACAAGATACCATGGTCCACAACCATAGGTTCAAATACCACGGACCAAAACATAATTTTTCCCACATGTACACGCTTTTCCTTGCATGAAAGTGCGTGTATACACATACGCGTCTTCGGAACGTATAACCTGCATGTATACACGGCTTTGTCACAATGAAACTGCGTATATCTCTCTCTTGACCTGTTGTACTAAGATCTGTCCTCTGATTAAGTTGCCATCACCTGTATCAAACCTCTGAGTGAGTTGCCATCAAGGACAACACTTGTATCATAATGCCAACAATCTCCCCCTTTGGACTTGATGGCAACCACCACACCAAGTCACTCTCCCCCTTTGACATCAAGGGAAAAGGGCAGACCAAGATATTCTCTTCCTTGGTATACCTTCTACTGTCCATACTCCCCCTGAGTACATGTTGAAGTTTTTGATTGAGCTCCCCTTTGTATATGCCAAGTTGTATCAATCCATCCATGCTCCCCCTAAGCAGATGCAAGTTCTAAGACCAGCAATCCATTCAAGACCATGACTATCATACATCATATATGATCTGCACCATAAGCATCAGCATCCAAACCTGCAATACCATTCCTTGTATCATTTAGCTTCATAAACTTCATCAACAACTTCTAACCATAATGCCAACAATGCATTATTTGAAGCATATGCTCCCCCTGAGCCTGTGCCAACCATTACATATCATGACCGAACCATTTCCTAGATCTGTTCTGCTGCCCTTTCTTCTGATCTCCATATACGCGACTCTGCAGCCTCTAACTCACGTATATACGCGACTTATCTTCATTATATCAGCGTATGCAAGATGGAATACTAAATTTCTTCACTTTCAGTTTCCCCTGTGTCTGTTATGTCAGCTAACTGAGTTATGTCACACCTTTCTGTCTCTAATTCTATCTTCTTCAGTTCTTGGATCTGTGATGATGTATGGTCCTCTTGTTTTGAATTTTGAAATTTACTCCTACATTCCCTTGCTTTATGTCCAAGTTTGTTGCATGTATAACATCTTACATATTTCATGTTCCTTCTATTGCAATCAATTGCTTTGTGTCCAAATGCATTGCAGGCAAAACAATATCCTCTGAAATACCTGGAATGTCATGATCTTTTGTGATGGTCTTGAACCATTCTACTTCTACATCTGGCTGCAACATGTCCAAGATTATGACATACATAACATTCAACATTATTCAGTGGAGGAAATAATCGTCTATCACTTCCATAGTTAGGAGCAAAGGATTTTTGAGGAATTTATTTCCTTGTTTGTTCCTTGTTGAGCATTTCAGATTTCTCATTAGAGTTTCTTGCCTCACCTTGTGAGCAAGATTCACCTTCAATAGATTCATAAAAGCCAAGACCAGTTTTGATAATAGGGGATCTTTGACTACCAAGAATGTCATCCAAAATCATAGTACTATCTTGAAATCGCAACAATTTATCCTTTTCTTCTAATTTACCATTTAAGATATTTACCTCAACCTGATGTTGTTCTTCCTTTTCCAAATACTATTTCCTTAGCTCTTCTTCAGCTTTTCTTCCTTCTTCCACTTGCTGCTTTAATTTGATTACTTCATGTTCTTGTTCTTCAAGAGCTTCTATGTTCTACTTCTTTGATTTTTCAAGATCTTCCTTTAGAGAGAATATCTTTGATTCAAGTCTCTGAATTTTTATGCTTTCATCTTTTACTATATCCTGCAATTTCTCCCTTACCTTGGTTACTGACTCCAATTGTTCATTTAATTTGGTAGCTTCTTCAGTTTTTGCATTCTTCTTTTCATATGCCATGAGACTTCTAATGTCTTCACTACCATTGAATGAGTCATTACTTTTAACATGGGTATAATAGCTTCTATTACCTTCTTCAGACATCTTTCCTTTGTTATGAGGGCATTTAGCAGTGTAGTGACCAACCCTACCACATGAAAAGCATTTGAAAGATAGCTTACCTTCCAACCGTCCAGTTCTCCGTTCAAGATTCTTGACAAAATTTACCTCATCTTCTTCTTCTGATGTGTATCCTGATGCTTCGAATGCGGCTTCTGATGGTCCTTCTTTTCTCATCTCAAAAGCAGTCAAGATTCCGTGAAGCTGTGACATGGTGATTTTCTGTAGATTCTCCTTTTCTTCTATGGCAGACACTTTGGAATCAAATTTAGCAGACAGGGATCTCAAAACCTTTTCAACTAAGACAACTTCCTTAAATTATTCACCCAAATTCCTCATACAATTTACAATCTCATCCATACGCAAGAAAGAATTAGCTACGCTTTCATTACTATGCATCTTAAGATTTTCATACCGGATTCTAAGAGTTTGAAGCTTTGCTCTTTTTACCTGTTCATCTCCTTCGTAGCTTAGAATGATTTTGTCCCATATTTCCTTAGCTGATTTGAAATGCATGACCTTCATAAATTTTGATTGTGTCAAACTTCCCAATAAGACAGTAACAGCTTTGGCATTGAGCTCATATTGCTTTCTCTCTGCAGTATCTGTAGGAATTGCTGATGGGTATTTGTATCCTCCTTCCACGATTCCCCAAACTTCTGCTCCAAGCGATTGTAGATATGTCGTGGTTCTTATCTTCCAGTGGGTAAAGTTGTTCCTGACAAAGATTGGTGGCCTGATGTGTGCCTCTATTTCTGGATTAGCCATTCTGATGGATCTTTTCCTTCAAGCGATCGAGCTTCTTCAAAAGGACTTGCTCCAATTCCAATTGTTGGAAATAATACTGAGAGGGGTGGGGTGAATCAGTATTATCAAATCAGATACTTTTCATTTTTCATACTCAGATTCATATATGCAGCTTCAGTTCAGTATATCCGCGTATATACGCGACTGTGTTAAATGCAACTTGCGTACATGTAGTAATCTTATGATTCAGTTAGCTTATCTTCAGTAAATGCATCAGAACATTATTAACCATATTAACAGTAAACAGGTGCAGTAAAACAGAACAGATCATCACACATAAGAACCACACATGAACACCATGATATAAGGTGGAAACCCAATGTGGGTGAAAACCACCTGCTGCAATTCGTCACTTTCTTCCTTTAATAATAAACTTCTTTTACAATGTACTGGTGCAGTCCTTTACCAGCACGCAGGCTGCAACCTGCAAAGGGCTACAACCCTCTCTCTTTTTCCAGCTTCTTCTGGAAGGGAGCTACAACCCCCTCAGCTCTTGTACTAGCTGATATACTAGTACGTAGGTGCTGACCTACAGAAGGCTACAACCTTCTTTTCTTCCAGGGACCACATTTCATACATTTTCAGACTGGATCCATAAGTACAAAACAATCACTGTTGCAATGCAATCATCAACTTATACTTGCATCATAAATCTCTAAATCACCCAATACTGAATTACTGAAACCCTGTCATCAAAAACACAGAACGCAAACCCGAGCGCAGAACTCTGCAACAACCACTAGAATCAACAGCAACCTAAAACACCAAATCTCATAATGCATACGCTACTTGACTATATCAAAACCGTGTGTATGCGCGCTTTCACCAGAGACAACCCGCGTATAGATCTAAATATAATTACTTATACCTTCGCTGTCATATCCAACCTGAGCCAAGCATCACAAACCGATAACCAGCAATAGTAGATCTTCCCACTTCGTCAGACATCCATTCCTTGCATTTTCTCTTTGCCTAATGATCTTCTCCTTATATAGGTTAGGCTTCTCTCAATACCATGGTCCAAAACCATGTAGAAATAATACCATGGACCCAATACTTGGGATCAACACTTCTGACGAGATACCATGGTCCACAACCATAGGTTCAAATACCAAGGACTAAATACCACGGACCAAAACATAAGTTTTCCCACATGTACGCACTTTTCCTTGCGTGAAAGTGCGTGTATACGCATACGCGTCTTTATAACGTATAACTCGTGTGTATACGCAGCTTTGTCACAAATAAACTACGTATATCTCTCTCTTGACCTGCTGTACTAAGATCTGTCCTCTGATTAAGTTGCCATCACCTGTATCAAACCTCTGAGTGAGTTGCCATCAAGGACAACACTTGTATCATAAAGCCAACACACACACATAAATTATATAAAATATATTTTTATGTTTTTCAGACCGTCGAACCATAATCGAATATGGTGTATGGTCACAATAAACCTTTTATACAACATAAAAAATATTCATTGGTGTTTTAATATGGTGTATGGATTTAATATGGTGTATTCTTTTATAGCCATATTTTTTTGTTTTATATAGTTTTGTTGTTATATATTTTTTGGAATTTATTTCAATATTATTTTTTACGTTTTTTTTTTGTACGACCCAAGGATTTAATGACTTGGTGACAAATTTCAATGACTAGTAGGCCAATAGGTGGTTTTCATGTAAGACTGTGGGCCCCATACATCATGTTGGTCATACAGACTCAAATTTGAGTGCCATCTACGACATAGGAAAGATTGCAACGAGCTCTTCTATCTGGTCTAAGTTTCACTATAATCCAAGGACTTTTTTGTGCCATTAGGGATCTACCTTGATCATTCTTTCAATTGTGATCGTTGGTAGATATGATCAATTGTTATTCCATCAGACTTGGATTTCAGTGTATAACATTTCCTTATTAAAAATTACTATGATATGTTACATAAAATGGTTTTAAATTTAGATTTGAATGATCATTGTCACACAGTCAATTAATTACAGGTATTGGTATGGATTTATTTTAGGCACGCATACCTTGATTTTAACCCTATGAAATTGATCCAATTTGACATATTCTTACACAACATAGACTTCTATGTACAAAAATAATGTTAATTATGAGTAAAAACGTACTTTCCAATCTGAATCATTCAATTTGGCCTTGAAATGAAGGTCAAGCATACATTTTTGTGTAGTCCAAAATTTACTTACTTCACTAACATGCAGACCAAGGCTTCATTTATTGGCCAATCTGATTGATTAAAATTGTATACTATGTATTTAATTATTCTAAACACTTATGAATTATTATATGTTTACTTTAATCCTTAAATAATTTTTCTTCATATTTCATACAACATTCCAAGTTTTTCTTCAACTTGCATTATGTGAAAGTTGTGTATATGTTTTTCTTCAGCATGCATTTGTTATTTTTCATACTTGATGCACGATTATATTCTAAGGTCAGGTATTGTATAATTATGCAAAATTTATAGATGGTATTGCACTCCTCAAAAACTAAATCAACTATTTCGTATCATAGGCTTTAGTTGTGAAAATGTTTGGAAGACTTTTAAATACTTTGTATTTCAATATCTCTGAAAGAGACCACTACTAAAGACTGGCATAACATAGCTTCAAAAATTCAAAAGAAAAATGTTTCCTAGGGTGTTAGTTGGCTAAATTTGGCTGGAAGAGTGGTCCTGATAAAATCACCTTGTTTGCTTTGTATATGTTCTGAGGCTTAATCATCTTTTCCCCTAGAGGAATCTTGGATAAGATCAGTAGGTGTATAAGAAAGTTTCAGTGTAAAGGCGGAAAAAACAAGGAAAAAATATTCTACTTAGTTAATTTGAGCATGATTAAAAGCTTAAAATAGGAAGGAAGCTCGGCTTAAAGGACCCTATATGCATGCAACTAGCTTTAGGGGCAAACTTGGTTGGGAAACTTTCTCATTTAAGTGAGAGAGAATGTGGAAAATAAAATAAAATGAAACAATGTCCTCTTCATCATAAAATAAAATGAAAATTAGGAAACGGTGAAGAAGCGCGCCATGATTGAGGGAGAGCAATGGACACGAGGTCTGGTTATTGGTCTTTTTTTTTATATATTGAGTTTAAGAAATGGAATCATATTGATTTTCCAATTTCTCATACAAGTGAGAGAGAATGTGGAAAATAAAATAAAATAAAGAGAAACGACGTCTCCTTCATCATAAAATAAAATGAAAATTAGGAAATGGTGAAGAAGCGCGCCATGATTGAGGGAGAGCAATGGACACGAGGTTTGGTCATTGGTCTTAATTATATATCATGTAAAAAAAGGTAAAAAATATGTTTTTTTTATGGTCTTATGTTTCCCTAACTATTTATTTATTTGTCTATTCCAATTGTAGAGTGAAAGAATTCCGTAAAATATAAATATATTTTGTTAAGACAATTCTTTAAATTAAAAAGATATGAGGGCATTGAGATAAGAAATGGAATCCTCTTGCTTTTCCACTTTCTCAATGAGCGAGAGAGAATGTGGAAAATAAAATAAAATAAAATAAAATAAAGAGAAACAACGTTTTCTTCATCAGTGTGTTTGATGAAATGAAAATTAAGAAACGGTGATTGAGGAAGAGTAATGGACACGAGGTCTTACTTTCTTTATATCGATTTAGGCAAGTGGACATTGGATATAATTAAATATGATATTATAATTAATTTATTATTTATAAATATTATGGATATATTTTATATATATATATATATATATATATATATATATATATTTGAATTTATAAAATAATTTTAAGAAATAATGTGATATTTGTTATTTAAAATGTATTTTTAAACATATAAATAAATTCAATATTTTAGAAAAAATTTAAGAATTTTAAATTCAATTTTTGAAAATTTACTATTAAAAATTAATTAAAATTAACCAAAAAAATTATTGTGAAAAAAAAATTATTTTTTATTTTAACACATATATATTCTTACCTTTTAGACTAGTTATTTGTTTTTATTGTCTTATTTTTAAACTTACTTATTTGATAGTCCAAATTGTGGAGTGAAAAAAACCCGTAAAGATATACTTTGTTACGGCATTGAGATAAGAAATGGAATAAGCTTGCTTTTCCGCTTTCCGAGATAAGTGAGAAAATATGTGGAAAATAAAATAAAAAGAAACGTCTCTTTCATCATGATGTTTGACCGAAGAAGCGTGATTGAGGGGGAGCAATTGATGTAGAGTTCTGGTCATCGGTCCCACACATTCTTACCTTCTTGGTATCGGTGTAGTCAAGTGGATACTAGATAAAGAGAAACGACATCTTCCTCATCATGATGTTTGAAATGAAAAGTGGAAATTTCAACATGGGAACATGAGTGGACAATAAAAAAAAATTGTATAGATGAATAAAAATGATAAAAAATAATAAAAAGAAAATTATTTTAATTATATTTCAAATATGAAAATATGAGTGGGAAATATTGAATAATGAAATATGAGAGGAAAAAATTAAAAATGGTGAGATGAGATAAAAGAAATACTTGCAGAGGAGCTTGTCCCTTCTTTTATATTATGATTTCTAGTTTTGTTTTAAGAATCATAGGGTTTGAAAATATGATAAAGCAATAAGACAATGCAAAAAATTGCATTCCACAATAAAAAAAAGAAATATGGTATACATGGATGAAAAGCATTAGAGTACTCAACATAATTTTTAAGGTGTAAAAAAACATCAAACAATGATAAATATTATATCACAAAATATTTGTAATGACAATAGGTTGCATATAAGCAATTGATAGCATTGAGTAGGAAAATTTGCAAGAAAGGATAAATGTGGGAAAACAATTGTGTGGAGTACTCCGTGTGCACAAGAAATGTTGTGCAGGATGGAGATGTATCCAAAAAGAGTGTGAGGGTGGAAATGTGTGCGGACTTGTAGAAGTGGGAATGTGTGTGGGAAGTGTTGTGCAGTAGAAGAATGTATGGAGTTAAATATTGTGCAAAAGCAAGGCATGTGTCAAGGAAAATTCTATGCAAAAATAAACTATATGCAAAGATAAAACATATGTGGAAGTAAAGGGGTAAGTAGCATTTAACTACTTCTCCAATATTCGAGAAGCATTAAGAGGTCAAAATGTTTTATATATTGGAAGAAATTAATGCATACGATGAATTGGATGCATGCAACACAAACATAGAGCTCAAAGTAGTAAATTCATTTTAAATTCACACTAATTATTTAATTGGAAGAACTTATTAAAATTGATAAATTCCACTCAAAAATATTTTCAATGCTATTTGTGCATTAGAAGGATGTACGTAATTAATAATTGTACAAAAGAAAGGTATGTGTGAAGGTAATGTCTATGCAAATAAATCATGCACAGAGGTAAAGTGATTTCTATTTTTTTTTACCAATCATAGAGTTTAAAAATTTGATAGAAGCATAAGGCTTTGCAAAAAAATACAATTGTACAAAAGCAAGGTATGTGTGAAGGTAATGTCTATGTAGAAATAAACTATGCATGGAAGTAAAGTGATTTCTATTTTTTTTACCAATCATAGGCTTTAAAAATTTGATAGAAGAATAAGACATTGCAAAAAAACGCATTGCAGAAGAAAAGATGGCATAACACAATGAGCTAGCTACAAAATGTTTTTGTATACTTTATTCATCTAAAAACATGGAAAAATAAACATAACATATAGATGAAAAGCATGGACTACTAAACGTAATTTTTAAGGTGTAAAAAAATTTCAAACAATGATAAACATTATACCACGAAATATTTGTAATGACAACAGGTGGTGTAGAAACAATTGATTATGTTGAGTAGGAAATCATGCGAGAAAGGACATATTTAAAAAAAAAATTGTGTAGAGTAGTCCTTTGTGCAAGACCTATTATGTAGGGTGGAGATGTATGGAGAAGTCTGCAAAGGAAGGAATGTGCATGGACATGCAAAAGTGGGAATGTTTGTAGATTGGGAAATGTTGTGTGATAGAAGGATGTATTGAGTTAAAGATTGTGTAGAAGCAAGGCATGTGCGAAGGAAAAGTCGATGTAAAAATAAATTATGTGCGGAGATAAAGCATATGCATAAGTAAAAGGCTAGGTATGATTTGACTACTTTGACAATATTGCAGAAATATAAAGAAGTCAAAATATTTTATATTTGGAAGAAGTAAAGGCATATTATGACCTCAGTGCATGAAACACAAAGTAAATCCGGTTTAAATTCACACTAGTTATTTAATTGGAAGAACTTAATAAATTTTATAAATTCCACTAAGAGATATTTCTAATGCAATTTAAATATAAATCAAGTGTCAAGTCGTCAATGATAGTCTCACTCATTTGGTAATGTCTATAGGCCTGTGTTATAAGTTTCCCCACTTGTAAAAACTTACTAAACCTAAAACTTGTGAAAGTAAGGGATCTAGCGACGGAAAGCATGTGTGAATTGATGATTGCCAAAGCAAGGTATGTGTAGAGCTAAAGTCTGTATGTAAGCAATGCTTGTTGCCTATGCAAAGGTAAAATGGTAAATTCCACTACTCTATGGAACCTAGGACCAAAATGGAAACATTTAATTTATAATCGTGTTGGAAAATATACCCAACTATGGTTTGCAAGTATATGTTGATTTGTTAAATGTTATTGCTAGGATTTGACAAAAGCATATATATTTCTTGTAAATAATAATATTGTGATGAATAAATTAAAGATAACTATATGTTATAAGAAGTGGATTAAGAGAAATATATGTTACCAGCTATGTAGATTCTATAATTTATACAAGGAGCTCATCCTTCGACAACCCTTCAACCATTATGCATAAAATAAAGTTAATAGGAGAAAACAAAATCCATGTCCATTATTTATACAATAATATAATGATACACACCAACCAATAGAGCCACAATAGCATGAACACAATCCAAATTTAAATTCCAACCATGTTACTATTCATTAAAATCAATAGTACACATGGAACGCGGATTTGGGACTCAAAATTTTTGTCAAACCTTTATATATCTATTGTATTTTATTTTGAAGCTCGATATGAGGAAAGAAAAACTATGTTACAACTTGATCAACCAATCACAGGATTCCAAAATTTGATAAAAGAAAAACACAATGCAGTAATTAGCATTGCACAATAACCAAAACACACTACCCCCTTGGCATTTGATCACACCTCTCTATTGACCTCTAAGTGCAGGTTCCACACTTAATTAATCTACTTATTATTGCATGTTGTGTCTCATTCCATCTAACCTCATATAATTTCCTATGTGCACATAATGCATTTTTATCATACAACAAAAACACTCCTCATCCATGCACATACTAAAGGTATGTTATACATTATAATACCACTCCACGGGTTTCTCTAATCATATCGCTCTACTCCATGAATGCCTTGAGTGCACTTTCTTAAATTTCACACACAACACTCACATAACAGATTAAACAATGGGTAAATCACTCATCGTACTATACACTTAACCATTCTGGATGAATCATCTGTTGATAGTTTTGGACGAGATCAATACAACAATGATTACCATCCACCTTTTGGAGCCTGGGTTGATATAAGACCAAATCTTGGCATTATAATTAACTCAAAAGAAATTAACTTAGACCATATTATAGCTTTATCTAGACCAGATCAAAATGGACCTAATCAACAAGCATTAATTATATTCAACAACGTCCTAGAGGACCAAATCAAAAACCAAATCATGATCATATAAAGCGCCGAGGAAACCATTGGAAAAATCAGTGGGATAGATTGTGGAATTCATTTTTCCAACTGCAGGATGTAGACATTAGTTCTTCATGCTGAATTTGGGTTATGGACACGATTTTGACACTGACAGTCTGAGCTATCAATACTACAAATGCATATTTCCCATATTGAATCTACGTTCATCCCCTAATTCAGGGAAAACTCAAAATGGATTATGTTCACACTTTCATCAAGGCATCTTCAACCATTTACAACATCATAAACACTTGACATTTGTTATGGAAATGCACATGCACCTGCAAACAATGCAACTTCAATATGAAGGTTGACATCAATGTCAACCAATCAATGTTGCTACCAACAATCTCCCCCTTTAACACTAATGCAAAAGGGTTATCATAACTCTCTGAATATCATATTGATCTTCTCTATGTCAAAATAATTATCTAATACCTGCTACAATGAACATATAAATTAGACATTAGAAACCAAACCAAGCTCTTGGTGTTGGCACCTACAACTCTTAATCATTCTGCTGATAACAAGAAGCAATAAGGTATGGAAACACCAATTTTTACTATTGAACACAAACCTTAGGCCAAAACAAATCACCATTATCATATCAAAAACCAAAGCATACCTTGATCAATATTGATTATATATCACCAATGTGAGGCTCAACAACATACAACCATCAACAATCATCTCAACTACAAACAATTTTTACATCCCAACATCCTAGTCATTCTCAAGGTTTCATATTCTTACGACACAAACCCTAGCTCTAGACAAAAGGTTAGCAAGAAAAAAAACTCACCATCAACGTATACTTAGATGTCGACAATTGCAACAATTCCATAAGCTTGTAATGGAAATACTCACAGAGTCCATATAATTAATATTTTAGCCTTAATCATCCATCACGAGAAGATTAGAAACTTGGAAAAGTAGGTTCCTCAACACACCCAAATTCAACACTAAAAAAAATATCACCTCAGCCATTTATTCTTAGCATAGTTCAATAAAATATTAACTTAGTCGTATATTTACAAGAGTAGCTTGAATTCACTTGTATAATGAAGAATTTGTCAATGAAAATTTGGTTTGACATTGTAAATCAATCTTATAGATATCCCTTGTAGACAAAACACTCTTATTGTAAGAAATCTTGTTAATCTGATCAACATTCCTTACAACCAACATTTTCAACAATATACACTAGATCATCATGTTAATAGTTAGTAATTAATAGGAATCTAATAAAAGAAATGATACTCAAGTCATTTCAAAGAATCATTGTAACAACAAATCATTCCCATATATATTCATCTAGATCATCAAGCAAATGAAAGTTTTGTTATCAAAAAATATATCGTTGAATTGCTTCAAAAAAAAGTAATCCACTACACTACTATACAATCTTATGGATAGTTACTGATCCACTAGCCACAATTGATAAGATCCCCATGAACATGAGCCATATTTTCATTGTTTTAGAAGCACGATCTTCAAATATTTGACATCTCTCCCCTGAAAGTTTTACACTCCATGTAGAAATGGCAAGAATTTTTTTTACTATTGATGAATTCGAACCGAATACAAGAGATACAAATTCCTTCTACAACCTACAGAATACAAAGACATGATAGAAACACATGCAATGACATGCAACCCACAAAACAAAAGGAACACAATGAATTTATAGGGGAACCCAACTGGGAAAAACCCCTCCACTACTTTTCATTATTCAGATGAGATTGAGAAACTATTATAATGCCTTGCTTTAGTTATGAAGTACACCCTGCACTATAAACGTGTTTTCATGTTGAAAGGCTATCTCTAGCCAACACTTAGCCTATTCAATCCCCCATCTCCCTCCTATTTCCTTTCGCAATTCAAGAGAAAATGAGATCCTAAATAATAGTGGATTTCCCTATTTCCTTGCGCAATTCCAAGGGAATCGATCACCTACTTAATTACCAAGCTTGCACACTCAACTAATATACAATTGATAATTACAAAGTGCACTTTCCTCCACTCCATCTAGGAAATTTGAATTCCATGCATGTATGGATTGTTTTTGGTTGATTGACTAGTTAACTAAGAGATTAGTGAGTTAAAAATAATCATAACTACTCAACTAACCTTTAACTAACTCAAGTAATGACTAGAGCTCAGTTAACTAAGTTCAACTAAAAATAAATGAACTAGATTGCTAAATTTTAGCAATCACAACATGCACGACTCTAATCCAAGTCTAAAAACTTGAATTTTTTTATCCAACTAAGTGAAATGGCCATGTCACTCAAGCTAATTGAAATCCAAGTCATCCCGCTGATGTGGAAATCAAATTTCTTCATTTGACTAAGGCACAAGTCAAGTAGAGGCTTTTCTTTCTACATTTCTAACATTCCTTCTTAGCAAGAAAAGGGTTATGTACCACCCCTATCCTGCATCTATGGAACTTTAATTTTCCTCTTGACAATGCCTTTGTTAAAATATCTGCATCCTACTCCTTAGTGGGAAATTACTGCAACATTATGATTCTCCTTTGCATGCAATCTCTCTTAAGTGATGCTACATGATATCAATTTGCTTGGACCTATCATGAAATACTATATTCTCGAAGAGTTTGATACAACTATGATTATCACAATAAATCATAGTCGGATCCATCTCCTCATTGAAAAGACCACAAAAAATTTTCCTCATCCATATGGCCTCACATACTTCCTGACTTGAAAAAATATACTCGGCCTTTATTGAGATGAGTGCCACAAACCTCTGCTTCCCGCGATAGAAGGAAATAGTTGTAGACCCAACATTGAAGATAGCTTGTAAAGTACTCTTCATGTCCAATGGACTCCCCGCCCAATTTGAATCAGTGAAGCCTTGGAGCTTGACACCATCTATCCTCTTGCACCATAACCCATACTCAGTTGTGCCTTTGAGGTATTTAAACCCATGCTTTGATGCTTTCCAGTGAATTTTGGTAGGATTCACCATAAACTAACTCAAATAATCAAGAACATGACATATGTGGGGCCTTGCGTTCACAAGATACATCAAGGGCCCCACCATCTATCTATAAATGGTAGCATCTACTACCTCTCCTGAAGAAGAAAATTCCTTCCTCTAGTTTGTATATAGAGGAGTGTCCATAGGCTTGCTATCATTCATATGAAATCTCTGAAGTATTTTAGAGGAATAAGTCCCCTGACTCACAAAAATATCTCCATCTACCTACCACACCTCCAAAATAAGGACCTAATGCATCAATCCCATGTCCTTCATCTCAAATTTTCTTGCAATGTCATCCTTGCAAGAGTGGATCAACTTCTCATCCCCTATAAGTATCAATTCATCAACATACAATACCAAGATAAGAAATTTTCCATCTATTGCAATATGATAGAGATTGGCATCTTACTCACTTTTGGTGAAGCCCAATCCACTGATATATGTGTCAATCTAAGTGTACCATTCTCAAGGCACTTGTTCGAGCGCATAAAGGGCTCTCCTGAGTCTACACAGATGTGTCTCCCTGTCAAATGCATAAAACCCCTTAGGTTTCTCTATGCAAATCTCTTCGACAACCACTCTATTGAGGAAGGCAGTCTTCACATCCATCTAGTGGATCTTCCACCCCATCTACGTAGTTAATGCGAAAATCATTCTAATTGAGGAATATCTTGCCATGAGGGAAAATGCTTCCTCATAGTCAAGTCCCTCTACCTGTGAGAGTCCTTTGGCCACAAATCTAGCCTTGTACTTCTCAATGCTCCCATCAACTACATGCTTCACTTTGTAAATCCATTTGGAACCAAATATTGTCTTTCTCTATGCTCTCGACACCACCTCCCATACACTATTCTTCATGATGTAGTCATACTCCTCCACCATGGCATCAACCCACACTGGTTGAGAAACTACTTCCTCAAATGAGGAAGGCTTTGACTCAATGAGTTTTGTCATGAGTGCCATATACCTAGTCATGCTCCCGTGCATCTTACACAAATCTGTCATCCTCTCTGGTTCTCTTACTCCCCTCTCTAGAATATTCTGGTTGGGTAGGTGTCTCAATTCGGTCTCCTCTCTTCTCCTCCATATGTGTCTTCTCCACAACATCCTAAAGCTCTGTTTGAGGCTCCTCATTTGTAACTAGAAGATCCTCCTCTGGTGCAATACTCAGCTCTCTCTCTAGAGAGTATCTCGTGGCCTTCTCCTCATCAAATTTGAAATCTCTCCTCACCACTATCATCCTGAGCAGGGGAAAATACACCCAGTAATTTTGTAGTGTCTCTATGTATCCTACAAAAAATCCCATCTCAGTTGTAGGATCCAATTTATTTCTACTATCCTTGGAGACATGAAAATACACAGTAGCTCCAAAAATTTGAAAATGGGATACATCTAGATTTCTCCTAGAGAAAGCTTCCCCGGGTGTGATCATGCCAAGTATTCTGTGAGACATTCTATTCTGCAAATAATCTACAATTTTGCATGATTCTACCATAGATTTAATGGCATCTCTCGATCATGAAACATGGCTCTTGCTACTCCCACTATGCTTTGTTTTCCTTTCAACCACCCCATTTTGTTGTGGGTTATGAATTGCTATCAGTTATGTTCTAATACCCTCTTTGGCACAAAATTACTTGAAGGTGTTGGATACAAATTATCCTCCGTTATCACTTCTCAGGGCTTTTAATTTTTTTACCAGTCTTCTTTTCAACCAATGTTTTAAATTCAACAAATTTTGAAACACCTTCATCCTTTCTCCTCATGAAGAAGATCCAACATTTTCAAGAAAAGTCATTAACAAAAATCACATAACACCTATGTTTTGTTGTAGAGGCTGCAGAAAATGGTCCACATAAGTCAGAGTGGACTCACTCCAATATTTCTCTATCTCTGCTATGTCGGCCCTGGAAGGTGGATTTGACATATTTCCCCAATGTGCATCCCTTGCAGACATCATGTTGGTCAAGGGTGCATTTCAGGAGACTTGTGGTAATCTGTTGCATGATTTTAGAGGCTCCATGTTGTAACTCTCCCATGTGTCTATGATAGAGTTCTCCAACATCTCGACTCTACACATCTTCTACCTTTCTACTTAGTCAAGCGCAAGCATCCACCTCCAGTTTGAAGAGAGTTTTCACTTTGACTGCAATGTGTCTCACTTACCCTATGGCTACATGCTTCAGAAAATATTTTTCCTTACTAAACACAATATCATAACCTTTTCCCTCCAATCCAACTATAAAAAATAAACTCTTCTTCAACCCAGGAAGATATATAACATCTTTTAGATGAATATGGGAGACTGTCTCCTTCTTAAATGTAAAAGTACCAATTCCTTTGGTACTATACCTTCCATCATCTCCAAGTTCTATGTGCATCTGGAGATCCTTCTCCTCTAGGATACTAAAGATTTTTTTTGCATCTTGTCATATGGAATGAGGCACCCGAATCTAGGTACCACAAACTCCCCATTATAGTGCTCTTCATGCATTTAATCATGGTGAAGTCCAATTCAAATTGTGAGGTGAGAGCTTCACCTCCTTCTCCTTATAAAGCCTTCTTATTTGATTTCTAGTGCAGACACTTGGTTGCATAGTGTACATATTCATGGTAGTGAATTTTTTTTATCTTGCTAAGGTCATTCTTGTTGCTATTGTTCTGACTGGACCCATGATTACATTGGGCCTTCCTTCCCTTGGTATTCTTTCCCTTGCTTTCCAAGGAAAAAATTTCTTCCTCCTCAGCTTTGGATATTACTCCATCTATATTATTCCTTTGAATTTATTCTTGCATCATATTGAACCAAAGTCTCTCCCAATTCAGTAATTTGTCCCTTCCATTTACAAAGTCCTGGTAGTTGTGCCAAGATTTTGGAAGGCCTAGGAGAACTAGGATAACTAGCTCAGAATATGGCACATTTTCTTCTACTCCTCCAAGTTCATCTTGAATCTGAGTGAATCTCAAGAGGTAATCTGGAATGCTTTCATTTTTCTACATGCAAATGTTTCTAAGCTTTTCCTTCAATGCCAATTTCTTGGCATCACTTCTATTTTCGAATCATTTTGTGAGGGTCTTCCACATAGAAAATGGAGTTTCATTTCCATGTAAATTTGAGATTAAGTGATTCTCACACCCTCCAGGATGATATTCTTGATTTTGCAGTATACTTCTTCCACTGGCCTAACTGTTGTGCATCTGATGCTGGTAGTTTTGCAATGTCATTTTAGGTGTATTCCAACACTCCATTATCATCAATTACAACTTCCATCATATCCTTCCAAACTATGAAATTTGAGGTTTCCTCCAAGGCATACTCCAATCTCAATTCATTGCAAGACATTTTCTCGCATGAAAGAAAAATGACTTCACTGAATCTTCAAACTAAAATTTTTGAAGGAGAATATATATTGATTGGTTTCTATTATGTTTTCAGCGTCTGATACCATGTATATAGTACTGATGAATTCAAACTTAATATAAGAGATGCAAACTTCTTCTACAACCTGTGGAATAGAAATCACACAATAGAAACACATGAAATGACATGCAACCATCAAAACACAAGGAACACAATGATTTTATAGGGGAACCCAACTGGGAAAAACCCCTCCAATGCTTTTCATTAATCAGATGAGATTGAGAAACTATTACAATGTATTGCTTCAACTCTGAAGCACACCCTGCATTGTAAACCTGTTCTCATACTGACTAACTATCTTTGGAAAAAAAGTAGCCTATTCAAGCCCCCAACTTCCTCCTATTTCCTTGTGAAATTTATGAGAAACTTAGCTCCTAAATAATATGGGAATTCCCTATTTCCTTGCACAATTCCAAGGGAATCGGTCACCTACTAAATTACCAAGCCTGTACACTCAACTAGTATACAATTGATAATTACAAAGTGCCTTTTCCTCCACTCCATCTAGGAAATTCGAATTCCATGCATGTATGGAATATTTTTGGTTGATTCACTGGTTAACTGAGAGATCAATGAGTTAAAAACAGTCATAACTACTCAACCAAACTTCAACTGACTCAACTAATGAGTATTAGATCTCAATTAACTAAGTTCAACTGAAACTAACTGAACTAGATTGCTAAAGTTTAGAAATCACAACATGCACAATTCTACTATAAGTCTAGAAACTAGAATTTGTTGATATAACTAAGTGACAAGGCCATGTCACTCAAGCCAATTGCAATCCAAGTCATCTCGCTAATGTGGTGAATCAAATTTCTCCATTTGACTAAGGCACAAGTCAATTGGAAGCTTTTCTTGGTACATTGCTAACACTCCATAGCTACTCTAAATAAATTATTGTTGATTTATTTTGCACATTCCTCCCTAAGATATAGGAGGTTTCTCCAAGATCATTAACATACCAAATGAACGAACTAGAGTTCAAACCATTTCTCTGAAATAAAAAGTGACACCACTAACAAATTACTCTCCAAACTAAAACCTTTTATTAAGTTTAAAACAAGAGAGAGAATGCAAGTGTCTATTTATAAGATATAAAAATAGTTAATCTATCTTCTTTTTTTCATGTAATAGAATAATCAATTAAATAATGATTAAAATATGTGGATTTTTTTTGAAAATAAAACAATTAAATAGTTTCACCAAATTTTTATCTCCCATATATAAATTAAACATTAAAAGCATAAAAAAATTGTCTTCAAACTTATTGAAAACATTTACGTATCTTCTACATCAAATATAATATATATACAAAATATCTATCTCCCACATGCATTCTCTATGCAAAATACCATCTCTAGACCATAGAGGATTGAGACATACTTGCACTTGACAAAAAATGAGAAAATTATTAGTTAATCTGCTGACGTAAGATGACCAATAGTAAAGAGGGATCAATAGGCACAATGTTAGAGTCACTACAGTACATTAACATTTTCTCATTTTATTTATCAATATGCAGGGAAATAGTTGATGAGGGTACAATAATTAAATATAGTTATTTAGAGCTTGTTTGGAAGTGCCGTTAAAATGATGGTAACATAGGGAATCAAATGAATGTTAAAAGTATATAAAATAGTAGGGTATACTCATGTTTTGTATATCTTACATGACCATCCTATGGTTTGGTTGCTAATGTTGTCGCTTGCGTTCAATATATCTGTGGACGAGCAAAAACAAGATGAATTATATCTTATTAGAAAAAAAGGTGCGAGTGCTTCCAAAGAAAGAAGCTATGTTTCTCTTTATTGACTAAACTTTTGGACTTCAAAAAATCATCAACATTTTATGAGAAAAAAAAAAAAAAAAAGCATAAGATGCATTTGATCTATTGAGACCAAATCAACTATCATATATGTTTTAATTAAGTTAAATTTTTTGGGCATGTCAAACAAAAATATTAACCATTCATAATCCAAATAAATGGAGTATTGAAATAGTTACTTTACTATCCTATGCTTGAGTTCCCTAATCTTTTTAATTGAGGTAGAAACATCCACCATGAACTCTACAAAATCACCCATCTGTGGATTGTGATAAAAATTGCTAATAGGTTTTGTAGCTAGTGTTGAGTTTGGATAGAATACCTTTTCAATGACATCTTTCAAAAAAATTGTTGCGAGAATGTAAATTTCTTCCACAATCATCGTGCACTGCTTTTACAAATTTTTTAACCCTAACTGATTTGGGGAGTATAAGCTTATGTGGGGAGAATAAATTATTTTGGAAAATAAAGTTGTGACAATCCCACATATAGAAGAACAAAACCAAACAATATTGACTACTATGCATTCTTTCCTTACCTAAACACCATTTATAATCCATCAATCACCAACATCAAAAGGGTGCATAAGAAACACAAACAAAATGGCTTCAAAGACTGTTTTTCACATATTCCCAAACATGAAGCCTGATAATGTTAGTTGATATGATACTCGTAAAATAACAAGGGTTATTGCAATCCACATAATAAGTAAGAGGACAATTATTATGACTACAATGACAACTCCATTAACAATTTTGAGTAGTTGTTTTACAACAGTTTTAGTGTCATTCAAAGAAGAGACCAATGATTTCCTTTGTAAGTAAACATTTACCTGAAAAATAAACCTAAATGTGAGAGGATTACTACATATTGACAATGTAACAATCGAAGTTCCAAACTAAGAAAAAGATTATTTTATTATATTTTAGTCTAGTTTATTCATCCTTGAAAGCTCTAAAGAAGATTAATTAATGTCACGCTTATGAAACATGAATCATACATTACATAGGGGAAAATGTAGGATCAGATTTAAATGCACATACCATTCAATTCTTAAGAGAATTTTTTTATAGTCTTGCCAATGTCAAGCAATCCTTCAAATTAAGGAAAGATTGATTCCACTTCATCTTTCTTCAAGAACCTCACAAGTTCATATTTCTCTATATACCTACAAGATTCAAAATCCCATGAGAATGAAACCATTAGCCATAGTGAGGAATAGAAAAATAACAAATAGATGATAAACATACAAGAAGAAAAGAAGTTTGATGTATACACTAACTTTGCCCCTAGTTCAACAACATTTTTGAAAATGGTCTTTGTTGCAGCTATTGCTTGTTGTTCAGTTCTAATATTTATACCATCACAATGGTCTGACTCATCAATTGTATTAGAAATGGTAGCACCTATGTTTTCCACGTTCCATAATCAAAGTTGTATGGAAAGAACTTGGTAATGACATGATTTAGAAATCAAAACCTCTTATGCTAGCTATCATGTGATGGCACTTTCAAGCAGTGCATTCTTGGAGACAAATCCTTCAGGGTTAGCAATGGAAAATGACTTTCTCTAATCATTGGTTTATGTATGCACTTTTCTTTTGGTAATTTTTTAGTGACAATGGTTTCAGGAAACTATTGCTAGTGTCAAGGAGTCAAAGGCAATAAATTTTCTAGAGAAGAAATTGAAGAATAATCTAGAGTTATATTATGAGGAAACTATACAGGTACTCTTTTGCATATGGAATTGGAACTTTATCATTCAGTTCTTGGCAAGTTGAAGATAATTTTTCTAGTGTTTTTTCTAGGCATTTCTGTTCTCTTTTCTTCAACCTATGTAATTTTTTTCATGTTAACTATTTATAGGAATTAATATAAATTTGGATTTCAATTTCTTCAAATGGAATCAAACATAAACCCATTCTCTTTGGGTTTTACAACTATTGTATCAATATATCTTGTTGTATCTGGGAAATCATCAAATGTCTTATTTATATTTTGATCAAATGATCATGCCATTATAACACTGAACTATTAGTGTTAGGGTTACAGTTCCTACCAGAGGAGCTGGACTACTTTTTAAATTGATCCACCTCTATTAAAGCATGTGAGTACTTTTGTTGTAGTGCTATTATATTTTATTCAATATGTTGCTATTTAGGGAAATGGATCCTATGCCTTGTGAAATTTTATATTATTTTGCTTGTAATTCAATGTTCTTTATTATGATTTCTTTCATGTTTCTCTTTAAGAAATTGTCAAGGTTTGTATGCTTTCTTAAAATTTCCTTTTTATGATTTCATGGTTTTCCAATTTTCGTACTCTTTTCTATTTATGATATCAAAGTTCTCCTACTTTCTTACTTTTTCGTTTTCTTGATTTATGATTCAAGGAAGTAGGTTCATTCATGTTGATCTTTGGCAAATTGCAATTTGTTCTTTTAAATATTTAAATATTTTTCCATGTCATTTATTTACTATATACAACATTAGTATGGGATATCTATAAATGTATTCCCTTGAGTAAAATGGGGTTTCAAGAGTTTTATGTGACCTTGAATGGATCGAAGTTTCAGTCAATTGTTTGGTTTACCTTAAATATATTTTTGAATATATTATGTATGTCCTTTTAGTAGTATTATTGTTGCCATGAATTATAACATAATTCATGTTGATCAAATATCTAGCCCCTATGTTAATTCCATTGCTCAAATTGAAACCTTTATTTTTCTCATAAATGAATTTGAAACTACTCTTCTTGCTTCTCTTATAGTTGTAGTATTCCTTAGTGGTTTTGGCTTATTTCAGCTCATGTTCCTAGGGTACATGGGATTCAAGTCCCATAAGATGATCTCCTCTTGGTATCTATTTAAATCATGGTTATCAAGTTCATCACATGCCCGTGATGTAGGTTGGTATTGTTCTCACACAAATATAATTGACATTCTGAGCCCTACCTTTTAAGCTTTACAAGTTTCTAGTTCGGTAAATTCTTCTTTTGTACCATTCTACCTTCTCTAGTTTGCACATTCACCTTCACCTATTATATGGAATTTGATTCATCATTCTACTACTATAACTTCTATTTACATATAATTTTTCATCATGTTATTATCCTCTTATTTTTTCCACTTGTTCAAATCACTTGAAGTTTTGAACTATAAGTTTTTAGCCTCCTAAAACGTTTTTTTAATAATATTTTCTCAATCACTTCCCTTGTTTTTGAGGATGACACCTAGGTTAAACCCCATATTATTCAAAGCACAAGGAAAGGTAAACTACTCATGTATAGATCATATATAGCTCATCTACAATTGACTCATTAAGGACAAACATGTCACCAAGTGGGATACGAACCTAACTGGGAAGGGAAAACATTTTTCCTCACAACCACTGAAGATACACCCAATTGACTACCCTCATAAATTGTGGCATTCAATTTTTTTCAAATAATTGCATTCTTCAGAGGCATGCAAATGTTCAATAAAAAATAACAAGTGTTCTTCATGATAGATTATTATGCCAATGTGTGTAACATTGAACTTGTTAACTTTATCATTCTTCATATGTTTGAATTTATGACTTCTTTATTACCATGAAACTCCTGTGTTTATTTTTTTTAGGGAAGTGGCTGATAAAATATATTTTTACATGTAGCTCAGTTAAACAGTTCGACATATGGATTTCCTCATGTTAGTTTGTCATCTGATTTCATCTTCTTGACCATTTAAATATCTACATCTCATTCATATATTATTTGGAAGTTCTTTATTACATCTCACTAATATATTTGTGTGAAATTCTTTAGTCAATTACATTGGTGCTATTTTCTTGTGCATGTTAAATGTTTGTGTTAGAAAATTATATATTACAGAGAAATGGAACACATAAAATATATTGCAAAAATATAAACATAGAAAATGCATAAAACAAGACAGACACAGATATACGTGGTTCACCCAATTTGGGCTACATCCACAGAGAAACAATCAGTCCTTCCTTTTATATTATCCAACAAATTGAAGTGATACAACCTACAACAGATCCTTTGTAATTACCTCTTCGCTCTCACACAATCTCCTCTCTCTTTCTCACTCAGAATACAGATCTACCTAGATGTAATACAATTCCCTCATATACAGTGAGGGGTTGCATTCTAGGGAACAAAACCCTAAATTAAACATAACTTCTACCGTCATATCTCTGCCTAATGAATGGCCCAGATTGACTACGAAATTACAACATTTTACAAGGCAATTGTACATCTATTTTTAGCTTCAGGGTCATTTCCCTCGATCCCCCGCCAGGGGGGGGCTCCTAAAGATAGTCATTGCCCCCTCCCCCCTGGACCCCTTTGTAGTGGACATAATGGGCGGCGTTGCCACCCCATTATGAAATGGGGTCCAATGCGACGATACCTCTGAATATGTTATAAATCTAACCCAGAAATATATGAGAATACAAATATACCCAAAAATAACAAGATCTGAATATAGATAGAAATGATTCTTTATTGATATCAAACCCTTAAGGTAGGGCAACACCATACATTCACTCCTTAAGGAAGGAGAACACTCCACAAGCCATATGCCTGTTCATACAATAATCCTTGACACCTCTCAATGGGGAGTCTCTAGCCTCTATATAGGTGTCATACATACAATACCATGGGTCTACCATGGTTCCCTCAATACCATCTATCTAATACCATGGGCTTATTACATTATTGCTAACTACTTGTAGTCCCTTAGATGATACAGGTTAACCACCTTATTTATTACTATTTTCCATCCCATTATTACATTATTCCATTGGGTACCTCCCTTTGTACCCCATATTATCCCCCCTAGGTATACTACATTCCATCCCCCTTAACATGTTTTGTCCTCAAAACATGGGAATAACACAATTAATAAGATCTACTCAAAAGAGTAGTTCACTGGTACCATGCACATGCATCTAGCCATCCAATAGAAAGGTGAACCCTCGATCCAGCTGGTGCCTCGCTCGCTTGAGATGGAAGTTGACCATGGTGGCTCTTCTATGTTGATGTGTAGTAGGTGGATCACCGCTCTTCTCTATCTATCATGTGGGGGTTGTTGTCCTTGTGGCAAATTCGTTGCCATCTTGTTGCTTGTTTTCATGCGGTGTGATGTGGGTGGTGATATGTTGAAGTTTTAACCAACAGTGTATCTTTCTTTAATTCACCACCTAATGGAGCCTGAGTGGTATCTAGTACATGTTGTGGTGCCTACTGTTGTTTCTTATCTTCCAATATTACTTCAACCACTGAGTCCTCATCTGATGCATCAGTACCTGTACACTTTTCTGCTTCAACCTCTGTTTTTATTTGATTGTCGAACATCAAAGGCTCATCATCTAATGTGTAAGTGTCATTAGCGCTTTGTGCTTCTGCCTCTATAGTCTCTGCTTGGGTTTTAATGGAAATATCCTACAATGTAATTTTCTTCTTTTTATAACAGAGCTTTAGGAATTTCCTCTGCACATTAATATTGATAGTACCCACATATTCCATCTAAGGATATCCTAAAACAACATCCATGTTATCTATATCTGAAGTATAAAAATCACCCTGCAACCCATACTTATCCATTGAAAGATTCAAATCTTTATAAACTTGCACATCCTTATCATTAACCTGTGTGTTTTCAATGTGTTTTGCTAGTACTTGCAATTTTTTTTCCAAATTGACATTTATGAGATTTTTCTTGCAACTAGGATTTATAGACACAATGATTTTCTCCTTTTGAATCAATCCATGAACTTGCAATAAGGAGACACCAGTAGAAAATAACCCCTTACATGTCTTATTCTCCTTTTTTCTAGTATGAGACCATATGTCTAAAAGGAATCTTTCATATTCGACATCCGAAAGTTTGAGCAACTGCTTGTTGTCAAATGAGTGCAACCATTTGGATGCCTCATCTTATAAATTAAGCGGTACTATAGCCCTCCAAAATTCCCCATATTTAAACTTTTGTCTCTGTATGAATTCTTCAATAGTAGGGTTATCATCTTTTTCTATAAAATGTGGCATCTCCATGAAGAGGGTTTGGGAAAAATTCACTTACTTGGCGAAAATTTGAAATGGCCACAATTCTGTCAATATTGCTCAAAATCCCTATCTAGGCACTGGAATTCCTGATTCGCACTGCAACTGTCCCACCATCCTCAAAAATTTCTAAAAAAAGAGTTGATTTTAAATCAGCGATATCTCCCTCATTCGAACTCCGATTCAACTGATTTTTTTTTGAATTTGGGTATTTTTTCACAAGCAATCTAGATCTTCAATAGATTCTACATATTTTTCACCAGAACGTATAGATCTTCACCGCAAACTCGTCGCCCAGAAAAATGTCTGCAACCCAACTAATTTTTAAATCAGCGATATCTCCCTCATTCGGACTCCGATTCGGCTGATTTTTTTTTGAACTTTGGTTTTTTTCACAAAAATCCAGATCTGCAATTAGATTTTGCACCAAAATGTACAGATCTGATCTGCAAAGCCGCCACCCCAAAATTTCCTGCAAAAATAAAAGAAAAATGTTCTCCACTTTGCTTAAGAAAGTGCTCTGATGCCACTTGTTATAAATCTAACCCGAAAATATATGAGAATACAAATATACCCAAAAATAACAAGATCTAAATATAGATAGAAATGCTTCTTTATTGATATCAAACCCTTAAGGTAGGGCAACACCATACATTCACTCCTTAAGGAAGGAGAACACTCCACAAGACATATGCCTGTTCATACAATAATCCTTGACACCTCTCAATGGGGAGTCTCTAGCCTCTATATAGGTGTCATACATACAATACCATGGGTCATTACCATGGCTCCCTCAATACCATCTATCTAATACCATGGGCTTATTACATTATTGCTAACTACTTGTGGTCCCTTACATGATACGAGTTAACCACCTTATTTGTTACTATTTCCCATCCCATTATTACATTATTCCATTGAGAACCTCCGTTTGTGCCCCATATTATCCCCCCTAGGTATACTACAGAATAAAGAAGATAATCAGGCTCCACACCCAACAGTTTGAAGATTTTCTTTGTTTTATGCTAAAAAATATTTGTTATCTATACTCGCATTCCTTAGAGTACAGGGAAATGATATGTCAAAGAAATCAACTTAAAAATAAGAAGTTGAAATGCATTATTTAGAATTTATTGATTGGTTTCTAGTTTCTTTTCTCATTCTTATTGGATTTGTTCATGTTTTCTCCACAAACAATAGTTTATGCACTCCAATTTGTTTTTCAGGAGGATTTTAAGGCTACAAAAATTAAGCTATCATCTTACATTATATTCTCTGTCCAATAGGAATTTAATAGTGTGTGTTTTGTCAGGGCATAATTTGATGTTATAAATGTTCCAAGTTTTAACTTTGATAGACTTTGAAAATACATCAAATTTAGAGTTATTTTCACTTAAAAAAATCAAATATTTTCTCTTTTATGCATATGGTGTATGGCATGCTTTATTTGAGATCTAATTTGATGAACCAAAATATTTTTTTGAAACATGATATTATTTCTGAGTTCATGTGATATGGAATGTTTATAATAGTGATAATAATACCAATGTACACCATAGAAAGGTCATACATATAATTCATTATGTCACAGGGTTTAGCATTTTCTAAATTTGCTATCGCTCGAGTTTTTTTCTTAAAATTCATTGAGGTTTTGCAATCCTAAATGTTGAACCATCTTGAACCTCGACTAACTTTTTCAAAAGGTAAATTCCATAGATAAAATGTACAACCAGGTTATGCAACAATGAACCCAAATTTTCGATCATATCCAAGGTCACAACTACCTCCTCCTACTCCACAAGAATAGCCTACAACGCTACCTTCGTATGATCCACAATCTTCTTAAGTTACACAACCTTTATATGGACCTACATTTGTAGGAAAACCTGCATATATAGGGCTATCTACTACTCATGGAGGTGTAGCACCAATGCAGTACAACGCCCACTATAACCAATATACAACCTTTCAACCTCAACAGTCTAGCCAACCTAGATTGCCTACAATACGTACCATAACCACACATATCCCTCTATACTATGGTACCTCATGAAGTGACATTTAATGACATGACGATCAAATATTTCCCTCCTTATTGAGGATTAAGGCCGCTAACCATGGTCTCAATACTTGAAGCTCCCATTTTACCAAAGAAATAATTGAAGTTCTATTTTAATTTTTGGCACTTTAGAAGAGTCATTTTTTGGAGCTATCTATATTTTGGAATCCCATTCTACTCCCATGTAAAATATCATGTATACTCCATAATATGTTCAATTTTTATATTGAATTTACCTACCCTACAATATTTTGAATCTTTATAGTTAAGTTATAACACCCATTTTCTTCCTTTATATGTCATTGAGTTTTATATTAATTTTCGGGGAATTCAGAAGAGTTACATTCCATAGGTATGTGTATTCATGGAGCCCATTTGAGAACTATGCTTTGGATTTTGCATTGCCTCCATCATGTTCAGTGTCTTTTCTGAATTGCATAATCTACATGATTTTCATCTTCAATCATCAAAGCAATTATAATTCCTATTTTTGTTAATTTTTGCTATAATTGTATACAACTTTTAAGCTCTTCAAGGATTTCTTTCATCTGAAAACTTGTATTATAGGAGCCATACAACATGGGGACTTTGGGTTTCTACTTTGGTTAGTCTCAAGTTTAAACAAACGACTTTGATGTTATCTTTTATGTGGTTGAGTGTATTAACCATGTGAAAGTTTCTTCCTTGTTCTAAAACAATTATGTTTTGCATTTATTGCATGGTTGTTTGTGCCAGTTGAGCCAATGAAACCTACAAGACTTTACAAAGTTTTAAATTTAATTAAATATTTAGAATTAAGAATTTATAAAGTTTCAAGGCCTAATTCTTTGAAGGGTGCTAGCTCAATGGAAGAGAACTCACTTTACAAGAAAGTGATTGTTAATTTGATTCCATCGTGCCTTAATATTCATAGGGAATTGTGATGGTCACTATTCGTCCTTATAAATGTATCAAAATATCATTAAAGGGCCATCATCAAAAGTCATTTTTTATATATGAAATGGTCATAGTTAATGAATGTTGCCATATACATGTATCAATAGTGAAGGTCATGAAAGGTCCATCACCATAAATTATTGTTGTTCATATGGAATGGTGATAGTCACTATCTGTCATTATAATCATTGTTCATGATGGACCTTCAATATCACCACAACACCTATACTTTTGGCGATGTGGCCTTTGGTGACGTTAAGCTTTTGGTGATGGAAGCTATTTTGACCGTCACCAATGAGATTATGGTGACATTTTTCAACCCTCACCAAAATATGAAAAGGTGACAGTCAACAAATGTCACCATATATATGCATCAATAGTGAGGGCCATAAAAGGTCCATCACCATAAATCATTGTTGTTCATAAGAAATGGTTATGGTCACTATCCATCACTACAATCATTATTTGTGACAGAACTTGAATGTCGAGCCACAACACCTATGATGTTCAATTTTTGGTGACAAAAGCCATTTTGACCATCACCAATGAGCTTATGGTGATTTCTTTCGATCGTCACCAATGATATTTTTTGTTGTAGTATAATGTCAACCCAAAATTCACACTAAGAGGGGGGTGAATTAGTGTGAAATCAATTTCATTTTTTCACAACCTTTCATAATCAAACAACCATATAGCAATGAATCATAAGCATCGAATCATGAACTGTAACATTGCATCATTAAGATACTATCATATCAATAACATATGAAGAAAACAACACATCACAAAGGGACACAATATATTTTAGGTGGAAACCCATACAAGAGAAAATCACCAACATTCTTCCTATTTATCTTCAATTCTTTACATAGATTTTTAGGCTACAACCTGTTAGAAGAAACTACCCCCAAGAAATTAGAACTTCCACTTGTGGTAGGCTATAACCTGATTGAGGCACTAACCTCGATAGAATGGAAGAAACTGCTCATTGTAGGCTACAACCTTATTGAGGCACCAACCTCAAGAATGCTTCGACTCCAGCCTCCTCTAGTCTCCAACCCGTTTGAGGCTTCAACCTCAGTGGAGGCCCCAACCTCCTTCACCAACTTCCTTATGGACCTTTGTTTCATCTCATTTTCTAATTGGATCCACCTCTTCTTTACAGACATATTTAATTTAACTCTAGTCATTCCATGATCAAACTCATACTCCAATCTATTCAACGATCTACTTGACCAAACACATTACCGAAGTCTTCAAACCTTGACTTCCATGATTCTTCTCAATAATACAATTACCATTTGAAAATTCATACAAAATTGAATTTATTTCATAATAAAATATTCCACGAGAATTCTACATAATAGTCATCTTATGGTCATCGAAAAATAATAAATGGTTGAAATTTTGAGTAGATTAAGAATGCCAATAAATCTCTTGCAAAATACTTGATCAAGTCTCAAACCCACTGTTGTCCTTTGTAGACAGTTCTAGGCTAAGGCACTGTGCCAAAGTATCTAAAGTAAGGTTTTGATTTTGAATGGATGACCAATGCTTTAAACTTTTAATCATATGCAAATCCTAAGTATTTATGACAAAATAAAAGGGTTGATTCTGCATTCTTAACAGAATTAAGCTTTAAAATGATTTCGAAAGTACAATTTAAGAAGATATAGAATTCCTTAAACATTCACATTTAATATCTAATTTGCTATATACATTAGATGCGTATAGAATTTTTCTATAGCCAAACATTACATGTGCAAGATATGACAGAAGGAAACAATTAAAAAATTTAAAGGAATTAACTAAGACACACAATTTCAATTAATTAATCTCTTTTAATAATGATAATTTACAAGGGCTTTCAGAGAGATTGACATTCAATCTAATATTACACACTTCTATGTTACCTTGAACATGTGCAGAAAAAATAAAAATGGAAACATAATTGAATTACTAGAAGAACTCACAAAGATACACTAGATTCTCGGAATGAATCCATAATCCTTCTATTAGCTTCAAAAATAGATTATAAAGTTATAAACATGTCCACTGGTTCATCACAAGGGTTCAACCCTTTCTTCTTTGAATTACAATATACTTATAGAGTTCGACTCAAAATATCTAGACTTGAATTAAAATTTATTAAAAATATGATATCATCCATAATAATTGGGATATTACAAAAATAGTACTGAAAAAATGGTAAATCTAAATAGATTTGAACACTCTGCACATATTTTGAGGGTTGTTGTTTGATGACTATAGCTAGAAATCTGCTTTTTTGTTCACTGTTCCTTTTAATCTGTTGTGTTCTCCTGAAATTTAGCATTTTGTTCTATTCAATGAGCATACATAATTTATCCCATCTCTTTTCATCAAGGATAGAAAAATTTAACAATTTTTTATACGACTCATCAACTTCAATATAGTTTTTAAAAGTAGGCCTAGTTATAAACAAATTAATTTCATGTTGAATGAGCAAATCATAACTTAAACCTTCAATGAAATATTTTCCAGTTATAATTCCTCTAATTTTTGCAAACTTAGTCTTGTCCACTACTACCTCATGTAACCTGTGTTGATAATCTTCAAGTGGAATCAATTTTCCACCTATACCCGGTAAAAAATTGAGTCCTTTGTGATGTAGAGCATTGAATCTTCTGTGAATTTTTTTATTTGAACCTCTAAATTCTAGCACTTATTCTCAAGTTGTAACATCAAATTCCTCTTGGTGAAAATTTTTATTACCTCCAAGATAATTTCAATCCTATCTTCAATCCTGAATTCTTCAAGTTCATCCTTTGTTTTGGACTTTAAGACTTTATTTATCCTTGTGGCGTCTCCTAGTTTGTGGTCCAGGTCTTCTTTTATTTTTTCTACTCTTACTTTTGATCTCTACAATAAATCTTCTTGTCCAAAAATAATTTCAATGGAAGGCCATAACTCAGTCACTAATGCATTAATATCAATCCAAATATTTTCTTTGGCCTGAGAAATAGTTTGTTCAATCAATGATTCATTCTCGTAAATTTCTAATTGTTGAGTTAACTTATAATTATTTTCAATCTCAGTGAAATATGCATTATTAGACTTGATTTTCTGTTCTTGAATTTTTCAATTTCTTCATCTTTCAAAGATAATTCTCCCATGGCCTTTGACAATTGTTTTGCTGAATCAGTAAACTATGTTTCTACTGTGATTCTTGTTGTTGTAGATGTCCTCGTTGTTGAAGTACTCATTGTAGAAGGTGTTACTATGGGGATGGAATATGTAATACTGAGTCGCTGCTCTTTTTATTTCAATAGTGTTTCCATGTTAGCTTTCATCTTCTAAATTTGGACATTTTGATCGACTATCAACATGAACATATCTTCCTTTTCCTTTTCTAGTTGACCTACTTCCTTAGCTTGTGGATTCTATGTAGTAGGAAGTTTAGGTTGCTTCCTCAATGCTTGAATGTCAACCTTTTTATTCTTTATCATCTCTTTCACTGCTTTAATATCACTAGGATCATATCCTAGTTTGAGCACCAAATCTTCAGGTTCCTTGATTCTGGTATCTTTAGCTAAGGATGATATTCAATATATTTTTAACTATGTGTGAATATTATTCAAGGAATCTTGTAGCTTAGAGACTTCCATGGCTGAACTTGTTAATGTCGAATATATCATTTCACCTACTTGCTTATGAAGGTCAATTTCATCAATTGGATGAATTTTCTTCCTATCAAAAGAAAAAATGGATGTTTTATAATCTTCTGCACTTTTAGGGATTGGAACCTTATCTTCTAAGAAGGAAAATCGAAACAATCCCTTTTTAGTATAGAGTGCAGACAAAAGTCTATGTTGGGTAGTCGAAGTTTCCTTCCAAAATTCAGAATATGTAGAGGCCTTTAATGCTCCATTATTCCTTTTTATTTCTATATATCTAGCAAAATTATTTTGTTGCACTGTATCTTGAGAGATAGATGACACAGGAAAATCTGCTATGATCTCTTCAATTTGTGGAAGGGAAGTGGTAGGAAATCCTAATAGCACTACTGTAGCATGTTCTTGTGAATTCTTTCCTTCTAAGGACTCTTCATTAGTGTTTTTTTTCTTTCTCCTTTTGAAGACTATGAAACCTGTAGCTTGTGTTTCTGAATTTATAGGAGATATAATTTCTCTTGATCTTTTGTTTTCTTTTTCTTGGGGAACTAGAGTCTGTGAAGTTGTTTGACTAACAATATCTTCGTCGGCTTCATGTAATGTATTTTCCTACCATTATCCATGATATGCATATTTTTCTATCTCTGGCTGGCTATGTTAGAGCCTAGATTTGTCTCAGGCTGAAAAGACAAGGTTCTAGGTCCACATCAAACCACGCTCAGCCTCGTAGCTAGCCCTACGAGGATAGGAGAGGGCTCTCTCCGGGTCGATCTCGGAAAAAGATAAGCGATGGGGCTCGAGATGAATGATTTTGCAACTAATTTTAAGCTAGGTATTAAGTGCAGGGATTTGATTTAGTTTTTTGAGGGTTTTGTTGAAAAAATGGGAAAGGCAAATTTGGGCTCGGGGATGAGGCATAGTTTCTGCAGAGTTTTGATTGGGGCAAGGAAGGAAATCATTTTGATTCTTTAAAGTGAGTGAGATGGATAGATCAGACTGGTGAGGCACTAAGGAGAGTAAGAAAGTCTCAATAATTCTCCTTAAACAGATGAAAACATGGAAATTTAAACAAATTCAAAGGCAGAGCATAGGAGTTATGGATTCTACCTTAATCACTCATTTGCTCAAATTTAGAAGAAGAAGCAAGAAAATGATAACATAACACTAATGAACTTACAATTACTTAGAGAAGCACACCATCAAAACATAAAGCCACATGGATCCCAAACAGTGCTACAAAACCCTGGTCTTTCCTTAGCCAAAAATGCAGAAATGAATGTACAATAGAGTGCCAAACTTTTCCCAAGAGTCCAACCCTGAAAATGACTTAGAAATTACATGATATAGACTAGCCCAACCCATTCCCTTGCCTCCAGGGGCCGAGCTCATCATTCTAGGAGATGTTTCAATGAATTCTAAACAAAGTACTAAAATCTAGGCAATTAAAACAACTTGACTATATAAGGTAGGAAACTGATTCATTCATTAAATTTTCACTTTTTGGTGAATGAATCCTCTAGAACAAGTAAATAAGTGCCAAAATTACATCATGTTCATCCAATTACATCAAGATAGATCAAAAATTACATCACAAAGCAAAACTAGTCAAACTAGCCGAATTTCTCAGCTGGAAGGTGAAAACTTGAGCAAAAATCCTCTGTGCGCCACGCCAAAATCTGTATGCATCGCGCCACTTTGAGGCTGAGTTTGAGGCAATTCCTGAAGTCCAAATTGAGCCCCAATTTTCTTGTTGGAAATCCCTACCTGTCTACTTTCCAACCCAAGTGGAATTTCTAAATTTGGTGCCCATTTGCCCCTCCAAAACTTCAATCTCCCAAGACTTCTTTCTGTGTGTCAAAATAGGGGCAGAGAGGTCATTTTTAGGGTGTTTTTGACCTCCTCAGGACTCAAAACTTGCCCAAACTTCTTGGCCATGCACCAGAAGTCATGATTTTTCATGCCAAATCCAAAAATGTAAACTTTTTTCAATTTGGAGCTCCATATCAAAAGCACGCACCACGCGACGTGGCGCATAGGGAGAAAAACCCTGTTTTTTGTGCAAAAAATTTCCAAAATGCAAAAATTGTTCCAAATTTCTTGAAATTTGGACTGAAGGTGCCTCATCAAGAATCATGCTCAGCCAAAGAGGCTTTGGCCAAGATTCGGATTATATCCTCCCTTTTATGGCGTTTTAGTGCCCTCCTGGTGCATGCAGTTTCAGTTGTAAAGTCACTGTCTTGGTCATATAATGTATCGATGCCCGCCTCCATGGTGTTGAAAGTCTATTCCAAGTGTATGTTTGGTTTGTTGAGAATGAGAAATGAGAGATTGGTGTCTTGTTTCAATGCCAAATGTGTGCCAAAGGGAAATGAGGGACTGTGGCAAAAATGGGACAGTAGGAACAATGAAGTCTTGCCAAGTGGTAGTTTGCCCTTTGACGATTTGACCAACTTTGGAGGAGGGAAAAACCACTGAATGTTGGAGTAACTTGGGATTTTACAAATGATATGGGGAAATAGGAATGATAGGGAATGATGTGACTTAGGGATAGGAAAAAGGGGCTTAGGAGTGAATGAGGGAGCTTTAGGGATAACAGCTAGGGTTTGGGATAATGGGAGTTAGGAATATAGGGTTAGTGAATTTAGGGATATGGGAATTAGAGATATGGGGATGAAACTAGAAAGTTAATGTGGGAAACAAAGAGTGTGGAAGTGAGGGATTGTAATTTGGCAACAAAACACCAACTACAAACCCTAAGCACTTGTTTGTGAGCACAAATTGCAAGGTATTAGGGTTTGAATTTTCTTTTACACAACCACCATAAATTGCATGAAAAACTCTTTCACTAGCAAGGAAGAGGGCTTAAATTACTTGAACACTAGAAGATTTGAGTGATTTTGGAAATTTGAGGGAGTTTTTGAGAGAAATCAGGCTTTTTAACCTAGTGTGCCGCGCCAGTGTAAATTTACACTGGAAATTTTCTCCCAGTGCGCCGCACTTCCCCTTTGCGCCACACCTTTTTCCAGGCGACTTTTGGAGGGCTTACTGGTGTCCAAACTGGATTAAGGATAGCTCTTTGGAAATTTCTTTGAGTCTACTTTCCAACCCAACTGGAATGTTTCAATTTGGAGTTCATTTTCCCTGTCAAAAATTAAATCTCCCAAGATTGGTCAAAATGTGCCAAATGAGGCTACCTCAAGGAAGAGTGTTGTTGCAGTCAACGTTTGAATGCCTTCCTCAACTCCAAATTGAGCTCATGATATCTCATTCGAAAGCTATTGGGGTCTAGTTATTATTCGACTCATCAAAAAAGTCATTTGGTGAACCAAGCTAGGAGAAAACTTGATTTTCCCAAGGTCACTTTAGAGGTGCATCAATTCTCCCGAGGCAATAGTATTTTTGACATTTCTCTAAAACCATGACACCTGTGTAAAAAGTGAAGGATTTTTTTCTTCCTTGGCGTTTTTTGGACAAAAACCTATCTCCGTTTTTCCAAATTCATCTTTTATTGCTCAAAAACATCATTTGAGTAAAACCTACCCCGATGGGTGGAACAAGAGATTTGTCGAAATGAAGTGAAATGAAGGGGATAGGGAGCTTCTAAATTATTGAGGAAATTTTGGGAAGTAGGGAGGGATGTTAGGAAGTAGGGGAAAGTGTAATCTCAGAAATTTAGTGAGGGGAAGGGGTCTAAAAGGGAAAAACACGGGCCTAGCCTAGAAAATTGTGTTTGTAGCAAGAAACTAGGGTTTGTGCAAAAATGAGGAATTTGGGGGACTTCAGTGATGGGAAGTGTTTAATAAGGTACATTAAGGATAGGGGAAGGTGTATGAACATAAGGATACAATTTTTGCCGATGATTTGACCATCCAAGAGAAATTACCTCCAAAACCCTAGGAGAGGGAAATGGACCTTACCCAGGCACAACTGAAGCATGAACAAGGTGCAAAATGCCCCTTTGGAACTTGAGATGATAAAGAAAACCCTTTGAATGATGGTAGACTCAGATGAATAGTGACATAGACCGACATTTGGACAACTTTGAAAGGAGTGAAAGCAAACCCTAGACCTAATGCCTAGTGACCAAATTTTATTTGAAGACTCACGAAAATGATAAAATTTGACCTTGACACCTTAAAATCACTTTGTAAGAGCATGTTTGATCACTGGAGGAAGGCTGGAAAGACTAACACTAACATGCTATATGTGCATAAGGTTTTGTTTTCTTCTCAACTTTCAACCTTGAAATAAATCCCAAGGGATCATATGACCAAGTAAAAATCAACTTGAATTTAATCGGCTTTAACAAATTATCTACCTCCTCATTGTTGCTCTGGTATTAACAATACAAAATGAAAATTATCCGTATTCATCATTTTCCTGATGTATATTAAGGAAAATATCCTTATTGACACAAACACTTGTAACCTGTATGGAGGGAGTTCACAACCATATACTCTGATCTCTGTATAATTTTTCTAAAGGTAGCAACCTCCAACTTTAGCTTGCTAAGTAAGGTATAGAATTATTTTGACTTCATGTGAAATCCTTGGTATTACATCACTGTTGAGAAGACATAAGGACATATGCAAAAAATGGTTTACAAAGTCACTTAATGAGTACTCTTTTGTATTCTTCCTTACCAAGGAACTACATTGAATAACATATTGAGGCTTTCCTTGTGCATCTAACTTTTGCAATGGGAATTTAAACCTTTCTGCTCGATGAAATAAAATAAATATATAAGAACCAATTGATGTTTGAATAAACCTTCAACATTAAACTTTATAAAATGATCATGAATAATATCTAAAAGAAATCGATTGTAATTAAAAATCAATGAAGGCTTATTACCCACAAAGAAAACTGACAAAAATCCTAGTATCACTTCATCTGCCCATTGATCGGTAGGATAATCTAACAAACATGCGACCATGGAAATAACCTTCCTTAACATTTCTAGAAAAATTGCAGTGGAATAGGGTAGATTATTTCTAGCCAATTCAAAATTTTCACGTAGGAATGACTCAAAAATATGATCTCGATGGGGAAATGTAAGTTTATGATAGATCTCCATGAGGGAATCAGTAGGAAAGGGGTTCATAGGAGCTTGGAAATGGATTTGTAGTGCTTGGCATATAGATTCAGATGTAATGGCGAATAAAACTTCATTTGTTGTGAAATTACAACCCTTTGACTGGGAAGATACTTGAGATGGCACTAGGTGACAAATTCTAGGAAGGGATGAGTCCGAGGAAAGGCAATTTGGGGCAAGAAAGATTCTCAAATAGTCAATTCATCACTAACATCTTGGAATTTCTGGTTTGCCCAGTTGTGGAGTTCATACTGATCAAACTTGCAGTGGGTTTCTGAGATTTTATATTGGGTATCGACTAGGGGGAGCTCGTTTAGGTTAATAACATAGGATAATGTAGGGCTTTCTACAACTACTTTGGATTTGCCTTTGTGAGAATACATTTTAAAAAACAAATTACCAATTAGGGTTTAAAATTACCAAGCTATTGATAATCACTAGCATAGGAAGATAGCTACGCAATTGTGAAATTTTGGGCCACGCTTATGCTGCTGAAAGCAGAAATGGTGGAAAAGGAGCATGAAGGGTATTGGGTTTTTTTTTTAAAGAGGAGATTTAAATAGATGGTGATTATAACTATTTTGGCACATCTAATTAGTAAAAATAGACATTAGCAAGAGCCATTTGATTATTTAATGGTCATATAACTGTTTGGCAAGAGTGAATAACAGAAAGACAAGTGGCAACATATGAGCGGGAGTTGGAGTGAAGGCAGGGAGGAAAAGTGGTTTGTGGGGGGCTGGGTAGGTGGTTAATCATATTAGAGTAGGGGGTACCAAACTTTATGTGAATTTTCCACGTATGGTTAGGCGGTATTGTCAAATCAACTTTTCGGACACGCCCCCCCCTCACCCCACCCACCCCATTAACCTTCGAAAGTGCGAGGGTGTCCCAAATATATCCTCCATCATTGATCTGGGTAGGGACAATCTCTTCCATCGCTTTCAAATCAATCATTATCGCTATGCGATAAGAGTATCAAATCACTTATTTATAGTTTAATAATCCTATGAAAAATACAAAGGATTAAAATGATAATAATAAAAACAAATTAATGTGGAATTTTAACTAGCGCGCCAACTTAGGGAGATATTTATTATATTTTTTCATATATATATTTTTAATTCCTTTTTTCTTTATTTATTTTTCTCATTTTTCTTTTCATTTCTTTCTTTCTTTTTTTATTCGCTTTTCTATTTTTTAATTTTTTTAATTTTTTCAACATAAAGGGAAGATTAGAAAATAAACTAGGGTGAAAATAAGTTACAACATCACCTCCATCTGGGGACTTCTTCCCCCGTGGGATGCAAAGAACTTGCAAATCCATATGCCTTCTCCTCGGGATATGGAGTCTTTGCTGTAAAAAACACACTTTAATGCTGAAATTTAAAGAAAAATGGAAATTTACAATGAACATGGTTGCAAGCATTTAGTACTAAATATAGTGCTTGAGGTATTACCCATTGACTGGAAATGAAGAATATTTTCCTTCCAGGTTGCGCAGAATGAAAGTATTATTTCCCTTTACTTCTGCAATGCTGAAAGGTCCCAACCACAAATTATCAAACTTTCCATGCTTGCCTCTTTCCTCTCTTCTGGCATCCCATCTTATAACTAGATCAACTTGTTTAAAATCTATTTCTCTATCCTTCTCGTCAAATAAACTTTTCATTTTGTTTTGATATTGACGAATTTTGTGTTGAACTTCATCTTTGTCTTGGTTTAGCTCAATAATTTGATTGATTCTCCTTGAAAAATCATCAGCTTCTTCATATGATTCTTGTAAAAATTTCATGATTTGAAATGCTAATTGTGTAGGGAAAATTGCTTCAATTCCATATACAAGTTGGAAAGGGGATTTTCCAGTAGATCTTTTGGGTGATACTCTTTTTCCCAAAATTGCATATTTGAGATGACTATCCCAACTTCTTTTTTGATATGCCAATATTTTATTAATAACCTTAACTATAATTTTATTTGATGATTTTGCTAACCCATTACCTTGTGGGTAATATGGTGTAGAATGATGCAATGAAATCTGATATTTTTGACAAAATTCTATCATTTTAATACTGCTGAAAGCCTGTGCATTGTCTGTAACTATTTTCTTTGGACACCCAAATCTAGACAATATATTTTCTTCAATGAATCTCATGACTATTGTATCAATTTCATTCTTAACAAGGATTGCTTCTACCCACTTGGTGAAGTAATCAGTGGCAGTTAAAATCCATCTATGTTGGTTCCTGGAAGATGAAACTATTCCACCTATAAAATATAATCCCCATTTTCAAAAAGGAGCTTCAATTAAAACTGGGACAAGGGGAAGTGCTGCTAGCCTATGTTTTCCAGCAAATATATAACATGGGATACAACTTCTTACCTTTACTCCAACTTGTGTAAACAATTTGGACCAATAGAAACCTGCTCTCAAAATTTTGTATGGAGTTTCCTTCCAAGCATAATGTCCTCCGCAAATGCCTTCATGGAATTGTTCGATTGCTCATTCAATTTCACTTTCAGTAAACATAATAAAAGGATATTTAAAGGATCCTTCTAATACAAATTGGCATCTATGATACAATATTTCATATCCTTGATTCTAAGAGATCTGGGTTAATTCTTTGCGAATTTAGGAGGACACTCTAAATCTCGAAGAAAATGCACATTGTCTTTATACCAATTTGAAAGTAAAAAAAATGTCATCAATATGTAAAGGAAGAGGAACAAAAAATGAATTGGAAGAAGTTTCTTGTGGATTCTTCTCACCTGAAATCTGAGAAGGTTCTTGTGGATTCTTCTCTCCTGAAATCTGCAAAATGGTGTTGATAACAAGAATATTACAATTTGATTCAGTCAAAAGTTTAGCTAAACCCTTTCCTTTCACCAATTTCGTAGGTATGATATCTAGATCAAACTCAAGTATTTTAGCAATCCATCTTCCCCTCTTTCCATCTGTTTTAGGTTGAGTTATAACTATTTTTACTGCATTATTGGGGACATAAGAAATTATAGGAGAATGTAAAACATAAATCCTAAATGCTTTTAAAGATTGTATAAGGGCATTTGTTTGTTTATATATGATATCATATCTCAGTTCAACATCTCTCATCACCTTAGTGAAAAAGGCAATTGGTTGCTCATATCCATCACCATTCATTTGTAGTAAAACAACTTTTATGGTAGTGTGAGAGGGAAAGGAGAAGATACTAAATTTTTTTGAGTAATTTGGACTAGCTAGTACCAGGGTTTCTGAAATGGCCTTTCTGATCTATGAAAAATAATATCTAGTATGTACTTTCCATTTGAATTCATGATCCTTTTTAAGCATATCAATAATATCTTTGAATATCTCAACATAAATAGGTATGAATCTTCTTCAGAAAATTATTTTTTCTAAAAATGATTGAATTTCCTTTTTTTCTAGGTACACTAATAACTTCTATTGTTGAGACTCTTTTTGGATCAATAACAATTCCTTCCTTTGAAATCATATGTTCCAAAAAATTTTCTTCTTTCATTGCAAAAAGTGATTTTTTGGGATTAAGAGAATCCCATATTTTCTGCATCTTTCAAAAACTTTTCTCAAGTGTTTCAAGTGTTTATCGTCAAAATCATAAAATAGAGTTAAATCATCAAGATAAATGAAATAAATTTATTTATGTTACAAAGAAATGTGAGATCCATTACTCTTTGAAATGTTGTTCCAGCGTTGATTAAACCAAATTGCATCTTGGCATACATAAATGTACCCCATGCAATTGCAAATGTTGCATTTTCTCTGACTTATGGACTAACCAAAATTTGGTTATATCTAGAAAAGCCATCTAACATTAAAATCCTATTTGAACCTGAAACTCTCTGAAGTAATTGGTCCATTTTTGGAAATGGATAATTACCCTTTAAAGACATTTTGTTCAGATTCCTAAAGTCAACACACAACCTTATTTCACCATTTCTCTTCCTGACAGGTACTAGGTTGGCTATCCATTCAAAATATATTAAGGGAACAACTATTTTTGCATCCAATAGCTTTTAGTTATTTCTCAATGATTGGAAGCAAGACTGGATTTATTCTTCTTAATTTCTGTTGAAATTGCTTATCTTCTGGTTTGAGAGGAATTTTATGCTCAATAATGGTTATATCATAGGTTTTCAATTATCCATATGACCATGCCAATACATGTATATAATCTTTGAAAAGATCAATATATTTGTCTTTGATTTCTTGAGGCAATGATGCTAAAATTTTAACATTTCTAATTTCTTCAGAAGTACCAATATTATAGTCTTGAACATCTTCTTGTTGTGAATTTAGTAATGAAGTTTTTGAGACATCATTATGATCAAAAAGTTTTTCAAGGGGAACTAATCCTTTTGGAATGTAATTATTTGATAACTGAATGATATCGTGATCAACAATTTTTTGTTCTAAATGTGAATTTTGATCATCCTCATTTGATTTGATTTCATCAATGTGTTCTTCTTCAACATGTAAAGAAGAAAATTCATCTATTGCTTGTAAAACGTTTTTTAATTGTTCATCATCTTCAAAAACCTGCTAGTGTTTGATATTGTCAGGAATGGAAGGTCTATATTTTACTTCAATTTGATAATGCAACTGCAAAGGATCAGGTATTTTAAAAGAACTAGTAGAAATTGCCAAAGCATTAACACAGATATTTTCTTCTCTTCGGATTGATGTGATATTGAAGCCTTGAAAATAATTACCTACATAGTCCCAAACTTCATTCTATAAACTCTAAGCCTAGGCTGCTTAGTTTGACAAAGGTTTCTAATTTATTTTACAATCAACTCTGAATCACCATATACGGAAAAGTTGTCAACTTTCATACTTTTAGCTATCTCCAATCCTAAAATTAGGGCTTCATATTTTGCGACGTTGTTTGTGACTTCAAAATATAATTTAAAATATTGGGTTATGTTTCTCTTATCAGGAGAGATGAATACAATTCTAGCCCCAACCCCATCTTTGGAAAATGCCCCATCAAAATACATTTTCCAAATGTCAGTGTTTAAAATTTGAGGGGTATTGACTATTTCTTGAATGTTGATTTGAGGATTTGGAAGATAGTTAGCAGCTAAAGTAAAGCATCCAAAATATTGATCAATTGCATAAATAGGATGATTAATTGCTTGATTTTCTTTACAAACTATATTAATGAATCTTACTTCTTTGTATAGTCTTAAATTTTCACCTCCATAAACTGGGATTGTTACATAATACATGTCCATTTGTAGACTTCCCCTAGCTTCGCACAACAAGATCTTGACAATAACATTCCAAATTTTGGGGGAATATATGTAACAACAATGTCCAAAACTGCACCCTTGATAGGGATTTGAGCAACTGTTACAACTAAATCCTTAATTAATCTGAGGTAAGGTACTTTCTTGGAATCAAAAATATACAGATCATGATATGGTCGAGTGATTTGTAATTTAAGATGATGCATGATTACTTTAGGCTTTACATTATGGGAAGCACTATAATATAACATGAAATTATATAAAAGGTAATTATGAATTTTCGATGTGACATAAAAAGGAGGCACAAATTCATCAATCATATGTGAACTAGGACCAAAAATAACTTGAGGTTTTTCATCTCGTAAACTAATGGCATCCTCCTGTACATAAACACTTGAAGATAGAATCCATTTAGAGACTTGATGTTTATAACCTGGATTTTTGCACAGTTCGGATAATGGGATTGGAATTTTAACTCTCTATAACTCTTTTTCGACATTAAAAATAGTTGGAATGGATTTTTCAACAATATTACGTTCCTGTAATTGATTTTGTGGTTGAATTGATAATGTTTGTGTTTCAGCTAATTTTACTTGAATTTCATCAAAGGTAACCTTTTTGACTAGTCTACCAGGTCTGGGTCTTGGTATACGGTCATACCTTTTAATTCAACAATGAGGAATTTAGAAAAAGCTTGATACTTGGAAATTTGAGAATTTTCTTGATTTCGAATGAGAGACTGATCCTAACTAATTAGAGCAATAACATTTTGTGATGATGGATATTCAAAATAATTGATATCATTTGTATTGATAGGATCAATTTCTTTAGGATCTTGATCAATAATCATTAAGGGAGGTTGAATTTGTTGATCAGTGTTTGGTCTTTGCAAAAATTGAGGTTGAAAAGGTCTTATGTATTGAACTTGAGGTCTATTTGTGTTAGGCCCCTATAACACTAGTGTATTCCCTTATTATTATTTTCATTGTAGCCCCTTATTGTTATTGTTGTGCCCATGTTCCCATATTGTTATTATTATTCCCCATACAATCCCACTATTGTTATTGTTGTGCCCTTACATTATTATTGTTATGTCGGCTTTGACTATATTGTGACCCCTTAGAATCCTATATATAGAAAGGAGGTATTGTCATTTGTATCATCCAAGAATTGTTCATTTGTGTAATGTAAAGTAGGTTTCCCCCTCGAAGAGGCTAATTTTGAAGTCATTTCTCTATCTTTTCTTTTGTTTTTTGAGTTGGTTGCATAACAATTAGTATCAGATTCTAGGGTTTCATTGCTTCAAACAGGTCATTGTGGAATTTTCACTATAACATTTTTTCTGCGACATTTCAGAAGCTAAAATTAAAACTCGTTTGAGCCTAAATCTTTATGAACATCGGGAACAAATTTCATATCTTTTCTCACTATATTTTCAGAGATACAATCCAAGGAAGTTAGGGTTTTTTCAGGCTCCTGAATTATATTGCAAACAAGTGACTTGGAGAAACTTGTCATAAATTTCTCTCTGAGCATCAGATTGAAATTGCGTAAAACTTTTTAGAACGAGGATGGGCTGTAGTTTTTGGTGTATCAGTGTCAGATCCAAAGGTCAAAACAGTGACACATGGCACTTCGTACAAGTTCGCTCTACTGAACCAATCGATAATCACGTCATCGTGGAAGATTTGGAATAAGTATTTCTTGGAGGGTCCAATCTTGATTAGAATTGTAGGGTTGGAATGAGGACTCTGAGGGCTACTACAGGATGAAATTCCAAACCTTGTAGATCCGCAATTGCATAGATACAACTGATTCAATATCGAGCTCCTACAAAGCTAAAAAAGAAAATGGAAACACCTAGTAAGCAACCTGAAAGGTCTAGCATGATGCATGAATAAGAGGAATAAATGCAACATGATATATCAAAATTATGGGATCAAGTGCAACAAATTTCACTCTCACAAAAAGTAAGAAAATCTGAGTTGAATGGTGTGGAATCTAATATGGATGGTGTGGAAGCTAAGATGGATGGCATGGAAGCTAAAATGGATGGTATAAAAACAAACTTAAAGTCAACATGGAAGATTTTTTTGGGTTATGTCATATTCTTTCCACGACTAACCTACGTAGTGAACTGGGGGGTTGTAGGGGGGGCAGAGCCCCCCCATCGTTGCATCAATTGCGCAGCGGGGGGGGTCATAGGGGGGGCGACAAGCCCCCTTGTCCGGGGGTTTTGAGGGGGGCGGGTAGCCCCCCTGTATTAGGTTGGGCGAACCTACCTATGGTTTTTGTTCCATCATTTTGGATGCGATGGTTTTCAATCCATGGTATTGGATGCTTTGGCATGTATAAATATGTATTGTAACATTGAAAGGAATATAATGAAAAATCAAGCTAGTAGTCCCGGTTTTGGGATGCAGGGGAAAATCTCTATGTATATGTGTTTTATGTGTTATGCTCTCGCATTATTTATTTTCTATGTTTTAGAATTCGTATGCAGATAATTTCTGTATGGGATTAAAACCTACATATTTGAAAATAGATTTGATAAGGTTTCTACAAGCAGTTCTTACTAATGGCGAAAGGGTAGTAAAGGAAACTCATGATGACAACAAAAGAAATGATAATCATGATCTCATAGACTCTAACGTTGGATTGAAGACCCAACATGTTCCAAATATTGATATGAGGAAGTTTGATGGAAAGGATCCCATAACATGGATACTACAGATGGAGCAATATTTAGATGTCCATAATGTGCAAGATACACAAAAGGTACGCACTACAACTTTATATTTGGAACCCAATCAGTTTGTATGGTATTGATGGCTTTGCTCTCATAAGCAAATTGTCAGTTGGGAAAATTGTACAGAAGAAATGATAGCATATTATGAGGATACAAAAATCAACACCTTTTTTAGCCAACTGATAAATCTCAAACAAAAATGTTCAATGGTGGAGCACATTGAGGACTTCCAGAAATTGAATATAAGGGTAAAAGATATTCCATAGGAGTGTAGGATTGATGTGTTCATAGGAACATTAAAGGATAACATCCAACATGAGGTTCGCATTTGGGAACTTGATTCATTGGAGAAGGCATTCAAGTTGGCAAGAAAAATTGAAAGAAAAATTATTGCAACAAGGAAGCCTACCAATCACAACTACAAAGATGGAAGTGTTGTTGTCCCTAGCCTTCCACAACCTACAAGGTTGACACCACAAAAACTGGAAGAAAAAATAGCAAAGGGTTTTGTTACGGTTGTGATAGCAAATACACTAAAGGTCATAAGTGTGTTAAGAAGAAATTATTTTACATAGATTGTGAAGAGTAAGAAAAAAAGAAACAAGAAACATCAAAAGAAGAGGATACACACCAGAAACAAATCCTAGAGAAAGAATAAATGAATCCGACGATATCTTGTAATGCATTGGCCAGAATAACCACTCTTCAAACTATCAAGATAGAATGACATATCAAGAAGAAAAAGGTAATATTGTTGATTGATTCAGGAAGTACCCATAATTTTATTCATGTAAGATAGCGAAGGAATTGAATTGCTTCCTATATCCAACACCAGAGTGTCAAGTGATGGTTGAAAATGGAAGAACCATAAAGTGCTCTGGAAAGTGCCATAATATCAAGCTATCCATGGCAGAATATGTGCTGAATAGTACAATTCTTTCCATTCCCATGGGTGGTGTTGATGTTATACTAGGAGTCCAATGACTACAATCTTTGGGTATGATAGATTTTAATTTTCAAGAACTTTTCTTGAATTTTTTTTCAAAAGGAAAGGAAGTTGAATTAAGGGGTATCATAGGGAAACTGAGAAAGATAATCAGCTCTAACGACATGAGAAAGCCTCTAAAGAAAGAACGACGTGGCGGAAATGCACAATTATGTTTGCTAGAGGTTCCCACGTCAAAACCATTTATTTCTCAAGATCTCCAAAAAGTCTTGGACAATCATTCCAAGGTGTTTGAGACTCCCAAAGGCCTCCCACCTATTCCTGATCATGATCATGCTATTCATTTTATCCTAGGAAGTTTTCCTCCAAACATCAGGCCTTACAAATATCCCTATGCCCAAAAGAGTGAAATTGAACGTATGGTTGCAAAAATGCTAGATGCTGGTATAATTCAACCTAGTCAAAGTTCTTTCTCTTCTCTAGTAGTATTGGTGCACAAGAAGGATGGATCATGGCGCATGTGTCTGGATTATAGGGAGCTCAACAAGCTCACTATTAAAGATAAATTTCCCATTCCTGTCATTGATGAATTTCATGGAGCAATTTACTTCACCAAGTTGGACCTTCATTCAGGATATCATCAAATCAGAATGAAGATTGAAGACATTCTGAAAACAAAATTTAGAACTCATGAGGGTCATTATGAATTTTTTTTCATGCCTTTTGGCCTTACCAATGCACCTTCTACATTTCAAGGTTTGATGAATTCCATTTTCAAACCCTTCCTTAGAAAAGTTGTCTTAGTAGTTTTTGATGATATACTAATCTACAACAAATCTTGGAAGGATTATGTTCAACGTGTTGATAGAGTGCTCAAACTATTGGAGGAGAAACAATTATATGCAAAAACCTCCAAATTTTTATTTGGAGTACAAGAGGTGGAATATTTGGGTCATAATTTATCTCATGAAGGTGTTAAGGTAGACCCTAGAAAATTAAATCCATTAAGTAATGGAAAATACCCACTTCCATAAAGCATCTACGAGGATTTCTCGAGTTGACAGGGTATTATCACAAGTTTGTTATGAATTATGGGAGAATCGCAGCACCTCTAACAACATTACTGAAGAAAGATGCATTTTCTTGGACTCCAGAAGTAATGAAAGCCTTTGAACATCTTAAAGAGGAAATGTGCCAAGCACCGGTCTTAGCTATGCTAGACTTCACAAAACCTTTATTGTGGAATGTGATGCCTCAAGAAATGGAATTGGTGTTGTTTTAACGCAAGAAGAAAGACCCATTTCTTTAAAAAGTCACCAAATCAAAGGAAAGTATTTACACAAAACTATTTATGAGAAGGAAATGTTAGCAATATTAGATGCACTTAAGAAATGGTGACCTCACCTAATGGGAAGACACTTCAAGGTAAAAACAGATCATGATAGTCTCAAATGGTTTTTAGAAAAAAGATTATCCTCAGAAGAGAAGAAAAAATGGCTCACAAAGATGTTGGGTTATGATTTTGAAATCACCTACAAAAAAGGGAAGAAAAATGTTGTTGCCAATCCACTCTCAAGAAAGGATGAGGATGTGGAAGCATTTCTTTGTGCCATTTCTATTATCCAACCAGATTGGATAAATGAAGCAAAAGATGAATGGAAGAATGATGAAGGAGTGTGGGAACTCATTCAAGAGTTACAACAAGACCCTAGTACATTTGATACATTTAGCTGGAAAAAGAATTTGTTATGGTCAAAGATTGCTTACACCTCTATGAGAATTTCCAACTCTTGAGCAAAATATTCTTATGGAATTGCACACCTCTCCCTTAGGAGGGCACTCAAGATTTTTAAAAACTTACCACATGGTTCAAAAGGAATTTTTTTGGGATGGCCTTAAATATGATATTCAAAAGCTTGTGGTGAAATGTTTGGTTTCGCAACGAAAGAAAGTTGAAACAATTAAGACCCCAGGCCTATTACAACCTTTATCCATTCCAAGTCAACATTGGGAGGAGGTTTCAATGGATTTTATGACAGGTTTACCCAAGATTGAAGGAAATAGTGTCATCATGGTGGTAGTTGATAGACTTACCAAGTATGCACACTTTTGTGCGTTATCTCATCCCTTTAAAGCCAGTATAATTGCTACTGCACTTATGGAAACAATTCAAAAGCTACATGGAAACCCAAATATTATTGTAATCGATAGATATCCCATTTTGAATGGAAATTTTGGGAAAAAAATATTTTCTTGTCTGGGTACTTAGTTAGGTAATAGTTCATCGTATCATCCTCAATCTGATGGGAAAACTGAGATAGTGAACAAATTTTTGGAAGGATATCTTCGTTGCTTTGTATCTGATAAACAAAAAAATGGGTCAAATGGTTGCCTCTGGCTGAATGGTGGTATAACACTTCCTTCCATATTGCAGCAAAAATGATCCCATTTATGGCACTTTATGGATATCATCCATTGTCCATCACATCATATTTAAGAGAAAATTCTAAGGTTCAAGCAGTGGAAGATCACATCGAGCATCAATAACAAGTTCTCCAACTCTGAAAGGATAACCTCACTTTGGCATAGAATAGAATGAAACAATAGGCACATCAACGTCGCAGTGAAAGAATTTTTGATGTAGGTGCCTGGGTATTTTTACGGCTACAACCATACAAAAAAATGTACCTCGAGCAAGCTAGGAAGGATAATAAATTATCACCAAAGTATTATGGTTCGTACAAGGTGTTGCAAAAGATTGGTACTATGGAATACAAATTGGATCTTCCTACAACTTCCCGAGTGCACCCATTTTTCCATGTTTCATGCTTAAAGAAGGTTATAGGTGACAAGCTCCCAGTTCAAACAATATTTTTAGAACTTGACGAGGAAGGAAAAATCATATTGGAACCTGAAGTAGCCATAGAAACAAGAACTCGATAGCTACGAAATCAATCAATTTCAGAGTATCTCATCAACTGGAAGAACTTACCCATTGAAGATTCTACAAGGGAGGATGAGATTTTTATACAGAAGCATCCAGAACTACTCAAGCGTTGAAGACAACACTTTTCTGAAGGAGAGGGGCATGTTAAGCCCCTATAATAAGAGTGTATTCCCTTATTATTATTTTCTTTGTAGCCCCTTATTGTTATTGTTGTGCCCATGTTCCCCTATTGTTATTATTATGCCCCATAAGAGCCCACTATTCTTATTTTTGTGCCCTTACATTGTTATTATTGTGTCAACTTTCACTATATTGTGACCCCTTAGACTCCTATATATAGAAAGGAGGTATTTTCATTTGTATCATCCAAGAATTGTTAATTTGTGTAATGTAAAGGAGGTTCCCCCTCGAATAGGCTAATTTTGAAGTCGTTGCTCTATCGTTTCTTCTATTTTGTGAGCTGGTTGCATAACAATTTGCAACTTGTTAGGTTACTCTTGGTTGAGTTTCCATTCTTTAGATTCTGTTAGACAAATATATAAGTAGAGTTGTTATTTCATGAATTTTATGTTATTCGTATTTAGTTTTTGATGATGAGGTACCTTCTTCTCTATATTTCATCCTATTTTTAGCCTTTTCTTCCTTAGCTTTTAGTTTAGCATATGTTCATCTATTAGCTTCAACTTCGATTGCATTAGTTTTCCTGTCTGCTAAAGTTTCGGATTTTCTCTCCCTAAGAATTACAACAATGTCATCTTCAAATGATTTGGAAAACCTAACCTTAGTAGCAGTCATTGGAGGTTTGCGATCTCAAGGCATCTTGTTATAAATTTTATTGAATCTCTTAATGAAATTAGCTACCGGTTCACTAGAGTTTCTTTTCAAGTCTTAAAACTCTTAATGAAATTAGCTACAGGTTCACCAAGATTTCTTTTCAAGTCTTCAAATTCTGTTAAGTAGTAAACAACATCCTTTTCTATTCCCCATTGATTTTTCAAAATGTTGACTAGTTCAACCCATGAATTAATGGAATGATCTTGAAGTTGTATGAACCATATTCTAACATTTCCTTCAAGTTATTGAACAAAAAGTCTTTTGTAGACATCTTCATGCTCAATATTCATATTATCAGCAAAATCTAGGAATACAACTAAGTGATCTTCAACAGATGCCCTTGTCTCTCCATTAAATCTAGGTAAATGTTTTAAATACCCATCAGGAAAAACATGAAGTTGGGTTGTTGGTGAAAAGACTAATGTTTCATAATGTGCTTCCACAATTGGTTGAATACTAGCGATTTGATGTTGTTATGGAGTTGTATTTTTAGGATAAATGACTTTACTAGAAGGAGGTTGTTACACAAAAATACCATCACCATGATTATTTGCAGTCAGTATGGGTCTATCAACACTTATACTGTCCTCCTAAGCAAGTCTCAGACCTCAGCTCTTCAAGTCAAACTTTGAAAATGAGAGAAAGACATTAAAAATCAATAAAGCTCTAGTTTCACACTTTCTCTCACTATTACCTGCGGTCCCGCACCCCCTGTTCAGAAAAAATGAGGACCTGCCCACTCTTTCCCTAAAGGAGTGGGTGCGGACCCCTATGAAAGTCAAAAAGGCGCAAGTTTATTCTAAAAAACACACTTTGGGTTAATTATAGATGATTCTAGAAGGACTTTTGACGTGGATTGAGTGCTCTTAGGTGGTTCATGCATCCCAAAAGAGAAGGAGCTAATCCCTTGATGAGAGGAGCTATCCCTTTGAAGGAGGTCTTTATCCCTTTGAAGGAGGACCTAGTAACTTTCCTCCATTGCACTATAAATTAAGGCATTGGGCTGGTTGCTAGGGAGGTTAGAAGCTGAACATTTTGAAGGTAAATGCTGGTGGTATTGAGACTTCCTAGTTAAGCTTGAGAGGAGAGATCACATACCTTTTTGGCTTCATTGGGAAGAGAGTGAAACTTGTCAAAATAGAGGAGACTTCTTGTTGGACCCTGGGAGGAGCTTGTACAACATCAAGGCATAGGTTGTAAAGTTCTTCATTTGAATTAATACAATCAGATTCATTTTTCTCAACAAATTGTCTTATGTCATTTGTTTCATGAATTCCTTGATCATCATGATAGGTATGCTTTATGATATTGGCTTTTCAGGTGCTATTTAATTTGTTTGCTTGTTTGTGTTTGCAGATTCACTACAAGGGAGCTCATTTGGATCAAAGCAGCGAGGCTTCCACAAACTTGCATTAGACCCAAGGTAGGGCTAAAAACACTTGTTTTCCTTTGTTTATAAATGCATATTTAGAGAAAGATAGTTTTTGATTGGCTTGCTTGTAACTAGATATTGTAAGATTCTAGGGAGGTCGGCTTTGTCCGCAAAATTGACTTATTCCGTGTGACAAAATGGCGACTCCACTGGGGACTTGATTTTTTCCTTTGTTTTACTTTGACCTGAGAAACTGTGTTTTTTGTTTCTGTTTTTGGCTTGTTGTGTGTTGAATTGGGTGGATTTAGTAAATCTTTGTTTATTTTTCATTTTTCATAACTTTGGGAGAGGACCACACCCTACGATTGCAACACAGTGCAGGCTTGTTTGCACTTTTGCTGTTTGCACAGAGCGGTACCGTACCTGTGTGAACTGTGGGCCTGTGGACCCTGCTAAAATTTTTGAAAAACTTAAGATTTTCTATTTTAGTCAGCTTAGTTTTTATTTAGATGTTGTTTTCCACTGCCCAGACCTGCATGTGACCTGTCAGAAGCTTTCCTTAGGTTAAATCCATTGGTGTTAGGGTTTTAGGTGAAATTCCTAGAAGTTTTGGTTGCCGGGCTTGGTTTTCATTTCGGTCTTGTAGTAGCTCTGAGCTTAGAAGTTGTAGAAGCCTCAGATCTCCTTGGTTTTTACTGGCCTTCTTATGAGTCTGACCATTTGCAAAATCTAACTTTCTGGAGGAATCCATCTTGTATTTCTTCTTGCAAAACTTCGAAAAGGCTTGTGTTAAAGTTTGGATTTCATTTTTAGAAAAGAAAACAAAAATTGGTTGTTTTTTGACTGATTTGTGATTCTGGTCAAATTAGTCCTTAGCTTGCATCTTGCTAAGTAAAACATCCTTGAAAAGACATCTTGTAAGCTTTTACTTCAAATAGTTTTTTATAGTTTGTAGATCTCAAGATTAGATATTTCCATAGTTTTGAGTCTTTTATAAAATATATAAAAAGTCTCTCTTTTGAAAAAAAAGTTCGTTTTTGTAGCATTTGAGTGTTTGAAAGAAAATGGAAATTTTTGTGAAAATAACTAGTTGTCTCGTTTTGAGTGCATTGGAAAAGACAAAAGGCTCTTCTTTTAATTTGTTTGTTAAGAAAGATTTGTGTTTACAAGTATTTGAATTCTCAAACTCTTTCCTAGATAGAAGTTCATTGAAGGGAAAAGATTTCTTAATCATCTTAAGTGCATTTTTTAGTGATTTCGAGTTGAGTCTTTACACCACAAGTTTCATCTCCGCCACCTCTTGACTTAAACAAAAACCAATAAAAATAACACTTAAAGTAAAAGCTATCTAGTAATCATTTTATTTCTAGGGCTCTAACACACCAACATAGCTTAAGCTAGTGTCTTGGAGTAGGGAGTAATTAACTCTCCAAGGCAGTAAAACAAACAAGTAGTTGTATCTTGCGGGAGGCGAAAATCCAATTGTTGCATTTATGCTCTGGGAAAGCTCCTCTTAAAGGAGAAGCACGAGATCGTGTCCGAACCAGTGTGGGAATCAATCCTTCCTCATTGGGAATTACACCAGATATTCATGTATTAAAAACGGTAAACCTCGAATTAACCATTGTCGAGGAGCCTGGGGTCACTTGTTGGTAAACCTTGGATTATGTCAAGGAGCCTTCAAGGGGATTGAGCTTGTTACTCTACCCTTGCGTGCATATCGGATTGTAGACTGTTCCCCCAGGTATATTTGTTTCCGTTGGTAACCTTAGTGACCATATTCTATAGGATTCTTCCTAAGGTGACGGTGGCGGGAAGATCCCACTGTACCTAGAGCAGACGTCGGCTAGACTCACTTGGATTTTCTGGGGGGTTCTCTTCACTCGAGACGATTTAGTGGAGGAACTTGTGCCAGTCTATTCATTAAGCAGGTTTCTGGGATAACTATTCCAACCACCATTTCTGTATTGAACTCTGCGACGTTGGATTTCATCACCAACTAGTGTTTTCATTATGGAAAGTTACTGTTTGTGTGTGTTTTGATCTCCTAGATTCTTTAGGCGTGTGATTCAAATTTGTTTGATTCTTTAGAGGCTTTAGGTGGTTTTCATTGATATTTTACTTTGTTTGAGTGTGAAGTAGTTAAAATATTTAATCGTGGCTGAATTACCGAGGAAGTCCCGTAGACTTCGGGGTGAACCTCTTGAGTTTTCACCAAGCTGACCTGAAGGGTTACAAGCCCTTGTCACTCCTAGTGACAGTAGAGTTGGGTCACCTGAAGAAGGAGAGTCTTCATTGGTTGTACATCCTGATTATAAAGCTCTAGTAACTGATTATAATCTGCAATATATTTCAGTTTCCGAACTTGCTGGTAGTTTTTCATCTGCTAGTGATATATGAGAAGAACCTGAGATATCTGAACCTGTTACTCCAACATCAGGGTTTGCCTCTCCAACATCCAGTGATCTTGATTCACCTAGGGTAGAAAGAGTAATTACCCAAAATCTTCCTTCTGGTTTGATAGCTATTGAAGAACTTGCCACTCTGGAAGAAGGTATCCCTATCCCTGAAAATCAACCGGATATAGAACTTAGGGAGTGTGAATCAATCTTTTACAGTCCACCTAGGATCAGTTCTTGGTATCTTTCATTGACTAATTTTTTGGAAAACCTGGGACTAAGTTTTTCACCACCTCGTATTCCTTATCACCCAACACCTAGAGGTTACTATCCTCTGTTAAATATGTCGAACCAGTCGTCCATGTTTTCTCAATCTCCAGAAACCTTTTTGCACGGCGGTCCTTCTGTTCCCTCTGGGTATCAGTCATTAACTGGTACTTTTTCGGGAGCATCTCCTCAACCCGTTGAACAAGGGTTATTAACTGGAAATAATGGTAATAAAACGTTGAGTGTAGAAGATATTCTAATGATGTCAGGTTCTATTCCTAATCCGCAACCCTAAGGTGGCCAGTTACCACCTGGGGGGCAGCCTCAAGGTCCTCAAATATCGCCTGGGGGGCAACCTCAAGGTACCCAAATTACGTCTGGGGGGAAACCTTAAGGACAGTACATACCTACGGGTCAGTACGTTCCTCAAGGTCAACCCCAACCTCAATATGTACCTCAAGGTCAACCCCAATATCAATATGTATCTCAAGGTCAACCCCAGTATCAGTACGTGCCTCAAGGTTTTCAACCCCAAGGTCTGTACTCGAACCCAGGTTTCCAACCACCTTCCGGTCAATCATATGTTCAAGGAACTGGAAATGTGCCTCTGAATTATCAACCCTACCCTCAACCTGGTTATGGTCCTCCATATCCTCAACCTGCTATGGGTCCATACCCCGGAATGAACTTAGTGTGGGATCCATCTCAATCTCAACAGGTCTTGCAACTGAATATGTAGTTGTCATCTCAAACTGGACAACCCTTGGTTTCTGGTTCACCCCAGCAACCCATCCAGTCTACTATTCAAACTTCTGCACCTTCTGTAGTTTCACAGCCTAGGCCTAGTACGCCTCGTACTCCTCCTCAAACGACTGCTGAAACTGCTGCAACATCTGTTCAATCTACCCCACCTACCTCTGGAGTATCGACAGCTCCGGTTTCTACTGTTCCTATATCAACTCCTCAGACATCTTTACCTCAGTCTGGACCCACAATTCAAACTTCAGTTCAGATGCTTGTAGGACAACCTAGTTTAAGTACGGTTGTCACTAGTCAACCTCAATTTACTTATCAACCGTACCAGGGACAGTACCAATTTGGTCCTACTGTGCAACAACCAGTCTATCAGTATCAATTGTACCCTGGGTATACATATCAACAACCTCAACAACCCCAGTATGGTCCGGTTAATCCTGGTTTTCCGAGAGGATACAATATCCCAAATGCAATTCCAATTCCTAGTTATCTTAGATATCCTCCTCCTGGGGCTGGTCTCATGACCTAGGGTTTCAGGGACCCTAATCGTCAGTTACCATTTGTTGCAACTTTGGACTTACCTGACTTGTCGCGCCTTACGAACGATTCCATTAACTATCTTCCGTTTTGGCCGCCAATGCCGAATAAGTTGCCTAGTGATATTCCTAAGTTTGAAGGAAAATCAGGAGAGGATCCGTCGAACCATGTGATGACTTACCACCTCTGGTGTGCTTCTAATTCCATTTCAGATGATTCAATCCATTTAAGGTTTTTCCAGTGCACTCTAATTGGTCTTGTGGCCAAGTGGTACATTGAGTTACCGCGAGGTGCTTTTTATAAATTTAGTCAATTAGCTACTTCGTTTTTAACTCATTTTCAGTTGCCAGTCAGATATGACAATGGCACGGAACTACTACTTCATTAAATCAGTCGACGTCCACTTACATTTCAGATCACATTCATGAATTGAGACGTCGACGGTGTTTAGTGAAGGTTTTTATTCCGGATCAGATCTTAGCCGAATGGTTTGTAAAATCTTTGTTGCCAAAGATCACTGAAGATGTAGCTAAGGCCGGAGTTGTTACTGAGGAGCAAGTAATTTCTCAAGCACAGTACCTTGACTTAGTTTATACTCAGTCTAGTACTTTACACGAGAAAATCCCCGATCTTCCTAAGCAAAATCAAATCGCTGCAGCTCCTTCAGGGTCTCATGCCACTGATGGTATGATTGGTATGGTTAACACCAAAAGTAAGAAGAAGTCTTCCAAGAATTCTTCTCCTATCATAACCTTGCCAGATTCCCCGACAGGAGAATCTTCCGCAGAAATTTCCGCCGATATTCATGTTGTAGAGTTATCTACAGCCAAATCAAAATCTGGTGGTAAGAAGAAAGGGAAGAAGAAAAATAAAACAGACAAAAATTCGAAAGAGAAACCAGAAAAAGCGGAATCAAATGATGAAAAATGCAAACCTCGTTATCCTTGTCTCATTTGTGACGAAGAACATTTTACAAGAGACTTCCCTCATCGTGCAGAGGTTGTGAAGATTGTCAAAGGTTCCCAAACTCCTGGTGTTTTGAAGGATCCTTTTCCAAGTCAAGACAGTAAGATGATAGGTTCGTTCTCAAATGCCTCTGAGGAACCTATAATGATGATGTCCCATGTTAGGATTGCGACTCGATCGCATGATTATGGAAGTAAAAGTCATGTTGATGGGAAGGAAGCAGAATCTTCTCATTCGAACCCATCAACCTCAGCTCTCGGTTCCGATCCACTACAGATCGAGAAACCTAACCCAGACTTAGTAATCAAACCGCCTGCCAAGGGTATACTTCGAAAGTCTGCTTTCAATCCACATGCGAGAGCGGCTCAGAACTATAACATTGTTGAAGATTTAGCCATTTCACCTTCAGCAATGTTGGCTTTGGAAGTGCTGCAATCATGTCTAGCACAGTGTAAATTACTTTTGTCGGCTATAGGAGCTGTTGACTTTCAGGACTCGAACCTTAAAATTTTCAATCTAGAAAATAGTACACCACGCTTACCTCATCAAATGGCTTTCCAGATCCGAGTGATAGTAAAAAATAGACCTATTCATAGGACTGTGATTGATGAGGGAGCCTCAACGTGTATTATGTTGATACAGTGTTGGAGATCGCTTGGTTCTCCTTCGCTAAATCAATCCCCGACGATTCTAAAGGCCTTTGATTGCCGTGGGTTTCATCCTTTTGCAATTCTGCAAGATCTACCTATAGGGGTTGAAGGAAAAACTGTTAATATAGATGTGGAGGTGGTTGATGCCCCTCTAGATTACAACCTTCTCTTGGGTCGTAGTTGGTCTTACGCTATGACAGTTGTCATCTCATCGGTCTTTCGGCTTATAAAGTTCCCTCATAATGGAAAGATCGTAACAATAGATCAGCTGACTTACTTTTCGTCCGACCCAGCCCCTGCTGAAAGCATTCAGCATGTCGGCAAAACGACTATCCCGTATAAGGATGTTGGAGTAGGACTAGTTAAAGATGTCGGTTTACTGGGAACTTTTCCTTTTCCTCCTATCAACGCATCGTCTTCTACTGCAACCATTCATATGATTATGTCAGACACCATTGTTTATGATGATCCTTGGATCATACCTTCTGAATCTGAGATAGACTCATTTGGTGATGCTATGCCTTTGAGTCCATATGAAATTGCGTATCAGGCCGTGCAGTCATTTACCGACCCATCTTCAACCAAAATTGAATTAATGAATGTGGTCCATGAGGAATCACTTTTCACATCAAACTCGGATACAACAACGTTTTTTGAACTTGTTCAAACTGATGAGCAAATTCATGAAATCCTATGTGTCGATGACTTACCATGGGAAGATCTCCATCATAGATCTTCATTTTTACCCGAGAGTGATCGTTTTGAAAATGATTTTTCATCAATTTTTACGAATGAATATGTCAAGGAGCCTCAGAATCCAATGAAAAATCCTGATTCAGAGTTAAATTTGGGAAACATTTCTCGAACTATTCCTATTGATATTTCGGTTAAGCCTGGAATTGTTGAGAACATTCATATAGGTGCCTCTTGTACAGAAGATGAATTTCAAACATACAAGGCCCTATTTCAAGAATTCCGTGACCTGTTTGCCTAGTCATATGAGGAAATGCCAGGAATTGACCCCGCAATTGTTGTTCATGAAATCAAAACTTACCTGGATGCTAAACCCATCCGGCAACGTTTGCGTCAGATTCACCCGAGATAAGCTGCTACCATTAAAGCAGAAGTTCAAAAATTACTCAAAGCAGGTTTAATTTATCCGATCCCATTAATGGATTAGGTATCGAATATTGTTCCTGTGAATAAAAAGCAAGGGACAATAAGAATATGTATCGATTATAGGGACATTAATCAAGCCTGTCCAAAAGACAATTACCCAACTCCCTATATCGATCAAATAATTGATGATTGTGCCGGCAGCGAAATATTTTCCTTCATGGATGGTTTTTCCGGATACAATCAAATCAATATTCTACCTGTCGATCAACCAAAAACGGCTTTCATTTGTCCATGGGGGACATTTTCTTATTGAAAATTACCTTTTGGGCTCAAGAACGTCCGGGCAACTTTTCAAAGGGCCATGTCTTACGCGTTTCATGACATCAAGCACATTGTGCAACCCTATCTCGATGATGTGCCTTCTCATTCATTACATCGAGCTGATCATCTCATCCATTTACGAGAAATCTTTATTGTTGGAAATAATACTGAGAGGGGGGGTGACTCAGTATTATCAAGTTCTTTTAATAAATCTTCCTTATTTATTCTTTGAATTATTTTTGCATGTCAGTACCATAAAATAATGAGCATGAACAAAGAAAACAGATAGTCACACCAAAGAACACAAGATGTAAGGTAGAAACCAAATGTGGGTGAAAACCACCTGCTGCAATATGTCTCTATCTTCTTTCAAATTAGAAACTCCTTTTACAATGGTTTTGTACTGGTGCAGTCCTTTACCAGTACGCTGGCTGCAACCTGCAGAGAGCTACAACTCTCTCTCGTTTTCGAGTCTCTCCTGGAAGGGAGCTACAACCCCCTACTTCTTTTCTTTCAAGGACCACTTTTCATAAATTTTCAAACTCTGCACCTGCGCCTTCTGTGGCGCCGCGACCACCGCACCTGCGCCTTCTGTGGTGCCTCCGCACTGCGCCTTCTGTGCCACCTCTGCACTGCACCTTCTGTGGCGCCTCCGCACTGCGCCTTCTGTGGCGCCTCCGCACTGCGCCTTCTGTGGCGCCTCCGCACTGCACCTTCTATGGTGCCTCTGTGGCATCTCCCCACTGTGCCTTCTGTGGCACCTCTGTGGCATCTCCGCACTGCACCTTCTGTGGCGCCTCTGTGGCGTCTCCGCACTGCGCCTTCTGTGGCGCCTCTGCACTTCCACAGCTGCAGCGCTCGAGAGATCACCCTTCACATATTCGCTTTCAACTTCCCTTTCATAGATCAAACTTTTAAAACAATAACCCAATATTTCAGATCTTAAGATATTCGATTTGCAAGAATGAATTAGCCAAGTGATCTCCTTTGCTTTATATAGGCTTAGGCCTTTCACAATACCACGGGCCAAAACCATAGGATCAAAAAAAACTATTGGACTAATACCATGAACCAACCATGAAAGTACATGAGATCAACACTTTTGACGAAGTACCATGGTCCAAAACCATAGGTTCAAATACCAAGGACTAACTACCATGGACCAAAGGTAAGTTCTCCAACATATACGCGCTTTTCCTCATAGGTTCAAATACCAAGGACTAACTACCATGGACCAAAGGTAAGTTCTCCAACATATACACGCTTTTCCTCATAGGTTCAAATACCAAGGACTAACTACCATGGACCAAAGGTAAGTTCTCCAACATATACGCGCTTTTCCTCATAGGTTCAAATACCAAGGACTAACTACCATGGACCAAAGGTAAGTTCTCCAACATATACGCGCTTTTCCTTGCATGAAAGTGCGTGAACTTTTTCTCTACATGAAATAAACTTTTCTCTGCATAAAAGTGCGTGAACTTTTCTCTACATGAAATAAACTTTTCTCTGCATAAAAGTGCGTGAACTTTTCTCTACATGAAATAAATTTTTCTTTGCATATAAGTGCGTGAACTTTTCTCTACACTATAATTTATTATCTGAGATGAGTGGGTTTCCATCAAGTACAACATATGTATCATAATGCCAACAATCTCCCCCTTTGGACTTGATGGCAACAACAACCAATCACTCTCCCCCTTTTACATCAAGGGCAAAGGGTTATGCTTCCCCTAAGAACATGCTCCCCCTGAATATGAACCAGATCTGTAAAGAAGAAACATAATCCACCAAACACCATAAATGACCATGAAAGAGATAGATTGCAGCAATAATCAGACCAGCATCCAAGATCTCCTTCTGTACATCCTCCATAATGCCAACAATGCATTATAAGCTCCCCTTTAGTACTCGTTGAAATATCTGAATGAGCTCCCCCTTTGTATATGTCATGGTGCACCAATCTGATCATGCTCTTTCTGAGAACAATCTGAAATGTCTTCTCTGCTATATAGTGATGTTCATGCTCAGGCTCCCCCTGACTGTAAGCAAGGTCTAAATAAGATGAACATCAGCAACAACACTTTATGATCTGCTCCATAGTATCTGTCAACAACAACTAGACCAGCAACTTGTATTAGTGCATGAATCATCAAGGTATGTCTACATCAACAGAATTTCACATTCTATGTGAGAAACATCATAGCCATCCAGATCTACATGAATCAAGTATCATCAATTGGGAATATCTACATTAATCAACATATGTATGAAACAATCCTATCATTATATAGATAAGAGCTCATTATCATCATGTCTCCAACAATGCAACTTTGAATAATCATCCCTGTATCCATCCAACAATCCTCATCCATTTGTGCCAAGAATGAAAGGAGTCATAACTGTAATATATGATCTTTATGCATATGACGACAGCAACATATGAGTGACTCAACATCAAGAGTATGTGAATTCAAGCTAAGTGCTTCCCATGCAAGCATCATTAGAAAATCAACCATAAATCTGATCCAAGAACCATGTGAACAACTCATAACCATAGCAAGACGAATCATTTATCCATATAAGTATCATCACCAAGGACTATTAACCATCATGCCAATAATGCATTAAGTCCATATGCTCCCTCTAAACCTGTGCCATCTGTCTGATCATGCATATCAATAAGAAGTATCAAGACATCATCAATATCAAGTTACAACAAAAACACTTCTAACCATAATATCCACACATCATTATTATTAACTAGAGCAAAACTGATCCTTCTCTTGAATCTGTCCCTACTGCCTTTCTTCAAACAATAATATACGCGACTGTGCAGTAACTAACTCGCGTATATATGCAACTTTCCTTTATGGATTTTGCATATGAGATTCAGGACACTGAAGTTTTGTACTTTCAGCTCCCTCTGATTCTGGTATGTCTGTACGTTGTGCAGTGCTTCCTTTTTCTGACTGTACTTCCTTTTTCCTCCATATCTTCAAGCGTGATGATGACATTTTCTCCTTTTGATATGGTGCCCACACTTTGTTCCTGCATTCCTTAGCTATATGTCCAAGCTTGTTACATGCATAACATCTTACATGTTTCATATTCCTCCTGTAACAATCAGCAGCTTTGTGACCAAACATATTGCAAGCAAAGCAATATCCATAAAAGTACCTTGAATGTGATGATCTTTTTACATAATGGTCTTGAACCCTTCTTCTTCTACATCTAGCTGCAACATGTCCAAGATTATGACATACATAACATTCAACATTATTCATCAGAGGAGTAAAGGATTTTCTTTGAGGAATCTCTTTTCTTGGTTGATGATGAGATTGATCTTTCATTTCTTCGTTGATCACTTTAGATTTCTCTTTACAGTTCCTTGCCTCACTTTGTGAACTAGATTCACCTTCAACAGATTCATGGAAACCAAGACCAGTCTTTATAGTAGGATACCTTTGACTACTAAGAATATCATCCAAAACTTTAGAACTATCTTGAAATCGTAAAAGCTTATCCTTTTCTTCTAGTTTACCTTTCAAGATATTTACCTCAACCTGAAGCTGTTCTTCCTTTTCAAGAGATTTCTTTTTCAAATCTTCTTCAGTTTTCCTTCCTTCTTCCATTTGTTCCCTTATTTTGAGAATCTCCTTTTCTTGTTCTTCATTCAGATCCTGCTACATTTGACGAACTCGGAAGGCACATTCTAGTTGAGATTTTAAGCTGGTGACTTCGTTTTCTTGTTTTGCAATAGCTTGGAGTAGATTTGTATTCTGCTTCTTTGATTCTTCAAGATCTCCTTTTAGTGAGAGGATTGTAGCTTCAATATTTTCATAGTAGTTGGATCTATCTTTGAGTTTCTTGATGGTTGTGCTTCTTTCGTTGACTTCTTTTCTTAATGATGTCACTTCATGCTGCAATTTTTGACATTGGTCTTCCTTGTCCTTGAGTAGCTTTCTTACCTTGTTTCCTTCTTCTAGTTGGGCCTTTAGTTTGGTAGCTTCTTCTTTGAAATCACATTCCCTTTTGTTCAATAGATCTTGTTGATCTTTAATTTTGTCTGTCAACCTTTTAAATTCTGCCTCTATTTGATATCTTTCTTGTTCACCCATAAGAGAAAATTCAGTAGTTTCGCTATCGCTTTCATCTCTTCCAAAAGGAAAGATAGCTGGAACATCAGAGGATAATATATTCATACCTAATAATGATTCTGAATCTGATTCTGAATCTGAAGAGCTTCTTATACCTAATCCCCAATCGATTCTCCCAATGTCATAGTTCTTCTGAGATGACTTCTTTTTCTTACGTGATTTTTTCTTAAGCTTCTTTCCCATTGTTCCACGGATCTCCTTCAAGCGATCAAGCTTCTATAAAAGGACCTGCTCTGATACCAATTGTTGGAAATAATATTGAGAGGGGGGGGTGAATCAGTATTATCACATTAATAAAACTTTTTCATTTCCATAATCAGATTCATATATGCTACTTCCACAACTTCTTATGATTAAGTTAATTGATCCTCAATGAGTGCGTTAGAACATTATCAACCATATTATCAGATAATAGATGCCGTAATAGAGAATAGATCATCACACATAAGGCACACACATGAACACCATGATATAAGGTGGAAACCCAATGCGGGAGAAAAACCACCTGCTGCAAGTCATCTCAATCTTCTTCTTAATAAGAAAATCCTTTTACAATATTTGTACTGGTGCAGTCTTATACCAGTACGGGAGCTACAACCCCCTTTGCTCTTGTACTAGCCAATCCATTTACTTGTACGCAGGCTGCTACCTGCTACAATGCTCCAAAGATCTCCCTTAGCTCTTGTAATAGCTTAGATACTAGTACATAGGCGCTGGCCTACAATCTTCTCTCCTCCAGGTACCACGTTTCATCAATTTTCAGACTGGATACATTGAAGCACAACACATAATCTGAAAGGCCACTTTTCATCCAATTTTCATACTGGACCCAACAACAACATTGAAGCTCATAATCAAACAACCTTCTGAATCACCCAATCACCAGATCCATACATATACAATGATATTATGAGAGTTATCAACCAGATCTAGGACATAAAGATAAGTTATTAATCATGCTGTTATATGAACTCAATACCAGTAACCAAACATCATTTATGCACCCAAAACCCTGTAGAATAGTCAAAGGTAGTTAAAACAAATTTTAAGCAGGAATCGCAACTTCACTGGTATAGATCTACGGATATCTGTACTACCTCCGCACCTGCGCCATCTGTGGCGCCACGACCACCGCACCTGCGTCTTCTGTGGCGCCTCCACATTGCGCCTTCTGTGGCACCTCCGCACTGCGCCTTCTGTGGCACCTCTGCACTGCGCCTTCTGTGGCACCTCTGTGGCGTCTCCGCACTACGCCTTCTGTGGCGCCTCCGCACTGTGCCTTCTGTGGCACCTCTGTGGCGTCTCCACACTGCGCCTTCTATGGCACCTCTGCACTATGCCTTCTATGGCGCCTCCGCACTGCGCCTTCTGTGGCGTCTCCACACTGCCCCTTCTGTGGCGTCTCCGCACTGCGCCTTCTGTGGTGCCTCCGCACTGTGCCTTCTGTGGCGTCTCCGCACTGCGCCTTCTGTGGCGCCTCCGCACTGCGCCTTCTGTGGCATCTCCACACTGCGCCTTCTGTGGAACCTCTGTGGCATCTCCGCACTGTGCCTTCTGTGGCGTCTCCGCACGGCGCCTTCTGTGGCGCCTCTGTGCCGTCTCCACACTGCGCCTTCTGTGGTGCCTCCGCACTGTGCCTTCTGTGTGTTATAGACATTTTTGTGCCTTACAACATTGAGCATGAAATGTCCATAATCTAAGGGATCCAAAGTCCCTAAACATGTTGTTCCTACCCCTAGAGGAACAAGGCTAACAAACCACAGCAATTCACAGAAGTTCTCCACCAGAAACTGCTCAAAAACAAGTCAATTCAGGATCATGTCAATGGCTCTACTAGCTGTCTGCGCTGAATGTCAATGGCTCCACTAGCTACCTGCATTGAATGTCAACGCCAACACTAGCTACCTGCGCTGAGCGAGAGTGGACATGTGGCAAGCTCATTTCTCAAGGTGTCAAAACCCAGGAAGCTTCCAAAATGACACTTGTCTCAGGGAATTCGACTATGATGAGTAAGAGGTTCCATATCTCCAAGTGGAAGCAAGAACCTCCAAGTGGAATCAAGAACTGACAGAGGGAGAGGACACTAGTCAGATCTCAAGCTGACTCATCCTCTCTCCAAACATCTATATATGGATCTCTCCTCCATGAGATCTGGAGGCTGAAATTCTGTTATTGCAAAGAATTGCTGTTGGTTTGAGACTGGAATCATTGGGTGCTTAATGCTTTGAAGGGAGGTGAAGATAGGAATTCCATTTTGCTGGGAAGGAGAAGCTGGATTGGAGCCCTCTGGGTTGTATCTCTTCCTGAACCTTGTTATTCATCAATAAAGCTATCTTGGTTTCTCCTATATACTGATATATCTTTGATGTATGATTACATTAGTATATTTAGTTTACTTCTAATCCTGAACTAGTTATGTTTATGAATCTATGTCTTTGTGTAGTGTTCTTCTCTTGTGATCTTCCAGAGACCTGTTGAAGCTGGGCGAGCGAGAAGGCAAGTAGTTGTGAACACCCAAAGAGAAGAGAAGTTGGATCGAGGGACAAATGGAAGACACCGGTTAGTCCATCCATCTCTCTTCATTCTTAATTCATAAAGGAATAATACTAGAATAACTGTCTCTGTTTGTTGCTAAGGCACTGTCACACCTTAGGTGGATAGGATCGTCCTGCATAGGCATTTTTCCCCACAACAAATTGGCGACTCCACTGGGGAGGATTTGTTTTAGTTATTTTATTTGTGTTTCTATCATTGTTTGTTTCATAGACTCAACAGCAACAATCGAACTGCTTCTGCTATTCTCAGTTGCAAAGTAGACAGTTGCTGCCTTGATCCAATCACTGGATTTGTCTATGATCTGAAAAATGGACTCACAAATGATTTGATGATCCTTTGTGATAGATCTTAGTACCCCCTCAAAGAATCCCTTTGATTGAACCTTGCTTGTGTTTTTGATTTGGCCTGAAACCGTTGATTAATCAACAATCTGTGACCCAGAACCCAGTGAGAAACGAGAGTTTCTCCTTCAGCGCGACTCCTGTGAAGGCATTCTGCATTTCAACGCACGTCCCGTGAAGGCTACCTGCACTGAATGTCAAAACCACAGTGTTGAGGTTACGCTGAACCAGTTTGGCCTTGTGCAGCTGGGGTTCTCTGCTCTCTGTTGCCCTGTTTTGATCTCTGATTTTTGCAGCCTGTAACCAGCATAGGTACCAGTCTGATAACTCCTTTTCTCTGCTTAAATTCCGCCTCCTTTTTTACAAAAAGACTATGAGTGTTTTTATGTGTTTGTGGCGTCATTTACAGTTTTCCTTTGCATGAGTGAAATAATCATCCTGTAGCCCTTGATTCAGATCTGTCGATTGTGATCTTAGGAGAGAGTTCATTGGTTGTTTACAGTTCATTATACATTTGCTTTTGCTTATTGGTTTGAGTTTGTCTCTTTTAAGTGTCGAAACAAGTATTCATTTCAAAAGTCGTAAAGTGTTGTAATCTCTTCTACCCTTTCTGATTTCGAAAAAGTAAACTTGTTTGTACTTGTCATTTAAAAGAAAATTCAAAGTTGTACAAAAAGCTTTCTTTGTAGGCATCAATACTAAGAAAGCAGAAAACAAACACCTGCATTGTGCATTTGCATTTTGATAGTTTGCATGCTTGATTTAGGAAAAAGTGCATTAGAGTGTGCTGATTGCTCTCTGAGAAAAGATGGTGTCTTTCTTTTCCCTTAGTAGCTAGGATTTTCAAAGTTGAAAAGATATAAAGCTTGCTTATCATCTTGAGACTGCATTTAGGAATTGTACCATACATCTCGTGGTGATCCAGAAAGGCAAAATTCTAAAAATATCAACTTAAAATAAACTGAATGAACTTAACAAAGCTTTGCAACATAACGCATAACATAGAGGTCTAGGCTAGAGACGTGTTCCGGCGTCGTTAAGCCTGGTGACTGTCGATCTCGTGGAAGGTGGGTGATTCCTCCTGAGGGACGATAGCACCAATACAGATTGTGCTCCCATGTACCGTTGTGTATATATTGGGAGACCCCTATAGGCATATATCCTTTATCCTTAGGAAGCCGTGTCGGCCACCCTACTGATCGCAATGCACTGAACACAGCATTCAGGAAGATCGACCGCCCGTACCTTAAAAATTATTCTGCGGTTTTGCGAAAAGTTTGGCACACCCTCCACCTAGAACTCCAGAGCAGTTCCTTTTGGCCTTTTTCAGACTCTATAACGGAAAAAGTCCATCCGAGCATTTGTCACTTCAGGCTCGTTAAAACATCGAAGGAGACTAGAGTCATCTTTAGCTTTTTCTCGACTCTTTAAAAGTGAAAAAGCAAGTTGTGTCTAAAGCGTCGTTAACAATTTATTTTAAGCGGAACAATCACCCTTTATTCCCGCGTTGATCTTTAAGTTGAAAAGATGGAGCCCACCAACCAAGGAATTCCCCTTGGTGAAAATCCTAGTCCCTTCTCCTCTTGGGGAGATGTTGGTGCGCCCCACATAGCCACATTGTCGCTTCCAGGACTGACAATTAGCCTACCAGTCTGGCTCTTTTCAACCAGTGTCGTTCAGAACACCACCATTCTTGAACAGTCGAGTCAACAGTTAGACCAGACCAGAGTTACCCACCAGCCTTCTACTTCGTATAATTCTTCCTCTCCTCCTTCCTCTTCGCTTGACGGAACTGGTAGAACAAAAACCAAGTTCCTAAGGAGAAGAAGGAGAAGAAGAAGAAAGAGAAGAAGAAGAAGGAGCCAAAGGCGACTGGGGGAAAACAAGTTTCGTCTAACAAAAATCCAGACACGGCACTGACAAGGCCTAAATGGCCATGTGTCATATTCAAGGGAGACCACTTCCACAGAGATTGTCCCTGCATCCCTCAGATACTAAGGGACTGGTCTCCCTGTTTGCACAATTCGGTAGCGTCGACCTCTGATAGCCATGTTGACTGCTCACCGTCAACTAGCGGAAGTGAAGCCCCAGGACAGAGAGAGAAAGCTAGATTTCCCTGCAAACTGTGTGAAGGTGATCACGCCATCCACCGTTGTCCCTTCTTAGATGAGGCAAAAAGAGTTCTGGAAGATCGCCCGATTTTACGAGCACAACTTCCTCCTGGATATCAAAAACTCCTGCCAAGTCCTTCGCTAGTTGAGAATCCGGCTGGCCTGCTCAGATGGTCAGCCGAAGCACCTGTCATTGAAGATGAACCGTTTGAATCCATACCTAATGAAAGTCTAAAGGTTGAAACGGCAGTTGACCCGGTTTTGCCTTCAGAGGCTCTATCTTCGAATGATACCATCACAGAGGAGAATAAAGACGACACCGTCCAAATTCCCTTCATCAACACTGACTCTGATGAACAAGGGGGCAATGCACCCATTCCTTTATCGCAGGAAGGAAGTTAGTCAGAGCGATATCCGGCCGTCTATTCGGTCCCACCACCAAGCAACCTAGTTGTCTCGTTCGACTGGAACCAACTAGGCAGACCCCGCTTGCCAGCCAGCATACCATTCAGAATTATCGTCCAAATATACAGAATGGTAATGGCTGGCACAATTATTGATGAAGGGGCATCTGTGAGTATCCTTTCCTCTATTGCTTGGAAAGCGCTTGGTTAACCAGTGCTTTTTCCTGAAATGAGAAATCTATCAGGCTTTGATAAAGGAACCGGTTGACCTTTAGGGATCCTCCCTAATGTGCGCATCACATTGAAAGGGAAGACCGTTCAAATGAACATGATGGTCGTTAAAGGACCCTTGGATTATAACCTACTCCTTGGACGAGACTATATATATTGCATGGGAGCCATCGTCTCATCACTCTTTAGAGTAATGTGTTTTTCGCATGAAGGAAGAATGGTCAAGCTCGTGGACCAACTTTCATTCCCCGGATCACGCATCGCAAATAGTCATATACCATCCCTAAATGGTCTATTCACGCAAGAAGTGTCTCAACCCATGGTCCGTCCTCCTGATGAGCGCGAGTAATCCGGGAGGATATGACTAGAACCCAGGGGGCATGCATCCTGGCCTATTTTGGCAGGGAAACTTTGGGTATAAGGTAGGTTTCCGCGAGAGAATATGACTAGTCCATACCCCGTCCGTCTAGGAAGAGGGTTGTTCTAGAATAAGATTCTTTTGTCAAAGTTATGTGAGTTGGCGGGCTACGTCACTCACCTTTGTCTATTTCGGTAGACATCGCTGAAGAAGTGTCTTGTTTGCTCCGTGAATGAGACAATCTTTGGGTAACCTGAAAGAGGTAAGCCTCTCTCGTTAAAACAAATGTTTTGGCGGAAGTGAAGTAGAGGTAACCTTGAAATCATACTTTATGCCTGGGGGCATGCAAACCTTTTAGAGTGCAAGCAAGGGGCGGCTATTTATTTTTTAAATTTTTAGGACCTCTAACCCTTTAAACTCATAGGATTAGTCGTTTTCGAACTTGCATAAAGAAAGGATCCGGAGCAAAGCTTACGTAAGATCTAAGCTCCCTAAAAAATAGCATCTTCAATGAGACACTCTTACCATATGACTGGTATAATCGAGCAGTTTTAACACAGAGTTCATGCTCGTTAAAAAATAAATGCAAGAACCGAGCAGTTTTAGCACATAGTTCATGCTCGTTAAAAAATAAGCATAAGATCGAGCAAGTGTTTCAATCCGTGTTCAAGCTCGTTAAAAAATGAACTATCTTCCGGTAAATAACCACTGTGAATGCAACCTTATCTGCCATTAAAGCCTTGGTCGTGTTTGCACCGTCACCTCCACTTTTCATTTGGCCGATCGTTCACCTCCATTTGATTGTTTACCCATTTTGAGGAACAACTACGAAGAGTGATTTCACCTAGCCATCCTTGTGACACTGCCGTGATTGGAAAATTCCAACCTGTACCTGGAATCAGCTGCTAACCCTGTTTATCACTCGTTCCTCAAAAGACGAGTCTTCTTTAAGCTCTTTTCAGCTGACTCATAAAATATGAAAAGATTGCCGAGTTTTGGTCTTCCAGCTCGTTAAAGCGACCGGAAGTGCTATCCCTCCTCTAGATTTTAATCTTTTTGGACCTGAGGGATTATTGCACAAAAAGATCGAGTGCTTGTTTTGTTTGGCTCGTTAAAACTATCGAAAACTCATCCCTTCTATATTGTTTTATACTTTTTCGAACTTAAGGGATTAGATGACGAAAAACGAATTTTGGAGTTAACTTTATGTACCTTTCAGACTCTCTAAAAATGAAAAGGACCGAGTTATCTTTGTCGTTAGACTCGTTAAAATCACTAAATAGCGACAAACTTGTCTTTAGACGAGAATGAGTTTCATTATCGCTAGGCTCGTTAAAACATAGCGATGGGCTTGCCCAAAGGGCAGGTTATAGAACAAGCATATGTTATCCTCCTCAAGCTTGACAAAAATAAAGAGGTACTGGTTAGCAATGACTGGAGAAAAATTGGGAGAAACTAAAGAAAACTTTGATGGTAGCAAGTCGCTCTTGAACATGACACTTTTCCTCCGTACCACAATCGGGTTGGGTTGTTTCATTCACCGGTCACATCACCATGGTCTCGCCATACCATCCATATTTGGGGTAATGCTACCAATCCATCGCATTAGTGTTGCCATGTGTTCAAGAGAAGTCGTTCAGAAAGAGTCAACCGTGTCCCATCCACTGCCATACATTATCCTTCATCCGTTCATGACCGCCACCCTAAATCATATGTCACAGATCGTTTTCATCTCCATCAAAATCATTAGCTCCGTTCCGTGTCACTGATGTGGGATTCATTAAGGCCCTCCTTTGATGGATCGCTTCTTGTCGACATCAGCTCATTATCCAAGAAGTTGATCTAGGAACAACCCCTTCAGTACTTTGAAGCTTGCATGCCTCAATGGCAAGTTTCTCACTTCCGGCGATAGGTATACATCAATGACCTTCGACCAGAAGATTTTGCGTGGTGTTCGACGCCAAGTCCTTTATTCACACCACGTGAACTGTACTGCAGTACCTTGAGGGTCATTATCATTATCGATGATTCCTCTCGCGCTTGTTAACGATTTACCTCATTGACCGGTAATCAAGCGATGTCTTTCCATGTTCGACTTCAGAACAATTCTCACATGGATCGACTTGTACTTAGAGTGAAGATCGAACGAGTTTGAAGACCCTGGATCTAGTTTCATCCATCCGGGCTTCGATATATATTCAGGAAAGATAAAGACATTTGACATGTACATCATTGCAGCATATGATCATCCTACTCAAAGGATGATAATTTCATCAAAATTATCAGTCTACCATCAGGCGATTGTCTGTTCTATGTACAAAGAAATGAATTTATAAAGCTGAGCATGGGAATGCCCGCCTCAGCTAAGATCATGAAAGCAATATGAAGAATAATGTATTGTATTGTATCTTATTATAGGTCTCCTCCCAGCATTGGATGAACTTCGGACCCTCCTGGATAAAGCATTTCACCCGATAAACGACCTCATACTTTAGGGGGCAACTGTTATAGACATTTTTGTGCCTTACAACATTGAGCATGAAATGTCCATAATCTAAGGGATTCAAAGTCCCTAAACATGTTGTTCCTACCCCTAGAGGAACAAGGCTAACAAACCACAGCAATTCACAGAAGTTCTCCACCAGAAACTGCTCAAAAACAAGTCAATTCAGGATCATGTCAATGGCTCTACTGGATGTCTGCGCTGAATGTCAATGCCTCCACTGGCTACCTACGCTGAATGTCAAAGTCAACACTAGCTACCTACGCTAAGCGAGAGTGGACATGTGGCAAGCTCATTTCTCAAGGTGTCAAAACCCAGGAAGCTTCCAAAATGACACTTGTCTCAGGGAATTCGACTATGATGAGTAAGAGGTTCCAAATCTCCAAGTGGAAGCAGGAACCTCCAAGTGGAATCAAGAACTGACAGAGGGAGAGGACACTAGTCAGATCTCAAGCTGACTCATCCTCTCTCCAAATATCTATATATGGATCTCTCCTCCATGAGATCTGGAGGCTGGAATTTTGTTATTGCAAAGAATTGTTGTTGGTTTGAGACTGGAATCATTGGGTTCTTAATGCTTTGAAGGGAGGTGAAGATAGGAATTCCATTTTGCTGGGAAGGAGATGCTGGATTGGAGCCCTCTGGGTTGTATCTCTTCCTGAACCTTGTTATTCATCAATAAAGCTATCTTGGTTTCTCCTATATACTGATATATCTTTGATGTATGATTGCATTAGTATATTTAGTTTACTTCTAATCCTGAACTAGTTATGTTTATGAATCTATGTCTTTGTGTAGTGTTCTTCTCTTGTGATCTTGCAGAGACCTGTTGAAGCTGGGTGAGGGAGAAGGCAAGTAGCTGTGAACACCCAAAGAGAAGAGAAGCCGGATCAAGGGACAAACGGAAGACACCAGTTAGTCCACCCATATCTCTTCATTCTTAATTCATAAAGGAAGAATACTACAATAGCTGTCTCTGTTTGTTGTTAAGGCACTGTCACACCTTAGGTGGATAGGATCGTCCTGCATAGGGATTTTTCCCCGAAACTCTGTGGCGCCTCCACACTTCCGCAGCTGCAGCGCTTGAGAGATCACCCTTCACAGATTCACTTTCAACTTCCCTTTCATAGATCAAACTTTTAAAACAATAACCCAATATTTCAAATCTTAAGATATTCGATTTGCAAGAATGAATTAGCCAAGTGATCTCCTTTGCTTTATATAGGCTTAGGCCTTTCACAATACCACGGGCCAAAACCATAGGATCAAAAAAAACTGTTGGACTAATACCATGAACCAACCATGAAAGTACGTGAGATCAACACTTTTGACGAAGTACCATGGTCCAAAACCATAGGTTCAAATCCAAGGACTAACTACCATGGACCAAAGGTAAGTTCTCCAACATATACGCGCTTTTCCTCATAGTTTCAAATACCAAGGACTAACTACCATGGACAAAAGGTAAGTTCTCCAACATATACACACTTTTCCTCATAGGTTCAAATACCAAGGACTAACTACCATGGACCAAAGGTAAGTTCTCCAACATATACGTGCTTTTCCTCATAGGTTAAAATACCAAGGACTAACTACCATGGACCAAAGGTAAGTTCTCCAACATATACGCGTTTTTCCTTGCATGAAAGTGCATGAACTTTTTCTCTACATCTTCTGTGGTGCCTTCTGTGGCGCCTCTGCACTGCGCCTTCTATGGCGTCTCCGCACTGTGCCTTCTGTGGCGCCTCCGCACTGCACCTTCTGTGGCGCCTCTGCACTGCGCCTTCTGTGGCGCCTCCACACTGCACCTTCTGTGGCGCCTACGCACTGCACCTTCTATGGTGCCTCTGTGGCGTCTCTGCACTGTGCCTTCTGTGGCGCCTCTGCGGCGTCTCCGCACTGCGCCTTCTGTGTCACCTCTGTGGCGTCTCCACACTTCACCTTCTGTGGCACCTCCGCACTGCACTTTCTGTGGTGCCTCCGCACTTCCGCAGCTGCAGTGCTCGAGAGATCACCCTTCACAGATTCGCTTTCAACTTCCCTTTCATAGATCAAACTTTTAAAACAATAACCCAATATTTCAGATCTTAAGATATTCAATTTGCAAGAATGAATTAGCCAAGTTATCTCCTTTGCTTTATATAGGCTTAGGCCTTTCACAATACCACGGGCCAAAACCATAGGATCAAAAAAAACTATTGGAATAATACCATGAACCAACCATGAAAGTACGTGAGATCAACACTTTTGACGAAGTACCATGGTCCAAAACCATAGGTTCAAATACCAAGGACTAACTACCATGGACCAAAGGTAAGTTCTCCAACATATACGCACTTTTCCTCATAGGTTCAAATACCAAGGACTAACTACCATGGACCAAAGGTAAGTTCTCCAACATATATGCGTTTTTCCTCATAGGTTCAAATTCCAAGGACTAACTACCATGGACCAAAGGTAAGTTCTCCAACATATATGCGCTTTTCCTTGCATGAAAGTGCATGAACTTTTTCTCTACATGAAATAAACTTTTCTCGGCATAAAAGTGCGTGAACTTTTCTATACATGAAATAAACTTTTCTCTGCATAAAAGTGCGTGAACTTTTCTCTACATGAAATAAACTTTTCTCTGCATATAAGTGCGTGAACTTTTCTCTACACTATAATTTATTATGTAAGATGAGTGGGTTGCCATCAAGTACAAAATATGTATCATAATGCCAACATTTATGAGGTGTAGGCATTATCGGATTCGGTTGAATCCACACAAGTGTGTCTTCTGTATAGAAACAAGTTGGTTACTGGGGTTTGTTGTTTCGAAAGCTGGCATCTGCATCGATCCCTCGAAAGTTGAAGCTATTATCAAATTGCCTCCTCCTTCGAGTCTTCGCCAACTCCAAAGTTTGCAGGGGAAAGAAAACTTTTTACGTCGATTCATTCCTAACTACGCCGAGGTCACCAAGGGTTTTACCCAGTTGTTGAAACAAAATACTCCATTCTTTTGGGATGAGATAGCTGAGAAATCTTTTGATGCACTAAAACACGCGTTGACCCATGCACCGTTGTTACATCCTCCCAACTACAACCAGGACTACTTCTTATATCTCGCAGCTTCGCATTCCACCATCGGAATGGTGTTAGTTCAGGAAGATGAATTCAGAAGTGAACATGTCATATATTACCTTAGTCGAATGTTAAATCCAACTGAGCTAAAATACTCACATGTGGAGAAATTGGCATTGGAAGCTGTTCAAGCTGTCCAACGTTTTCGTCATTACATTTTACTACATAAAACTACAGTAATTTCTGATTGCAACCCTATGATCTATATCTTGACCAAGCAATTGCTAGGGGGCAAGTACTCCAAATGGATTGTGATCCTGCAGGAGTTCGACTTGGAATTTGAAAAATCTAAGTCGAAGAAATCTTTAGTTTTTGCGGAGTTAATGTGTGATTTCCCACGTGCTGACACGGAAACTGTGGCGGAGGAGCCCATTGCGGATGAATCCTTGTTTCTAATCAGCACTTTAGATCTGTGGCATCGAGATATCATCGTCTATCTCCAAACCCAATCCTTTCGGCCAAAAATTTCAAGGTCAGAACGTCGAAAAATACGATTCTAGTCCCAACAATCAGAATTATTGGAGATACTCTTTATCGCCATGGGGCGGACTCTATTTTTCGACGTTGCTTAACTCATGAGGAAGCTGAAAGGGTTCTAAATGACTGTCACTCTGGAGCGTGTGGCGGTCATATGTCTGGGTATGCCACAGCCCAAAAGATATTGCGCGCTAGCTATTTCTGGCCATCCTTGTTTAAAGCTTGTATTAACGCGGTCCGAAAATGCCACAACTGCCAAGTGTTTGATTGAAAGATGCGTGCTCCACCTGTTCCTCTCCACCCTATAATTGCCGTCGGTCTGTTTTCCAAATGGGGTATCGATTTTATTACATGTAACCCTCACTCGACTGGGGGGCATGCGTCTATCATCCTTGCGGTAGATTATTTTACCAAGTGGGCCGAGGCGATGCCTACATTTGAGGCAGATGGCAAAACAACTGCAATTTTCGTGTTCAATCATATAATTGCTAGGTTTGGTGTTCCACAAGCGATTATCACTGATCATGGGCACCATTTTCGAAACGTTATGATGACAGAACTTACAGGCTAGCTTGGCTTGAGTCACGATAGTTCAACTCCTTATTATCCACAAGCTAATGGTCTGGTTGAGTCCATCAACAAAGTTCTAGTTGTCATGATCTAACGAATCATTGGAATTCATCGGTTGAATTGGCACAACATGTTATTTTCAGTGCTTTGGGCGTATCGAACCTCAGTGAAAACATCAACAGGGTTCACTCCTTTCCAACTAGTTTATGGTCTGGAACCTGTGTTAGCCATTGAATGCGAAATCCCGTCACTGCAAATGGCCATCGAGTTACTTCTAGCTACTTTCGAAGAGGAAAGACGTTTGTTATACTTGGCTCAATTAGATGAGAATCAACGTGAAGCTACATTAGCGATCGAAACTCATGCAAAACGTATGAAAGCTCAGTATGATCGAAATGTGACCCCTCGAAATTTTTCGGAAGGAGACCTAGTGTTATTGTACGATCAAGCTAATGATAAATTAGGCGCTGGAAAATTAATTCCTATGTGGAATGGGCCCTATGTTTTTAAGCGAAAGCTGGCAAATGGGGCCTATGAATTGGTAAACTTTGACGGGGACTCTTTGGGTAAACCCAGAAATGGTCTTTACTTGAAGAGGTATTATGCTTAAAATTTGGGTGTGGAGATTTTTAGTTAGGTTAGTTTTTCTTTCTAGCTAGTGTGTTTTAGTTTAAAAAGTGTTCTTAGCTTAGAGAGTGTTTTTCGTCATTATTCCTGCTTATCTTGGTTTTACTCTTGATATTGCAGATGTCGATGCCTCTCCAAACATACATTGGATTTGCTGATGGTGCTTGTTGTAATACGTGGAACATTTCTTCCGCAGCTTGGGTTATTTATTCACCCTCTGACGAGTTGGTATCTATGCATGGGGTAAGCCTCAGTCAAACAACGAATAACATTGCTGAGTATAGTGCAGTGATTGAGTTATTGTTTGAATCTATTTCATTTGGGATTCAGAGTTTGATAGTGAGGTTAGATTCTGAACTCGTTGTATTACAGCTTAATAGAGTATATGCCATTAGAAATCCAGTGTTATTGAGATTATTTTTGAGAGTGCGTCTCTTGGAATGTGAGTTTGATTATATTGAATATCAGCATATTCCAAGATCTTTAAATACATTAGCAGATGCAATTGCTTCTCAAATGTTAAGTAGACATTTGCAATAATCATACATGTAAATTTAAAAACATTTCATAACACATGTTTAACAAGATAAGCCGGTAATAGTGATATAATATAGGAGTGTGTCAAAATATACGTCGTCCTCGATCATAGGTTGAAAAACACCTTATGATTGGCAAAAATGATAAGTACAAAAAGCAAAAATATCAAATGTGTCTACAATAGGCGATCATCCTATCACTGGTGATGATCTCGATAAGAAAACACTGTACGGGCCACCTTACAAAGGAACCTCCTAAAAGGTCCTCGGACCCCAATCACATAGCGCTGAAGTCGACGAGGAATGTCATCTATGCTGGTCTTGGGAATGTCTCCCATCAATCGCTCTAGATGGCTCTCCAACTCGGCCAAGGTCTCTGCTGATTCGTCCTATGGGGTTGGTGCCACTGCAGCTGGTTGTTTCCTCTCGTAAGGCCGGAGAGCGGCTGGTCACTGTGGACCCACATCTGCATTGGAAACTTTAAACTATCAATTTTTGGACGAGATAAAAAAAATTAAATAAATAAAAATAAATAAAAAAATTAAATTAGCAAAATGTTGAAAATGATTTTGCCTGAGTCATCCCATTACTCTCCTAATGGAAGAGCCATGTCTACCCCAGCATAAGGAAAGTCCTAAATAGCAAAAACCTTATTTTCCAACCAATGGGAATACTCAGGTCTGAATCGAACGACCTCTGTCCCCTCGTCCGGATGACGGGCCATAACTGCAACCCATCGCATCAGTTTGGGCTCTCGAAGAAGCCCAGCTCCAATAGTGAGTTGCTGCGGGATCAACATTGGGACCCTCTCCAAACCAAAACTCACAACTAAAGCACCATATCCAAAAGTCTTCAGTTGTCCGTTCTTGGCTCTGGTCAGTTGGCCTTTTACACTAGCTAACATAGCATCACACTAGTTGAAGATGGTGCCTCGAAAGCAGTCAACTGCCATCCGTATCTGGGATTCAGTGGCAATATGTAGTGTAGTGCTCCCGCAAAGTCTGGTAACAGTAAACGCTATCACCATGAGTTCAGGACGGGATATAATTTTAATGTCTATCCCTTTGTCTCTAGCCTGGTTGTTGCAGAACTCTAGCCGGAGGCTATCGATAGACTGGCCACCTGGCCTAGTCCCGAATAGAGTCAAGTCTTCACCTTTCTTAGGCAAACCAGTCAAAAATTATATATCTTCCGACTCAATTTCGAGCTGGTGGCCACCAATGAAGAAGTACTGGTCCTATATGCTCCACCTGTCTACCAGCCACTGCAAGAAGTCCACCTGGGCCCTCATGCCAGGTATGGCCCAGAATTTGTACAAGCCGCATGCCTTCAATGCATCGATCGAAGGTTGGTGATTTATTGCGGCAAGATCTATGTCCTCATGCTCCCTTTCGCGCCAATCAAGCATGATGTATACCCTGCATCAAGTAAAAAGGCAAGTTAGAATATCTAAAAGCAAAATTTTTGGGTCAATTTTGAGTTCATTAGGTTTTAAAAACCATTGCATGGGGTACGCACCCTCTCCTTTAGAGACAGTGCGTGGGTTCACACCTTGCCTTCGGGTCAGGTGCGGACCCCTGACTTTTTCCCCATTGCGAAAAAGTTGGGGTCCGCGGGTCCCCAGTGTTACACTTACAGACCCCTGTGCGCAGCTTTCAAAACCTAATAACTCCCAAAAAATGAATTTAAAACCTGAAAAACAATTTGAAACGGATAAAATTAAAGAGTAGGATGATGTGGATTACCTGGAGGAGATGACGTTCGATTCCGATAGATGGATTTTCCACAATCTTCACAGGAAGTTTCTGATCAAAAGCTCTATTTTCTCATCCAAATCTCAAACGGTAAAAATGAATTGACGAAAGCCCTTTTTTATAAGTCTTTTGAATAAATAAATTGTAAATTTGTTTATGTTTCACTTTAGAAAGGTAATTTTGCAGCATTTTTACCCATTATAAACAGGTATGAGTAATGTTTGAGTTTTTGTGTAGGATAACGGATTTTTCAGGTGAAATCGTTCATTTTCGATGAAAAAACATTAGAGTCACCTTTAAGCTCTTTTCTGACTCCTAAAACATGAAAAGATCGCTGAGTTTTTCTTTTTAAACTCATTAAAACAGAACTAAAAAGACGGTCCACTTACAACTATTTTTCTGACCGTAAAAACATTAAAAGATTGTTGGATCTTTGTCATTTCAAATTCGATATTGGTTATAAAACGACGTGTCATTGATTGCTTTTTTAATTTTTTGGATCAGAGGCACTAATTACGAAAAGCACTCCTTGGTCGTAATGATCAAGTGGTTCTCTCAAGTATTATTTTATACTTTTTCGGGCTTGGGAGACACAAATTTACGAAAAAGGTCAACCCTGGAGTCTTCTTAAGTTTTCTCAGACTCTCTAAAATTGAAAAACGCCGAGTTTCACCTATACTAGACTCGTTAAAATTTTACAGTAAAGGACATGTTCAATTACAAACAGGAACGGACCACTCCTTCTTAGGGTTCGAATCTAAACTAAGTTGGACTCATCTGAAGGATGAGCTTATAATCAAGAAAATTTTATCCTGCTCAAGCTTGTAAAAAATAAAGAGGTACTTGCCAGAAATGGTGGGGGAAAAATGAGAAAAATGAGCCTGTTTGTCATACTTTGTAACCACTCTTGAACACGACACTTTCATTCACCTGGGTTGGGAAATCCTTTGCCTAACAGTTGATCAAACCACATTGAAAGTATTCAGCTGGTTTCTAGGTATTAACTTTGGGTCAATTGTCACCAAACCATCTGTCGTGTCGTTATGTGTTCAAGAGGTCTATGCAAATAAGCCATTCATTTGCAAAATATCTATCATCCATCTTGACCATCCCTGAGTCAGTCCTTGCAACTAAATTTCTTCAAACTTGATCTATGATTTCGTGTTGTGGGCTTGCCTACGACGGATCGCTTTCTATCAATTTCAGCTCATTATCTAGAAAGATGATCTAGAGATCGCCAGTACCTTGGGATCTGCATGCCTCAATGGCAGGTTTCTCGCCTTCAACGACAGGTTGCATCATTGACCTTCGATCAAAGGATTCCGTGATATGTTCGACATCAACACATCTATTCACATCTCATGGATTGTACTGAGTACTTTGAGAGCCATTGACATTAATGGTGGTTTCTATCACACTTGTTAACAATTTACATCATTGACTGGTAATCAAGCGGTTTCTACCATGTTCGACTTCAACACATTTGTTTGCATGGATAGAATCGTACATTATCTAGTGACAGAGGTAATGAAGGTTTGGGTTTCTGGAAGAATTGAGGATTAATAACTAACTTCTAAACTAAACGTAAAACCTTTTCAAGATCCTTAAAAGCTAGAGGATTATTATAAATACTAAGCTCCTCTTCAGATTTAGTAGAAGTGGATGGATAAGTATGTACAAAAGAAGATTTAAAATCAAGTGGTTTAAACTCAGAAAGAGAAAGTTTAGGATATCCTCCATTGTCAGAAGGTTCAAAATAGGAATAAGGAAGTTCAAAAGCCTTAATTTCATGGAATAAAGTGAAGTTTGAAGATCTACTCCTCTAGAAAGGAGTTCTAAAATTTTGGAGGAAGATCTGATAATTCAGCAGGTGTTGGAGTTGATTGTAAAGGGTCAGATTTTGAAGGTACTTCAAATAGAACAGAGGAAGAAGCAACAAGACAGGCTTCTAACCTATGTCTTATGGATGTAATTCTAACTAATATCGTTCTATCTGATAAAGGAGATAAAATATTTGGATCTAACTATGCTCTGATATGCTTGTGTGAAGCCAGATTTAATATGTAGAGTCATCTGGTGAAGGATTTTAGCCTAATGACCCCTTATTCACCGTTAAGAGGAAAGCATAATCATTATCCTAGGGAAACAAGCTTCAATATTGGCTCCCCAGCAATAGCGCCAATATGATGGTGTCCTTTGTAGACAATTATAGACTAAGGAACTATGCCAAAATATCTAAAGTAGGGTTTTGATTTTGAACGGTTGATCAATGATTTAAACTTTTTAATAGATGCAAATCCTAAGTATTTCTAATAAAATACAAGGGTTGATTCTTCATTATTAATGCAATTAAGATTTAAAATGATTTTGAAAGCAGAATTTAAGAAGATATATAATTCCTTAAACATTCATATTGAAAATCTAATTTGTTATATACATGAAATGCATATAGAAGTTTTTATAGGCAAACAGTACATGTGCAAGAGATGACCGAAGGAAACAATTAAAAAATTTAGTGGAATTAACTAAGACAAATAGTTTCAATTAATTAATCTCTTTTAATAATGCTAACTTTGCAGGGGATTTCAGAGAGATTGACATTCAATCTAATCTTCCCCAAACTTCTATGTTAAGTTGAACATTTACAGAAAAAATGGAAACATAATTGAATAACCAAAAGAACTCACTAAGATACACAAGATGCTCAGAATGAATCCAGAATCCTTCTATTAGCTTCAATAATAGCTTAGATAGTTACAAACATGTCCACTGGTTCATCACAAGGGTTCAACCCTTTCTTCTTTGAATTATAAAATACTTATAGATTTTGACTCAAAATATCTAGATTTGAATTAAAATGTATTACAAAATATAATATCATCAAAATAATTGTGATATTACAAAAATAGTACTGAAAATTAGTAAATCTAAACTGATTTGAATACTCTGCACATATTTCAAGGGTTGTTGTTTGATCACTATAGCTAGAAATATACTTTTCTACTCACTTATCCTTTTAATATGTTGTCTTTTCCTAAAATTTAGCATTTTGTTCTATTTGATGAGCTCACAAAATTTATCCCATCTATTTTTATCAACGATAGAAAAATTTAACAACTTTCTATAAGATTCATCAACTTCAGTATATTGTTCAAAAGTAGGCCTAGTTAGAAACAAATTCTTAATTTCATGATGAATGAGGAAATAATAACTTAAACCTTCGATGAAATATTTTCCAATTATAATTGCTCTGATTTTGGCAAACTTATTCTTGTCCACTGCTATCTCATGTAACATGTTTTGATAATCTTCAAGTGGAATCAATCTGCCACCTATACCCTGCAAACCAAGGAGTCCTTTATGATGCAGAGGATTGAATGTTCTGTGATTTTTTTTTATTTGAACCTCTAAATTTAGGCACTTATTCTCAAGTTGTAACATCAAATTCCTCTTGGATGAAAAATTTCTAACCTCCAAGACAACTTTAGCTCTGTCTTCAATGTTGAATTCTTCAAGTTCATCCTTTGTTTTGGAGTTTAAGACGTTAATTATCCTTGTGGAATCTCCTGGTTTGTTGTCTAGGTCTTCTTTTATTTCTGCTACTGTTGCTTTTGATCTCTACATTAAATATTCTTGTGCAAAAGTAATTTCAATTGAAGGCCATAACTCAATCACTGATGCATTAATATCAATCTAGATATTTTCTTTGGCTTGAGAAATAGTTTGTGCAATCAATGATTCACTCTCATAAAATTCTAATTGCGGAGTTAACTTATAATTATTTTGAATCTCAGTCAAATATGCATTATAAAACTTGATTTTATGTTCTTGAATATTTGGAGCTTTATCTTGAATTTTTCAATTTCTTGATGCTTCAAAGATAAGTCTCTCATGGCCTTTGACAATTATTCTACTGTGATTGGTGTTGGTGTAGATGTCCCAGATGTTGAAGTACCTGTTGTAGAAGATGTCACTATGGGGATGACAACTGTGATACTATGTTTCTACTCTTTTTCTTTCAAAAGTGTTTCCATGTCAGCTTCCATCTTCTAAATTCGGAGTGGCAGTGTGTGAGCAGGAGTGGGAGTGAAGGCGAGAAGGAAAAATGGTTTTCGGATGGGAGGGTAGGCAGTTAATGGTATTAGAGCAGGGGGTCCTAAAATTTATGTGAATTTGACATGTATGGTTTGGAGGTATTGTCAAATCAACTTTTCAGAACCCCCCCCCCCTGTTAACCTTTGAAAGTGTGGGGGGCTCTCGAATCTATCCTTTAACACTGATCCAAGTGGGGATGATCTCGTCCATCGCTTTCACAATCATCATTATCGCTATGCAACAAGAGTGTCAAATCACATATTTACAATTTAATAATCACTTTCTTTTCATTTCTTTTTTATTTTTATTCTCTTTTCTATTTTTTTCTTTTTATTTTTTCAACATAAAGGGAAAAGTAGAAAATAAACTAGGGTAAAAATAAGTTACAATACCCACGACCTCCACAAACCAAATCAATCTACATAACCATCTGACATGTGTAATGATTTGTAGAGGAGTATGAACAACAACATTGAAAAAGTTGTCATATTAACCATTATCAAAATTGTTGTTCATATAAAGAAAAATCATATGTTAATGAGGATCGATCCTTTGACCAACCAACTACAATATTTTGACAAATTAATCTCGACCACTAGCTCGTGAAGCTTCCTGGTGATTTGCTCCTTTAATATTTGCGCTAAATCATGTACTCATCTCAAGCTTCGAAAATGATTTCTGTGGGGATTCAAACCTCTAAAAGAGTGATCAATTCATTGCCACTAACACACTAATCCTCCAACACTATAACTTGGTTGCACTTAGATTGTAGAGCTTTTGCTGGACCTTGCTAGAGGCTTCCAAAATAATCCTTGTGTGGATTCAATGACAAAATAAAATATTTCCACAATCCTAAACACTCCATAATATCAGTTTTCTATTCATTGTCACATATAAAATGTTTTATATTGACTCTTGGCTTGGTGACCATGGCCTTTGGGCCATAACTTACATCCACTATCTCAGACAAACAAGTAACCAATTCCTTGACTTTGGTCGCAAGATTTCAGGCCATGACTTACGTCCACTATCTTAGAAAATAAAGTAAATGCTTCTTCAACGTAACATACTATGGTCACAAGCCTTCAAGCCATGACTTGATGAGAAATATACATCCACTGTCACAAACAAACAAGTCTACCGTTGTATTAGACAAATCAACCTCAACTTCAGGTTTCTGCATTAACCATTTCCTCATGTTAGCTTCAATGTATTTTATGGTGTTCAAGACACATATGTGAATTCTTAAACCATCTTCAATTAAAATTCAATAGGCCACTTTTGCTAAACAAAACTTTCCTCGAGTGAAACCACAACGAAACATATAAAAGTTGAGAGAGATATCTTCAATCAATGTTCCATGCTCAAACTGAGTTCAATGATGGTATATATATACAATTGTATTTGGTCAACTATTTACATGAGTCGACATCTGATCATCTCTGCCTAAGGCTTAACCATATACTTGTTTCCTTAAACCCTATATTGTGACCCTTTGGGGTTGGTCATGGGATTGTGACATGGAGTTATGGACTTATTTTCCATTCTTAGCTATAATAGACACCTTTATAATTGGTTCAACATCCTTTGTGGAATAGGTGTATGCCATATGACTGAACTTGTGACTGGAGCTTTAACTTTTTCTCTATGAGAAATTGGGCCACTGATGTCACCTACCCTAGGTCACCGGGTCTGTGCATTCCATGTGTCATAGTATGATTCCATGGGACCACACTGGTTAACGATTGCACATGTTGGTGTGAATCCACTCCTAGATATTCCAAAAGTTACACATTATCTAATGTATTAATGTTGGGGGCATTTTCCCTTTAGTTTTGGGTCTCCAATTGGTGTTGATCTTCAAATGGCCATAACTTCTCCTCCAAGAGGAGATTCTTATAAAAGAATATATTATTGGAAAGGTATCAAATATACCTACATAACCATATTGTTTTTAGGATATTTTGGACAACATAACTATATCAAAAACTTATATAACTTCAAGCACCTCCAGCTTCTCTTGATGAGAACATATAAGATATCCAACTGTCATATTACTTCTTAGAGGGTCATACTACTTCTTTGGTCATGATAGGTAGTACTGTTACTATATCATACATCCCTCTTGACATCAATGACATATTTTTTTCATTAAATACAACAATATGTGTAATAATATTCCCCTTTTTCATTGATGGAAACACCATCAGACATTAATGGTCATTGATGTCATCAAATCACAAACCTCCCATGCGTAAAGGCCTTCCTTGGTCATTGTCAATATTTGCAATCTCTCTTTTCCTAAATGCCTTCCTTGTTCGATGTTTGTGGCTACATAAATGTCTACAATCTCTCACCCTTTGACATCAATGGAGAAGGTTGATGGATATATTTTAAAACCACCATATTGATGATCCTGTATAGGTATCTATGCATAACCTATTACTTTATGATCTCGCAGACCTGATTAGCCCATGCTTCCTTCCTTATACTATAATGATAAATTTTCCCTTTGAAATGATGTTGTACTATGAAATTATCCCCCTGATATCATGCTTCCATTGCTACTCATAGTTTCTCTTGTACGTCTAAAGTCTCCCCGTCAGACCATGCACTTTCCTTATCCAATTCTACTGTTGTCATGGCTGATATTCAAAGTCTCCTTCTAACACCATACTTATGGCATCCACAGTACCTACCATAGTATTGCTTCTTCAAATTTTGAAGAAGCCCTTTGTAATTCTTGTATTGCTAATTAGATAACCCTTTCAGTGAGGAAGAGACCACTCCCATCTTTTGTTAAAGATATTTGAAATTTTACCTTGTTAGCAATGTGGTAAATATATCAATAATATGTTCCCTGGTTGGGGTATATTCTAGTCTAACTAAGTTCTCCACATATTTTTCTCTGAAGAAATGATGCTTAATTGAGATATGATTTTCTTTTTAGTGCATGACTAGATTTTTCAAAATATCAATTGCATTGGTGTTATCACACATGATAGCTATAGGTTGACCATTATGTTCTTGAAGTCTTTTAGAATTTTATTGATCCATATCACTTGAGTACAACATGTAGTTGGAGCAATGTACTATTCTTCTGTAGTGGAGAAAGAGGATAGAATATTATCTCTTGTTGTGCCATGAAACCAAATATTTTCCATGAAAGAATGCTCCTCCACTGGTGGTCTTCCTATCATCCATGCTTTCATCCCAATTTGCATCAGTGTAATTTTTAAGAGTAATATCAGTTCCCTAGGGATACCATAAGCCATATTCTGGAATACCTTCTAGATATCTAAATATTATTTTAACCAAATTGACATGAGATTCCTTACTAGGGGATGATTGAGATATTCCTACGAATACTACTACTTGCATAGTGTTGGGTCTTGATTTTGTCAAATAGAGAAGGTTTAAAATCATTGATCTATACATGGTTTGATCTAATTTTGAAAATTCATTATATTTTCTAAGTTTAAATCCTATAACCATAGGGGTTCTTACCAGGGCACAAGTTTCCATTCCAAACTTCTTCCATGTTTCTTTAAGATATTTATATTGTGATATGAATATGCCTAAATTTGATTGATTGACTTGTATTCTATGAAAAAAGGTTAATTCACCTAGCATGGACATCTCAAATTCCTTCTTCATCTTGTTTGCAATCTTCTTGCTCAAGGAATCATCATCACTACCAAATATAATATCATCTACATAAATAGCAATTATTAGAATTTTTACCTTCTTCCTTTTTGATATAGATATTAATATCAACTAAGCCTCTTCTAAAGCCTTGTTGTGAAGAGAAGCATCCAATCTAGAATACCATGACCTGGGAACCTACTTTAGACCATATAATGCCTTATTTAGTTTACATGTGAAATCTTTGTCTTCTATTAATTGAAATCATTTTGGTTATTCCACATAGACCTCTTCCTTGGTTTCTCCATTTAGGATTGTTGAAATTACATCCATTTGATATACTTTGAACCCTTTCAAACAAAATAATATAAGAACATTTTGATGGCCTCTAGATGGGCCAAGGGGGAAAATGTTTCAATGAAGTCAATGCCTTCCACTTGTGCATAACCTTTGCAGACAAGTCTTGCTTTATTTCTTACTACCTTTCCATGTTCATCAAGCTTTTTCTTGTATACCCATTTGGTTCCGATTTCCTTTTTGTCCTTCAGTCTTGGGACATATTCCCAAGTTTGTTTCTTTTCAATCTAATTCAATTCTTCATTTACGGCTTTGACCTAGTGCTCATCCTTTCTAACTTGAGAAAAATTTCATGGTCCCATTAATGAAGAAAATGCTATGTTTTCTTGAGATGATGTATCTGCAATCTTCTTCTATTTTGAACACCTAAGTCTTTATTTCCCAAAATCCAATGATTCAAATTATTTCTTTGAACATAACTAGATCGATTCTTTGTGTTTATAGGCTCATGTTCTTCTCTCTATACTTCAAATTCTTCATCTTCTCATTCCTCCAATGGGGATCCTTGAAAGATATTTGGATTAAGCTGAGCTTGAGGGAGAACTTCATTATGAGGAACTAATTCATCTACCTTTACATAAATACTCTCAATAAATTTGCATGTTATTTTTTTGTAACATTTGTAACCATTACTTCTATAGGCATATCCTAGAAAGATGCATTTATTAGCTCTAGCTTCAAATTCCCAAGTTTTTCTTCGTTCACCTTTATGTAACACTTGCTTCTAAATAATTTGAAATCTTTAACAATGTATGGCCTTCCTTTCCATATCTCATAAGGGGTTTTATAGATTTTATTTCTTACTTGAACCATGTTTAAAATATACACATATGTTTTTATTGCTTTTCCCAGTAATCAACCTAGTGGTTGAGCTTCAAAAAGAAGAATCCTTGTGATATCCTGAACTATTCTTATTTTCCTTTCATCTGCACCATTTTACTAAGATACTAATGCAATAGTGAAGTGTCTTGTAATTCCATGATGTTCATATAATTGATTACATTCATGGGAGATAAATTATGCCCCTCTATTTGTCCTTAAGCATTTGATCTTCAAGTCCATTTCATTTTTTACAAGTCTAGCTTTGAAATTATTAATTTTTTCAAATGCTTCATATTTTTGTTTAAGAAATCTAACCCATGTCATCCTTGTGAAATAATCAACAAATAGTATAAAATATATATCACCTTTGAGAGTGCATGTCCTGGATGGTCTGCGTAGATCTGTGTGAATCATTTCCAGTGGTCAAGATGTTGAGTACTCTTTTTCTTTGAACAAGACTCTAGTTTTCTTCTCAAGTTATGACATAGAAGGCATTCAATGTGACATTGCAAACAATTTCTATCATAGCCACAATCAGTTGCCTTATGACCAAATGCATAAGATAGAAAGCAATAACCATAAAAGAACCTATGGTACCTAAATGTTTTCATTTTTCCTCTTTTTTTTATCTAATCATCTTCCTAAATTTCCCTTTTTTACTTCATTATTACATCTGCTTCTTTCTTGAGATGGGAAATTATGTCATTTTTCTCCTTTATCTTATTTTCTGTTTCTCCTAGATTTTTTTTAACTTCATCAGCCTACTTTGCCAATACTTCATTCTTTCTTTTGACCTCCTCTAGCTCAAATTCCATAAGCATAACATAGGTTGCATCTAATTCCATACGTCCACAATTCCTTAATCAATCTTCTAGTAGTTAATTGTTCTTGAAGATGGCCTACTTTGGTACCACTTTTCACACTAAGAGGGGGGAGGGTGAATCAATTTGAAATCAATTTTACCTTTTCACAACTTTTCATAATTAAAAAAGCATATAGAAATGAATCATAAGCATCAGTTCATCAACTATAACAATGCATCGTCAAGCTACTATCATATCAATATCATATCAAGAAACCATCACATCACAAAGAGACACAAAGGTTTTTAGGTGGAAACCCATTCATGAGAGAACCACCAATCTTCTTCTTCTTTATCTTTAATTCTTTACGTAAATTTACAGACTGTGACATGTTGGAGGAAACTACCCCTAATAAATTCAAGTCGTCACTTTCATTAAGCTACAACTTGATTGAGGCACCAACCTCGAAAGAATGCAAGTAGCTGCTCAGTATAGGCTACAACTTGATTGAGGCACCAATATTGAGAATAGGTAGGCTCTAACCTACTCAAGGGTCCAACCTGATTGAGGCTTCAACTTTGGTGGATGAACCTACCTCCTTCTTCAACTTCCTTTTGGACATTTATTTCATCTCATTTTAGTAATGGATCCACCTATTCTTTACAATCAAATTTAATTAAACTCTCATCATTCCTTGATCAAACTCTTTCTCCAAACTATTTAACAATCTACTCAACCAAAGGCATTCCCCGAGTCTTCAAACCTTGACTTCCATGCTTCTTCTGGAAATTTGCATCATCATACAAAATTGACTTTACTACATAGTAAAATATTTTAGGGGCATTTTACATAACGACCATCTTTTGGTCATAGGAAAATACTAAATGATCAAAAAAATGAGTAGACTAAGCATGCCAACAAATCTCTTCTAAAATGACTTGATCAAGTATTGAACCCATGACCTTCTCAAACCAAATAAATCTACATGACCAACTGAATTGTGCAAAGATTTCCAGAGCATTATGACCAGCAACATATATATTGACATAGTTTCCACATTAATTGTTAACAAAATTAAACTTCATATAAAATAAGAGCATATGATGACGAGGATCAATTCTATGAACAACCAACTACAATACTCTAACAAATTAATCTCAACCACAACTCACGAACTATATTAGTGATTAGTTCCCTTAATGTTTTGCTAACTCATGTACTCATCGCAAGCTTCCAAAAGATGGGGAATTGAACCTATGAAACAATGACAATTCATTTCCACTAACATGCTAATCCTCCACCGTTATGACTTGGTTGTACTTATCCTTTCACTGGAATTCAACACAAGCTTCCAAAATAATCCTTTTGGGGATTCAACCACATAATCAAATATTTCCATGGTGCTCAAAAATCCACAATCTGATCTTGGCTCTTCACTGTCATGTAGAAAATGTTTTGTATTAACTCTTGTCTTAGTAGCCACCTCCACTAGGCCATGATTATCCACTATAAATGTGGCCTTCATATTATGATTCTTCTATACTATAAATATTTACACACGAACCACGTCTCCAACCTCACCATTGTTTTTCAATTAGACCATGTCTATGACTTACCACAATTTCATTATTTCAATGCATCTCCTTTGTCTCCATTTGTCTCTGCATTACAGTTACCAAACCATGTCTCAACATCTTCGAATTTAATTGAATCATATTTTTGTGATTACAAGCCTCAGGCCATGTATTGATAAGAAATATATGTCCACTTGCTTCATACAAAGAAGTCACCACTGCTTCGATTATGGTTGCAGGGCTTCAGGAAACAACTTACATCCATTGGCTCAGAAAAACAAGCCACGACTACTTTGAATGTGGTTGCAATCCTTTGAGCCATAACTTATGTCCACTATCTCAAAAGAACAAGTCACCACTACTTTAACTTCAAAGACTATGGCCACAGGCCTTTGGGCCATGACTTGATGAATAATAATGCCCACTATCATAGAAAAAAAAGTATATTATTGTCTTAGACAAATCAACCTCAAATTCATCTTTCACTGTTCACCATTTTCTCATCTCGGCTTCATTATAAGTTTATGCCCTTCAGGCCACACATGTGAATGCTTGAACCATCATTAGTTAAACTTCAATCGACAAGTGTTTCCAAACAAAACTTGCCCTCATTGAAACCACAATGAAACAAACAAAGCTTGAGAGAAGGATCTTCAATAAATGTTCCATGCTTAAACTGAGTCAAGGTATTTCATATATATACAATTTGAAATAGCCCATTTTTCACATGAGCTTGAATGTGATGATCGATGTCCAAGGCCTAATCATTATTTTCTTAAACATTACATTATTACCCTTTAGGGTTGGATGATGGGAGTGTGCCATGGATATTTGGCATTATGTTTTGTGCTTAGATGTAACATACAACTTGATCATGTGGTCAATTCCCTTTAGGGGTTAGGTGTAGGTTCATACGACTAAACTCATGTTCGTAGTTTTAATTTTTTCTCTAAGAGCCTTCAGGCCATGCATGTGACCTTTCAAGTGACTGATGCCAAAAGGTCACTGGATCTATGCATGCCATGAGTCATAATATGATTGGCTAGGACCATGATGTTTAATGAATGCACATGTTGGTTTGAATCCACTGCTGGGTCTTCCATAATTTTCACACTATTTAACATATTAATTTTAGGGTAGTTTCTCCATAGTTTTGGGCCTCTAATTAGTGTTGATATTCAAATTGCCATAACTTCTCATCCAGGAGGAGTTTCTTAGAGAATAGTATACCATTGCAAATGTATCGATGAGACCTACACAACCGTGTTGTTTGTAGCATATTTAGGACGTCATAACTACATTAAAAACATAAATAGATTCAAGAACATCCAACTGTGATTGATGAGAGCCTGTAAGAGATCCAACTATCATATTACTTCTTAGAAATTCTAGGTGCTTCTTTGGTCATCATAGGTAGTACCACTATTTTCTCATACATCCATTTTGATATAAATGACATATTTCTATCAGCAAAGATAACACTATGTGTAGAAATTTATTTACATTCCCATTTCTAGCTCAAAAGTGTCTCAAAAGTTTTTAAAAATCTAAGGTGCTCGATTCTCCCATCTAAAAATATGAGGACATCATTTATGAATAATATGTGGGTGAGAGAGCATTGAATAGAGATAGAAATTCCTTTATAGAGAGAAATATTCTTTGAATCATAAATAAGTTTTCTGAGGCCTTCTACCACAAGGAGGAAAAGTAAGGGAGAGAGATCACATCCCTATCTAAGTCCCCATTCTACATTGAAAAAAGTAGTGGTTATTGCATTGATTAGAATAGTTGTGTAAGTAGAGGAGATATAATTTAAAATCCAATTGACAATGGAATGAAAAATCCCAACATGAATGAGGAGTCTGAGATAGAACCCATTGACCTAATCAAAAAGTTTAGATAGGTTAAAATTTTATAAAACAACCTATTGTTTTCTGGTGTGAATGAAATGGAGAACTTCTTGGGCTAATAAAATAATTTCTTCATGAATTTTTCCACCTAATAAAAATTGAAACTGTTAAAGAGAGATGTTCCTTGATGAAACATCCTTCTCTCTCTAAGTTATGATATTTGATATGAATTTATAGATGGTGTTGCACAATGATATGGGTCTGAAAAAAATAAAGGTATCTAGATGGCCTGATTTGGGAATCAATTTGATAAAAGTAGAGTCAAAAGGGGTGGGAATTTGTCTAGTAGAGTGAGAGTGTTCCACCACTCCTAGTGTTGGGAATCATGATTTTCATTAGACAAAAACCCGCAAGTGTTAGTCAATGATCAGATTTCTAGATATAAGGATCCACGAGAGGTGGTAAGTCCATGTCATGAAAAACACGGGGAGAATTGGTTTATCCAATGTCCAACAATCTCCCCCCCAACATGAGCCGGGTGTGTATCGAACTCGTGACCTATGCTCTGATACCACTTGTTGGGAATCACAATTTTCGTTGGACCAAAACCCGTAGGTGTTAGTCAACAATCTCGTCGCCAAAGATAAGGATCCACCAAAGTCGGTTAGTCCATGTCACGAAACACGTGAGGAGCATCGGTTTCTCCAAAGTCTAACACTTAGTAGGAAATTGTTAAAGAGAGTGCACATACAGGTTGTTAGAATTTTTTTAATATTTGTGGAAAAACTGTGAACAGTTTTTGAAACCAACGTTTCGGACTAACTTAGTGAGTCCATCATCAGGGCAATGTGATTTGTATTTTGACAAGAGAGAGCATGAAATCATGGAGCTATTAATAGTTAATTGAGAATTTATTTTTTTTTTATGTCGTCTTTTATTGTCGTTTTCTTTTTATTATTTAAATGACTAATTAATTATTATAATTTTTTTTGATATATTTAAATTTATTTATTTATTTGTTTATTTTATTTTATTTTATTTTATTTCTTTATTTATTTATTTATTTTAATTCATGTTAATTATATGTTATATATTTAAATTCTTTGCTATGTATTAAATGTTTTGTTAATAATATATACAAATAAATAGGGTGTTAGTTGTGATTAGTTTTAATTTTGGTTATAATTAATTTATGAATGTTTGTTAATTACTCATTAAATTCTATATATATTTACTTTTTTTTTATTTAATAAGGGTTTCTAGCTGTTACTTAGTTTTAGCCCGTCATCTCTGTTCAAGTTGTTGGAGGATTTTTCAATTTCAATTGCCTCTTTCACCCTTGTTTTAAGATAATGGTCTTCTTTGTGAATTAATTTTGCCTGTTCCATACAAATATAGTGTCAGGAAGAACATGCATGCCCTGCTAGACCTAATTTTTCAGACCTGTCTCTTGCAATATCATTAGTGTGTTCTTTTAACCTTATGCCCAAGGATCTCCCCGTTTCACCTATATATACTTTTCCACATGAGCAGGGAACAAAGTATACTCCTTTGAGTATAGGAAATTCCCCAGAAAAACATATCTTTTAAGGTAGAATTTGATTAGAAGGCCAACCATTATAGGAATTTTCCCCTTCTAGAAAGTATGCAAACATAATCAACTTCAGGCTTTGTGACTTCAACCATTAGGCTATCATTGTCCCTCTAATTAAAAAACCTAGGGAAAAGGTTTGTTACTTTTAAAATGTAATCAATAGTAGCTCTTATGTTCTAGTGGAGTAATTCCTTAAAATAATTGCACCCTTCTGATGAAATGTCTTGGAAGGAGGAGATAATATAGCCATTCTTTCTTTTAATCTCCAAAATAGTATTTAAGGTTTTCCTATCTTTTCCAATCGTTTGAAAATATTTCAAGTTCTTTTCCCTGGAGTGAAGAAAAAGGGTTCAACTCTTCATGCACCATTTCTTATCTTAATCAAAAAGGATTTTCCTTCATACAGATTCAAGAGATTTTAGATAAGCTTAATGCTCATAAGACGATCCCTTTTCAGCATGGTTTTCGAAGGTGGAGGACACAGATTTTTCTATTCCCACCAGTGCTTGGGAGTCCCTGTCACTTTTTTCATTGAACAACGTAAAATGACAAATTTTGAAACCTTTAGGTTCTTGTAAAACTGGATCTGGGGAGATTCAAGAATGCCAGGGGAGAAGGGTCACCAATTAATTTTATTAGGAGGTCACACAGGGAGGGGTCTTCAAACCAATGAGAATTCAATTTAAATGGTTGGTAAGTTATGGAAGGGAGGGGGGAAATTCTAGGAGGATTAGATGATGGTTTGTGTCTTGTCATATAGGGACCCACTATTGCATGTTAAGATTTAGATTGGACATGACATAAGCAATTAGAGAGTGATCAAGGTGCTTAGAAATTTTATCCTACCCAACATGATTGCTTGAATAGGTGGGGATAGGTTTAAAGGGAAATATATCAATAAGGTATACTCCATAGAAGTGTTAAATGAAATAATTGGAGAAGGTGTCCTAGTCGGCAAAGGCACCCAAGGTTTCTAAGTCTCCCAAAGTAAAATTTAAATCTCCTCCAATGAATGTAATGAGATGTGAAACTTAAATTCTCTTAAAAACATTTCTCTAGAAAGGGTTCATTTCAATATATGGACTATATATGTTTATTCCTTAAAAATATTTGTTCAAATCCATAGAGAAAAATAAAAGGTTAAACCCAAGCAAAGTGACCATGTTGAAAGAAAAAAAAATACAGTGGGAGTTCCACCCACAGACAAGTACCCATTTGAATTCCCAAGATCATCTTGTGAGATGAAATCCCATTGTCAAAGCAGGGGTTTGAGGAGGGACGCCTCCTTATCTCAACACCAATTTTTTTTAGGGTTGGCTAGGCCCTTGCAATTCAAAGAGAGAATAATCACTTGGAATCCATCTCAAGGGCTTCAACACTAATGGCCCCATTAATGGTGCACTATCTCCCTAAATGAATTTTCAAGGATGCATAATGCTAATCATGAGAGAGATGGGATTTTCATCCCCTCATATTAGGTTTGTGGTCCATAACTTCTAAAGGCCCTAGCCCAGAGCTATGATCTAGAACAAAATCCTATGAGGAGTCAAAGGATGAGGGAACCCAAGGTCAAGAGAGGAAGTGAAGATTGTTGGGTGGGGGAGAGGGTATCGTAGAGGTTTGAGAAGAAGGTGGTTGGAAAATGGAAAGATCATCCAGTGGAGAAGATAAAATAAGGGAGGGGGTAGGTAAGCTGAAAGAGAGAATGGGATAATTTTAGGGAAGAGAGAGGGAAGGGAGGGGGGTAGAAGTGGGAACAAAGGATACATGAGAAATGGAAGAGTGCATAAAACTAGAGGAAGGAAAAAATCATTCAAACAGAATGAGGATGACGGATCGAGAGTTCCATACCTTGAGTATAGGGAGCCTCTATAGTGGACGATTAAGGGACAATGCCACCTTCCACACCTTTGGAGAGAGATGGAACAGGGTCCAAAGGAAATGGACCTTTATCATATCCCGACAGAGATCTCAAAGGATTTTCAAACTGAGTTTCTTCCTTTGTGAAAATATGATTTTGAGTTGGGGAGGAAACCCAAAGTAGGGAGAAAAAGAAGAGATTTTCCTTGCAAATCCATTTCCTTCAAGATTTCCTAATTTGGAATTCCTTGCTCAAATGACCATAGGTTTGGCAATGACCATATTTGAAGGGAATTCCTTCATAGTCCAGACTTTGTCTATGAATGAGTCATCTTATGTTTATGGTGATGGATTATGGTACCCTGAAGATATATTTAGGCCCACCAAAACCCAAGTCATACCCATATATTTTGTTTGTTGGTAGGAGATATTAGCATATTAATAAAACCCCAATGTGTTCCCTATTTATTTAAAACATTAGGCAACCAAAAAAACAAAGTAAAACCCAATAATATTACCAATATTAGCATAATGGAAAACTTCTCTGAGTGGGCACCAAAAATGATCAACCACTCTTTTACAAAGAGGGCTTGTGAACCCCATGACTAGTGTCCCTTGAGGATTTTCTTTGTGTCCTTTTTAGACCTGGTTATCCACCCCATCTAGCATTTAGCTAGGATCAAGTAATAAGGGGAGTAGCCAAATAGAAGGAGGAAGTCCAACTCTATCCACTAGTGAAGAACTACCATTGACATATGCTTACTAGAAAATCTTCCTACCCCCACTGAGTTTTCCATTTTATGGATATCATTGAGATGGATATCCTTTCCTAGGGTGAGACTACTTTCCTCAACCTTCTGATTGATCATTTTAGGTTAGATTTTGAGGCTTCACCACTAGCTATAGCCACCTAAGGTAAGTGTCATGGGTTGAAACCACCAGAATGCAAATCTAGGGTTAGTAAACTACAAAGAAAATTGGTAAGGGAAATTCCCCTAGAGAAACAAGGGAGTAATATAGATGAGTGGAAATTGGAAATATCTAGGGTAACAAATTCAAACTACTAGGAATAGGATGCATATGGGGGGAGGGACAGGTCAAAAATGTACCTCAGAGTGGGAAAGGGAAAGGGCCTTGGGAGAGTAGATAGGTTGGAGAATAGGAAATCAACCCGAGACATGTTCACAACTACAAATGTCAAAGGGTTCTTAGAGTACGGCAATGAGGGTGTTGACGAAAAGGACTTTTGGGGGGGGGGGGGGGGGGGGGTGGGGCTTACACCATCGAGGGCTTGCAAGCTTTCCTAGGAGGGAGAGAGGTGTCGAACATGGTTATGGGAGGGGAAGCCTAGATTTGGGTTCCCTCTAGAGGATCCAACATGTAGTTTACAAGGTTTATATCCATTCGATCATCTCTACAAACCCTACCTACCTATATTTTATCATCTTTATTCATCTCTTTTCATTTATATTAATATTTACAACTTCTCAATTTTTTTCTCATATTTACATATTTTTATTCGTCATTGCAAATTTTGGTTTTTTCGAACTCATATCCCCTTGTTTGAAATTGGAAGTTAGTATAAATAATTAATAATAGCTTATCATTTTTATTCTATATTCATAAATTTTCACTTTTTCCACTCATATTCATGTGTTTAAAAAATAACCAGTTACTTTTTATCATTTTTATTTTATCTTCAAAGTTTTTAGTTTTTTCCACGTGTTTCCCATGGCTCTTTTTATGAGGTCGATTGATCTTCGTAAATTAGTTTTGGAAGAAATCCTCATCTATTGGTTGGCTCTCGCTAGTGTACCAAGAACAATTCTAAACAAAATTAAAAGTTTATTTTACTATTTTCTTTGGAAAGGAAAAAGACAGAAAATGATACATATAGCAAGCTAGAAACACATTGTTAAAGAAATGAAAATGGGATTCATGGCGGCTCAAAAACATTTTCATTTTTTGCAAAAGCCCTAGATGTTAAAAGTGTTTGGAGGAGTATGTTTGATGTTAGTCTATGGGGAACTATGATATACACAAGTACTAGAAGAATCAAAATGTCAAAAAAATGGGTTCAATCAAAGGCAAAATCATGGCAAGGAGGGTCAAATATTTGGAAGGCGTTGGTATCAACTTTTGACATAATTAAAAAACACTTCTTTGCCAAGTGTGATATGGATGAAAAATAGACGTAAGAAAGGATCCATGGATAGCAGTTTATTTACTCAAAAGAATCTCATTGAATTTGGTAGTGGCATTAAATTATAGAGGCATTTATTTTCTTTGTGAAGCAGTTGATCCTGAAGCTAATGAGATGTTCTTGAGACCTTGGAAATTAGCTAATTCTCTATGCCTCTAAGGGAATCTAGTGCGGAAATGGAAAAAATTTGTCTTGCAACTTGCAAAGAATGCCATTATACTAAGTAGAGACCTAAACAAACTCATGTGGAAAATGAACAAAGAATGCAGGGTGGTGACGATGAAAGTAGTCTATGAAGTGGTGGTGACAAAAGAAGTAGAGCCAACCCCATTTTAGTGGTATAAATTTATTTGGAAGTGGTTTTTTCCTTTAAAGATACACCTCTTGCAATGGCTAACGCTAAATAATGAGATCCTCATGCAAGGTAATCTCGATAGGTAGGTTAGGAAGGGCCTACAAGATGCCCACTCTATTGTCATAATCAAGAGTCACTAACACATCTAATCATGGACAATGTATTTTTGCAGGCGGTGTGGAGAATGATTTTGTTTGAGGAGGATTATGTGGGGACGTGGTCAAGTAGGTTGTTAGGGGGATGCCTCACAAAGTGGAAAAAATCCTCAACCTTGGAGCATCTTTCTAGCCTTCTAGGGTTGGTCTTATGGCATATATGGTTACATTGGAATAGAACCATATTTTATAATCAAATCCAAAATATTTGACAAGTGGTGCAAAAAACTAGAACAATAATGAAGGAGCTTAGCATAGAGGTTTTAAAGAAGAAAAGAAGAATTCCAATTAGACCCAAGATAAATACTTCAAAATCTTGGACCTTCTTTATGTCCAATCTTAGCAGACTTATTAGAAAAATATTCACTTCATATTATTAGAGTGTGTCTTCTTAGTTCATCAAATAGTTACCAAAACAAAAGAGACAAGAACACAAATTGTCGGATTTCTGCCAAGGCCAAAATATCTGACTCTTTGAGAGGAAAACCCGCATAGAATTCTTCTTAAAGAGATTCCAATTGAAGAATATCAAGACCATGACCCTTGACCTATTAGGCCACTCCAAGACCAAGACACCAATCCTCTTCATTGTCACTGTTGAGATCATCATCATCACTGCTACTACACCGAGGTCATTAGTATTGGACCAATAAAGTAATTACAGCTGCACCATTGTTGCACATTCACCAAGATCATTGTTGCACTTTCACTGAGATCCTTGGTTCTCCTTCACTGAGATTATTCCTGCACTTTCAATGATACTTTTACCATAATAATGGGATCTTTATATATGAGAGATGCACTGAGATCTTTATCTATATCATGACCTTGTAACAACAACTTCATCAAGATCATGAATGAGATCATGATTACCATTATGTTGAGATCATGAATGCTGATAGAGAGAGTGTTTACTGTGATATCAACGAGTTCCTTATCATCTCAATTGTTGGCTTGTGTTATATTCTTTCCACGACTAGCCCAAGTAGTTAACTGAGGGGTTATAAGGGGGGTGGAGCCCCGCCTTCATTGCGCCAATTGCATAGCAGGGGGAGTCACATGGGGTTTGAGGGGTGTAGGTAACCCAACTCTATGGGGTCCAGGGCAACGCCCTGAAAAAATTTGTTTTTGGACCCTATATTAGGTTGGGCGGACCTACCTATGGTTTTGTGCATGATTTTTCGCACATGGTTTTGGACGCGATGGTTTTCGATCCATGGTATTGGATGCTTCGGCATGTATAAATATGTATTGTAACAATGAAAGGAACATAATGAAAAATCAAGCTGGTGGTCCCGGTTTTGGGATCCAGGGGAAAATCTTTGTGTATGTGTGTTTTATGTGTTATGCTCTCGCATTTTTTATTTTCTGTGTTTTAGAATTCGTATGTAGGTAATTTATGTACGGGGTTAAAACCTACATTTGGTATTGGACCTGTTTTGGCTTCAAGGGGATGCCTTGTTGCTAAGGGGTTTCACTCGGGCCTATGGTAGACCCTGTTCAGAGGGAGATCTGCGAGATCGATTCTAGTGGTGAAAGAAGATGGCGAGCAATGGAAATATAGAGATCGAGAAACTTAATGGCCAAAGTTTTGAGTTGTGGAAACTCAAGATGGAGGATCTGTTGGTGGATAAAGATCAGGGGATCGTGGTAGATCTGGGTACTAAACCAACGGGAGTGTCCAATGAAGAATGGAAGAAGTTGGATCAGAAGGCAAAGAGCACAATACAATTGTGTGTCTCAGATTCAGTATTGCAGAATGTATCAGGGGAAGCTATGGTGAGGCTTTGTGGGACAAGTTAGGGAATTTGTACCAATCTAAGTCTTTGGTGAATAAACTATTCCTGCAGAAAAATATGCATAACCAAGATGGAGACTCGGTGACAGAGCATCTGAACGCATTTAATACTGTAGTAAATAAGTTATTATCTGTTGATATTAAAATTTCAGATGAAGATAAGTGCATCAGTTTGTTGTGTTCTCTAGCAGATTTGTGGGATAGTCTCGTTATTGCAATAGGTAGTAATGCAACTGCCTTGCAGTTTGATGAAATAGTCTCATCCTTGCTGACGGAGGAGATGAGACAGAAAAATATGGAGATCCAGAATGGTGATGCCTTGTTTGTACGTGGACAGTCCCATAACAAAAACAAAAATAAGTCATCGAGTGGGAGAACTAAAGCTATAGGGAGATCTAAATCTCCAGGGAAACCTGTAAAGGTGGTGTGCTAGAAATGCGGAAAGGAATGGTACTACAAAAGGGATTGCAAATCTAAAGCTCCTGACAAAGGAAAGGGATCTGATGATGCTCCTTCTGCAGAGGTCAAAACCACCTCAGATGAAGGTGGGGATGTGTACTTGGCTTCTTCAAGTACACATGTAGATCATGAGGCATGGTTGATTGACTCAGGTGCATCCTTTCACTTCACTCCCCATAGAGAGTGGTTCTGCGAGTATGAGAAATATGATGGTGGTGATGTCTTCTTGGGGGATGATAGGAAGGCTAGAATCGTTGGTCGTCTAAAAGTAAAGTTGAATTTGCAAGGTCGAAGGGTTAGAACACCTATGGGTGTTATGCATATTCCTGCATTGGCCTGAAATGTGATTTCCATAAGAAAGCTGGATGATGCAGGTGTAAAAATAGTGTTCGAGAAGGATACCTGCAAAATGGTTCGGGGAGCATTGGTATTGATGTGGGGAGTTCGGATTGGAACTCTGTACAAGCTGCAAGGTAGCACTATTATTGATGCATGCAACAGTTCTGTGGTTCTTGAAAGTGGAGCACAAAATCTAGTGGTCTCTAGAGAGAAGATCATGCTATGGCATCAAAAGCTTGGACATATTGGAGAGAAGGGCCTTCGAATACTTCATGGTAAAGATATGGTTGAAGATATGAGTAATAGCCCTCTAGATTTTGATTTCTGTGAAAATTGTGTATATGGGAAGAAAAATCGGGTGAGTTTCCCCTCTGGTGGTAAGAGGGCGAAACATATATTAGAACTTGTGCACAGTGTTGTGTTTGGACCTGTGAAGGTTCCATCACTCGGTAAGTCTATGTACTATGTATCATTTATAGATGACTTCTCAAGGAATACATGGATATATTTCCTTAAGAAGAAATTTGAATCTTTAACAGGTTTAAAGAATTTAAGGCTCTAGTGGAAAACCAGACAAAGAAGAAGATAAAGGTGTTGAGGACAGATAACAGTGGAGAGTTTTGCAGCAAGGAATTTGAAGAATTCTGTAAGAAGTATGGTATAGCACAACAGAAGACTACTCCATACACACCTGGGAAAAATGGAGTTGCTAAAAGAATGAACAAGACGTTGATGGAAATGACAAGAAGCATGTTCAGTGGTGCCGAGTTAGGATAGGAATTCTGGGCAGAGGTGGTGGATACAACATGTTACCTGGTCAACATACCACCTTCATCAGCATTAGACGATAAGACTCCATAAGAGGTATGGACTGGTAAGAAACCCTCTCTTTCACATCTGAGGGTATTTAGATGTGATGCATATGTACATGTTCCAAAGGAGAAACAAACCAAGTTGGATAGTAAATCTGAAAAGTGCATCTTTATTGGGTATAACGATGGTTTAAATCGTTATAAGCTTTCGAACCCAGTAATAAGGAAGGTTGTGTGCAACCGAGATGTGGTGTTTAGAGAGGTGAAAGATGTTATTAAACATGAATTCCAACCAAAGGAAGCAGAGAAGATAGAGTTTGAGCTAAAGGAGGAAGAATAAGACTTTACAGTAGAGGAGGAATCAGAAGATGAAGAGCCACAAACTCCGGGTGTGAGAAGATCAGTTCAAAAAAGAAGGCAGCCAAAAAGGTATAGTCCATCTGCTTTCTATTCAAATTTTTCTTTATCTATTACTGATGATGATCCTAGAACTATGAAGGAAGCAGTAGATACAGAGGATGGAAAACTCTGGAAAGAGGCCATGGTTGATGAAATGCCATCTTTGCACAAAAATGAGGCTTGGGATCTGGTGGAGTTGTCGGCTGGAAGGAAACCCATTGGTAGCAAATGGGTGTTCAAGAAGAAGACAAATGCAGAAGGAAAGGTGGAGAAATACGAAGCTCAGTTGGTAGCGAAAGGTTATTCCCAGGTGTCGGGAATTGATTTTGGTAATATTTTTTCTCCTGTTGCCAAGGTAACTTCTATTAGATTACTTTTATCTGTTGCTACTACTTTTGATTTTGAAGTAGAACAAATGGATGTGAAGACAACATTTCTTCACGGTGATCTGGAAGAGGAGATCTACATGAAGCAACCTGAAGGATTTGTGGTGAAGGGTAAGAAAGAATTGGTATGCAAGTTAAAGAAGACTTTGTATGGGTTAAAACAGTCGCCAAGGATGTGGCATCAGAAATTTGATACATTTATACTGGGACTTGGCTTCACAAGAAGCAAAGTAGATCACTATGTGTATTTTAAATTAATTGGTAACCGTGTTATTTACCTAGTCTTCTATGTGGATGATATGTTGCTTGTTGGAAATGACAAAGAAATTATCCAAGATTTGAAGACCCATTTGTCCTCCAAATTCGACATGAACGATCTTGGAGCTGCAAACTATATTTTGGGCATGGAAATTAAAAGAGATCGGATAAAGAGGAAGCTCTTGTTAGACTAGAGGAAGTATGTCGAGACAATATTGCAGAGGTTTAATATGTAGGATAGTAAACCGGTGAAGGTTCCTATTCCTGTAGCTGTAAAGTTATCTGCTGAACAGTGTCCCAAGACACAAGAAGAGGAATAGGACATGTGTTAGGCCCCTACACTACTAGTGTAACCCCTTATTGTTATTAGTATAACCCACTTATTATATTGATGTGCCCATGTAGTGCCCATATTGTTACTATTGTGCCCCATAGAAGCCCACTATTGTTATTATTGTGCCCTTACATTATTATTGTTATGTCGACTCTGATTATGTTATAACCTCTTGGACTCGTATATATAGAAAGGAGGTCTTTTCATTTGTATCATCCAAGAATTGTTCATTTATGTAATTTAAAGGAGGTTGCCCCCTCGAAGAGGCTGAATTCTAAGGCATTGATCTATCTTTTCTATCTTTTCTTGACCTGGTTTCATAACATTTGGTATCAGAGCTTTGGATTTTAGGGTTTCGCTGCTCCAAACAGGTCATCGTGGAATTTTCGCTATAACTTTCTTTCTGTGACGTTTCAGAAGTCGCCAAAAAAATTCATTTGAGAAGAAATTGTGCTGAACCTTGGGTCCGAATGTCAGAGCTTTTAGCGCGATATTTGTGGAGATATGATCTGAGGAATTTGGTCTTTTTCCAGACTCTTGAATTACATTCAAAACAGGTGACCTGGTGAAAATCGTCATAACTTTCTCTCTGGGGATCGGATTGAAATTTCGTAAGAAGTTATAGAAAGAGGACGGAATTTAGTTTCTTGTATGCATTTTTTAGATCCAAAGGTTGAAACAGTGACTTGTGGCACGTCATACAAGTTCCCTCTATTGAACTAGTCTATAATCAGGTCAGCTTGGGAGATTGTGCATAACTCTTTCTTGGAGAATCCAAGTTGGATCAGACTGGTGGCATTGGAAAGAGGACACAGAGGGCTACTACATGTCACAATTTTAGAACTTAAAGATCCGAAAGTACAAAGTTACAGTAGTCTCAAGGTAGAGCTCCTAAAATCAAGAAAAAGAAAGATGAGGAAGTTTGATGGCAAGGATCTGGTAAATTGGATACTTCAGATGGAGCAATATTTTGATATACATGGTGTACAACTGTTACAAAAGGTATGTATTGCATCTTCATATTTAGAACCAGATCAATTTTTTATGGTACAAAGGGCTTTGTTCTCGTAAACAACTTGTTACGTGGTCAATTTTCATGAAGGAAATGATAGCACATTATGAGGATACAAAGAGCAACACCTTCTTTAGAGCAACACCACAACAATTGGAAAGAGTAAAAGGGCTTTGTGACATAGTGGAAAGCAAAATTATGGAAACCAGGAAGTGTACCCCTCACAACTATAAAGATGGAAGTGTTGTTTCTCCTAGCCTTCCACAACCTACAAGGTTTACACCACAACAATTGGAAGAAAAAAGAGAAAAAGGGCTTTGTTACAATTGTGATAGCAAATGCACTAAAGGTCATAAGTGTTCCGAGAAGAAATTATTTTACATAGAATATGAAGAGGAGGAAGAAAAGGATAAAGAAACAATAAAAGAAGAAGATATACGCCAGGACCCCACCCCAGAGAAAGAAGAAATGAATCAGACCATATCTTGTAAAGCATTGGCAAGAATTACCACTCAAACTCTCAAGATAGAAGGACATATCAAGAAGAAAAAGGTGAAAGAAGTGAAAGATCATATCAAGAAAGAAGAAATGAATCCAACCATATCTTGTAATTCATTGTTCGAAATTACCACTCCTCAAACTATCAAGATAGAAGGACATATAAAGAAGAAAAATGTTCAAGAAGTGAAAGATCACATCGAGCATCAAGAAATAAATCCGACCATATCTTGTAAAGGATTGGAAGAAATTACCACTCCTCAAACTCTAGAGAAAGAAGGACATATCAAGCAGAAAAAGGTTCAAGCAGTGAAAGATCACATCGAGCATCAACAACAAGTTCTCCAAAAGGATAATGCCACTTCGGTGCAAAATCAAACGAAACAACAGGCACTTAAAAAATGGCGACCTTACCGAATGGGAAGACTCTTCAAGGATGAGGATGTGGAAGCATTATTTTGTGCTATTTATATTATCCAACCAGATTGGATAAACGAAGCAAGGGATGAATGGAAGAAGGACGAAGAAGTATGGCCACTTATTCAAAAGTTGCAAAAGATCCCAATTCAAACAATATTTCCAGAAATTAAAGAGGAAGGAAAAATCATATTGGAACCTGGAGCAGTCATAGAAACAAGAACCCGACAGCTACGAAATCGATCAATTTCAGAGTATCTCATCAAGTGGAAGAACTTACCCGCTGAATATTCCACATGGGAGGACAAGAATTTTATACAGAAGCGTCAAGAACTACTCAAGCGTTGAGGACAACGCTTTTTGAAGGAGAGGGGCATGTTAGGCCCCTATACTACTAGTGTAACCCCTTATTGTTATTAGTATAACCCACTTATTATATTGATGTGCCCATGTAGTGCCCATATTGTTACTATTGTGCCCCATAGAAGCCCACTATTGTTATTATTGTGCCCTTACATTATTATTGTTATGTCGGCTCTGATTATGTTATAACCCCTTGGACTCATATATATAGAAAGGAGGTCTTTTCATTTATATCATCCAAGAATTGTTCATTTATGTAATTTAAAGGAGGTTGCCCCCTCGAAGAGGCTGAATTCTAAGGCGTTGATCTATCTTTTCTATCTTTTCTTGAGCTAGTTTCATAACAACATGTCCCATGTTCCATATGCAAGTGCAGTCGGTAGCCTGATGTATCCAATGGTCTATACTAGACTAGACATTGCACATGTAGTAGGAGTATTAAGCAGGTTTATGTCAAAACCATGGTAGGAGCACTAGATAGCAATGAAGCGGGTTTTCAGGTATTTGTGTGGCACTAGTGATTATGGTTTGTGCTATCAAGGAAGACCAGGATTGGACAAAGTGTTAAATATTTGTGGTTTTGTTGATGCAGACTAGGCTAGAGATCTAGATCAGAGAAGATCTACAAGTGGCTATGTGTTTAACCTATTTGGAGGTGCAGTTAGTTGGATGAGTAAGAAAAAATATGTAGTGGCACTATCAACTACAAAGGTAGAATACATGGCAGCCACTCATGCAAGAAAGGAAGTAGTTTGGTTGCAGAGATTGTGTTCAAGTATGGGGTTAGTACAGGGAGCTATAAGGATAGACTGTGACAGCCAAAGTGAAATTTTCTTGGCAAATAACCCTACATATCATTCAAAGACAAAGCACATTGATGTTCAGTATCACTTTGTGAAGGATATGATAGAAGACAAAAAGGTGTTTCTAGTAAAGGTGGACACTTTGAAGAATACTTCAGATACATTGACAAAATCTGTGAGCTCTGAGAAGTTCTCTTGGTGTAGAGAAACAATGGGCATTGCAAGGCTGGATAAATGACTAAGCTCTCTTGTGGCTCCCTGTGGAAAGAAAACAACAAATGGGAGAATGTTGGGTTGTGTTATATTCTTTCCACAACTAGCCCATATAGTTAACTGGGGGTTAGAAGGAGGACGGTGCCCCCCCTTCGTTGCGCCGATTACATAGTGGGGGGAGTCATAGGGGGTTTGAGGGGTGCAGGTAACCCCACTCTATGGGGTCTAGAGTAGCGCCCCAGGAAATTTTGTTTTTGGACCCTATATTAGGTTGGGCGGACCTACCTATGGTTTTGTGCATGATTTTTCGCACATGGTTTTGGATGCGATGGTTTTCAGTCCATGGTATTGGATGCTTGGACATGTATACATATGTATTGTAGCAATGAAAGGAACATAATGAAAAATCAAGCTGGTGGTTCCGGGGATTGGGATCTAGGGGAAAATCTGTGTGTATATGTGTTTTATGTGTTATGCTCTCCCATTGTTTATTTTCTGTGTTTTAGAATTCGTACGCAAGTAATTTCTGTACGGGGTTAAAACCTACATCAACTATGCCAATATTCTGACTATGTCTACTCCCTACACCGAGATCTTTCATCATTGTAGTACCCATCTGAAGAACAAAGATCTATGAGATTGTGAGTTCTTTCGACTGTAATTACCCACGAGATTTTAGAGGTATCCAAGTTCTTTTTCTACCTGTAATACAGATTTTACACACTTATTTATAGTAGTTAGCCTCCATAATAAGTCGACATAAGATAGTGAACTATTATGTATTTATTATATGAGCCGACATGAGTTCCTTTGTACATTTAGAGGCCAATATAAGAAGAGGACTGTGTGCTTGTCATTGGAGGGCTAATGTTTATGACTCAAATATATTTTTCACATGCCCAAGAAGAGCTTCTTCATACGGCATTGACTCTTTGACTCAATAATATGTCCTAAGGCTCTCAATGGGAGTCACTAACAAATAAACCTCTTGCTTATGAAACCCATATCGCAAGGCATACAAAAACAATTTTATTCCTTTTATTTCATCATTTACAAAGATCATGTCATTATGAAGACCGAAGCTAGTTACACTTTATTCAACACTCCATCTTAACTAGGGAGGTATTCATAATGGTACTTGGTCATTCTCAATCTAAAGAATTTCTTATAGGAAGAATCAGATTGGTACCCCATTAATATAACATCATAGTAACCAAAATTGTTTCCACAACAAGGCCTTGACTAACAACTCTATCTCTCATTAGATCGAAGCACAGTGTTGGCAAGACCAATGACTATAGACACATTCATAATTGTCTCTCAAGGTACATACCCACCAAGGTATTCACTAAGTATGATCTTCTAGGAATATTCTTATCTTGGGTTCCCAACCCTCAAATAATATCAGTTCTCTTGCCTACTCTTATCTTGGATTCCCTACACATCCTCCAAGAGCATGAGATGTTGGATGATTACCCAATCCTCCATTATTTATTCCCAAGTGAAGACAAGAATGTTGTGTCCTGTTGTAAATACTGAGGGGAGGGTGAATCAATATTCCTTAGAAATCAGCACTTTTAAATCTTTTCAGAGCATTAGTTATTCTTCAATTATCAATAATGTTTATGTAGTAATAATAGTAAATAAAAGAACACAGTAGGCACAAGAATATTAGGTGGAAAACCCCCTACGGGTCAAAAACCACCGAACGCTTTTCTAATAAATTCTTTAATCTTCATCCCCAACTGAAATGAAAGCAACGACTTCCTATAATTCTAGAAAATCATTCTTCTCCAGCTCCCACTGGAAGGATTCCCCATTGGCTTGTTTTCTTCAGTAATCCACTGAATGGATACCCTAAAACCCTAGTGAGCCACAACTCACCCTAGCACCACCCTACCAGCCTGAAGTGTTCACATGCCCCAACCTGTAGGTGACTTCATACACATGCCTATCACCTCCCTGCCACACTATAATGATTGAAATAAGACAATATTGTGGATTCTCAAACTAGAGACAACAATCCACGATACTTTAAGATGTACAATCATTTTCGTGTACTTGACCAAATACCCAATCACTCTATGACCTGCAACTCAACCATGACATCATCCCAACAGTGACTCCTATACCTCCCAACACTGCCTCTTCGACTCTAGGCAAAATGACTCTTTTACAAATGACTCTTTTACAATCCTTACAATGATGACTCTTTTACAAATGACTCTTTTACAACTTTACAATGATGACTCTTTTACAAATGACTCTTGGCCTTGATACTTCTTCACAATATGCAGATGGTTGTCATGTCTTCAAAGGATGTCCTGTTGAATCTTGGCCTTGATACTTCTTCACAATATGCAAATGGTTGTCATGTCTTCAAAGGATATCCCACTGCAATGCTTCCTTTGATTTGATACCTCAACTCTTGAATGATTTCTTGATGTTGTGATTGAATCTATGCAAAATTTGCTTGGCAAAACCAAACCCAAAACAAAACAAAATTCCCTTCAACTTACCTCTTCTTGAAAAGCCCATGTAAGTGAATAATAATAAATAAATACAAATTATAGTTATAATACTACCTGAAGTGTGCTTGTCACTTTTGTTGTTGACTTGTTGCAGCAGTAGAAAAAGACCCTCACTCTTGATATAGACATGTAATCTATGCAAGACTATATCCAAAACTGACCTAAAGATATATAAAATAGAAACTGGTGACATACCCTAGAATTGTGATGAACCAAGTTCTAAGTACAACAAAAGAGACCATTCTATCAACTATGACAAGACAAGTAACATGAACTTACAACATCTTATAGATTTAGCAGACTTCGTGTAGCATCAAATGTGTAGTATCAAGAATAGTACATCCGAAATGTGGTATTAAAACTAATTGTGACATATAGAGAAATAGAGATATAGACGAGACCCTGTATATACTTAGGTTGTCCTGCAAAAACATATGTCAGAGATGATACTCAAAATTCAAATGTAAACACTAATCATACATACCTTTTTATAGGAGAGACTTACCCTTGACTATTGATGTGTGGTCCTTACTGCAGTGATCCTTGAATGCATGTTTTTTCTTGCATTCTAGGAGCTCGATATTGAACCTATTATATATATGTAATTTCGGATCTCTATGGTCTGAAATTTCATCCTATGGTAGCCCTATGAGTCCTCCTTCCAACCCCATAGGTCTGATCAAGATTGGATTCTTCAAGAAACATTTATGCTCAATCTCCCACGATGACCTGATTATAGACTGGTTCAGTAGAGCGAAGTTGTATGAAATTCCATGTGTCACTGTTACGACCGTCAGCCCTTAAAACGATACCCAACAAACTATAGTATGTCTTATTTTTTTCATTATTTATGAAATTTGAATCCAATGCTCAAAGATAATGTTATGACGATTTTCCCAACGTCACATGTTTGACATGGAATTTGGGAGCCTGCAAAACCCTAACTTCCTCAGATCATATCTATGAAAATATAAAGAATCAAGATCTGAAATTTGTTCACAAGGTTCATTAATATTTTGGCTCAAATGGGTTTTATTTTCCGCTTCTGAAGCTTCGAAGAAAAATGTTATAGCGCAAATTCCACGATGACCTATTTGAAGCCACAAAATCCATACTAGAGGAGGATATGAGGGTCATTATTTATATGAATGTCTTGAGTTGAGAGAGTCCTCAACAAGTGAATGTTAGAGGGATTTTAGGAGAAAAAAAAAACATTATTAATTATTGACTATTCAATGACCACAACCAATTATGAGTGTCATGCCACAAGCCCATAGGGTTTTAGTCCACTAACTACGGTTACTAACTTCAAACATGAATATCTCTCAAATCATGAAGAATTACTTGGTGTGCCATATATCAACGGAAACATATTGATGAGTAGAATCCATCAAGAAGATCCTTGACTCAAAATAGAGTAAGTTGTCAAGTCAAAATGACCATGCAATATCGGGGTAGCCCCTGGTGCTGCTTGGGTTGACATCAATGACAACCACTAATCAACAATGTCTATCCCTCCCTCTCAACTAGTGAGGATATACCCATCATGTGTCTACATTTATCTTCATGGAATTAATTAAGACTTATGGTTCTTAGTCCTGGTCTAGTGCATGACACATGAAACAGAAAATCACAACTATCACTCCCTCTTAATCAGGGGTGACTCAATCTAAGCTCCCTCTTAAATAGGGACTTTTCGGAACACCCTCTTAACCGGGGACTCTCCTTTTCATCAACAACTTCTTCCTCATGGGTCCTTTAGTTTGTTGATCAATTGTTTTTCCTTGGCATCATGGAATTTAATCAAGCTTCTTCCTTGTAGGGCATTAGCTATCCAACACTTTCCTTCTTTGTTCGTCATGTAATTCATTTCTTCATGGAAAGTGGCCTTATTGATACATATTTGGAATCTTCTTCATATGGCTACTTCTTCCTCATCATGTTTCTTTACGGAATTTCCATCAACCACATGAATGCTAGTTGTAATTGTACTTACAACTCTTGTGCCAGTAGCCCTGCATGAACTCTTCTATATATTATTCAAGAAATAAAAACATAACATTAACTCAAATTGTACCTTTTGAGATGGCTCTTCATCATGACATCTTTCTGTAAGTATCAACATCTTGCATACATGTTGAAACATCTCCCAATGATATCCATTGTCAAGGGTCTCCATCTTTTTTCAGACTTTCATCAGAGTCTTCATATCTTTCCTAGAGATTTCCTAATCAAATCTTCTTGGTATATTGGATGTTGATTTCCTTTATCATGGTTTCATATCTCACGATCTCTTCCTTCCTCACACATTCCATTCCCAGGAGCTTTCAATCAGAGTTTCTTAAATGTAGTCAGCCATCTCATACTTCATATGAATACATATTATGTTGATTTCATCTAATGTGACTTGTGCCTTTCTACATCCTTTCAGAGGAGGAGATCCTTTTCCCTTGATCATGCTTCTCAAGATAGAAGTAGTGACCCATGTTACCTGCAACCATATGACATGACTTTATAATATTAAATATAATCATACATACCTCATTTTACCTTTACGTCATCTAGGCTTCTTCCAGTAGCTTCCTTGATTGAAGTGTTTTCAATCCCTTGATCTGCTTCATTTCTCATGTCATTATAACATCATCCATTAATTCCACAAGTCGGAGTTTCTAATGAAACACTTACTTCCTCTCATGATTAGTGAATCCTCTGATGGGGATTCCATCAGAGAATATGTTGGCATTATGGCTAAAGTGTTGTCCTTGATGGCAACCCATTCAGGTGGTAGATCACTGTTCTTCATGTCAGCAGCAAAGGTTGATGATCAGCTCTCATTTTATTGAAAAATTATGAAGGACGCAGGAAGCCAGTTCAGAAGGTGCGTACCCGCAGGTACACCATGCAGGGTCCGCGTCCAGAGATGCAGGCCAGCCGTTCAGGGGGTGCGTCCACCCAGTGCACACATTTCAAGGCAGTAAAAAGCACGTGGGGGTTTCTTATGTTTTACTCTTGGTATTTAGCCGACGGTTTTGGGTTATTATGGTGTCGGCTCGTGGTATTGTTCCATGATTTTAGGAGGAGCTTGCCTATATAAAGCAAAGGAGATCATTTGGCTTGAGCATGGTTTTGGTTGAATATCTTATGAGGGCTAGATCTGGTCTAGATCTAAACAAAGCGAATCTACTGATGGACCGAGATCTCTTCGGCGCATGTTCAGATCTGTAGATCTGACTGTCTGGGTTACTTCTGAAGTCTTGAAATCATCTATGCCCGGAGGGATGCAGGTGCAGTAAGGGTTCAGGTGCGCCGGGACGCAGGCGCAGAAGGGTTCAGGTGCGTCGGGACGCAGGCGCAGAAGGGTTCAGGTGCGCCGGGACGCAGGCAGTTCAAAAGACTCAGAGCGAGGGACGCAGGCTAGCAGTTGAGCAGGATGCGTCCGGGACGCAGGCTAGCAGTTGAGCAGGGTGCGTCCGGGACTCAGGCCAGCAGTTGAGCAGGGTGAGTCCGGGGACTCAGGCCAGCAGTTGAGCAGGGTGAGTCCGGGACTCAGGCTAGCAGTTGAGCAGGGTGCTTACTTCTCTTAAAATCTTTGTTTATCATTGTTGTGTTCTGGGTTTGGTCCTATTATTGTTGATCTGGTTACTACAGTTGATTGGGTGATTCTCTTACTCTTGATGATCAATTGATGCTTATGGATCCAGTTTGAAAATTTATGAAAAGTGGTCCTTGTATGAAAATTGGATGAAATGTGACCTTTCAGATTATGGGTTGTGCTTCAGTGTATCCAGTATGAAAATTGATGAAACTTGGTACTTGGAGGAAAGAAGATTGTAGGCCGGCGCCTAGGTACTAGTATCTAAGCTAGTACAAGAGCTAAAGGAAATCTTTGAGCATTATAGCAGGTAGCAGCCTGCGTACTAGTAAATGGATCGGCTAGTACAAGAGCAAAGGGGGTTGTAGCTCCCGTACTGGTATAAGACTGCACCAGTACATATATTGTAAAAGGATTTTCTTATTAAGAAGAAGATTGAGATGACTTGCAGCAGGTGGTTTTCTCCCGCATTGGGTTTCCACCTTATATCATTGTGTTCATATGTGTGCCTTATGTGTGATGATCTACTTTATGTTACTGCATCTGTTAACTGATAATATGGTTGATAATGTCCTAATGCACTCATTCAAGATCGATTAACTTAATCTTAAGAAGTTGTGGAAGTAGCATATATGAATCTGATTATGGAATTGAAAATTTTTTATTAATGTGACAATACTGATTCACCCCCCCCCCCTCTCAGTATTATTTCCAACAGAATATTGAGGATTTTGCATATCCCCATCTGGCATATGTTTCCTTTTTGACTTAATGTATGAGCAGCCTTGTCCTGGATGACTTCTTCATTTCCTTCAATGTCCAACGAGGTTCCCAAGAGCTATATCCTTCATGTTTGACTGCCATGGATTTTATCCTTCATGATTCCCCTGGTGATGTCATGAGATCTTTTTTCTAATGCTTTTATGATGCCACAATGCATCTTATTATCATGGTCATATCTATAACAAAATATTTATGAGCTTATGATAAGATCCTTTTGTGAAGGAGACCATCTCACACATAATAGACATATGTTACTCCTTCTTCCCTTGATCTTTTTCTTCAGCTTCCTCCATCTTTTCGGTGATATGAGATTTATTTCAATAATATTTCCAAAGCATTGAATCTTAGCTATAATGTTATGTCTTGATTGAGGACCAAACTTCCCTTTACTTTCTTCAAATGATTGAATGCTTTAACCTTCAACACTTTTCCCACAACTTGTCCCTTTTTATTATTATCTTGCATAGATATCATAAGTTGTTAAATGAGGTAATTTTCCTGTCGTATTGACATTTGTTACCTTGCTTATTAGTTGAAACAAAAATGTTCATCCTTTTTATCAATTCTTCTAGATCTCATAGTTGAGATCCTATGAAGGTATTCTTTTAACTGTATGTAGATTAGGTCTAAGTGATATGACCTTATTTACTGTAGAAATTCTCACTGTAGATTAAACTAATTATGCAATTTACTAAAGAAAAATACTTAATATACTTCTACAATGAAACTTGCAGAAGCTTAATCGATTTGAGAAAGATCAAATAGAACAAATATAACAGAGAATGAGAAATCAATCACACATGAACACAGTAGAATACTATGGGGAAAGCCTCAGCCTAAAAACCCCGCTATCTATATTATCATACAAGTGGAAATATCTCTCGATTACACAAAGATTTAGCTCACAAGCTATCCAGCTCTCAGTACAATCCCTCAATGCTTCTCATAGACTGAATAGACAACACCTGTGCCTTCCTTCAGTCCTCCAAGCCTCCTATTTCCTTGCGCAGTCTCTCCTGGGTCCTTTGACTGCCACCTGTTTGAGTTCACCTCTCACACAACTCTCCAAACTCAGAAATAAATGCGCAATATTGAAGGAGATAATTCCTTCTGCATGGATGAGTTCCCTATATAGGATAATTCCTCCAACTGATAGTACACTCACCCTTCCTCTGATCTCAACTGGGTCTCTGACTGAACTGACATGCATGACTTATTCATGTGAGAATATTCAGTTATCTGGAGAACACGAGTTACATGCATGCAAGCATTAACTAACTAAACTCACAATTCAGTTCCACAAACTATTCGAACTAATATAACTGGACTTAACTCAGTTAACTGAGCTAACTAATTACAACTCAAAGTACAACTCATCCTAATCTCCTTAATCAAGGGGTAACTTCCTCAATGAAAGGGGAAACTGTTGCATGTCTTCAGATAGACTTCATGTTTGATTTTCTCCAACTAATTAACTCAAGATGAATTAATTAATTATTTTTCAAACAACTGCTAAGATCAAATTCGAATTTTAATTCTCAATTTTAGTTTAGGGACTAACTAAAATTGGAATCTATCCCGAAATGCTATTTATAGCAATGTTATTTTTAGCATTTCCATTTTATCATTCCTTGTTGCTATGTCTAACACTGGTACCTAAAATGCTATTTATAGCAATGCTATTTATAGAATTTCTATTTTTAGCATTTCTTGTTGTTACTTTTCAACACTCCCTCTCAACAAGAAAGGCATTCAACTCAAACTCGATCCTGAACCTTTGGAATGTTATGCATGCAATACTTCTCCCTAGTGTTGTTGCTCCAGCAACTCTAGAAACAAAAAATATCCAACCTAAATCAAAATGATGCCTCTATCATCAAAGTCTCTGACTACTATTGCCTCTGTCAACTAAAAACTCTGCACCTCTGTGCTCTTCAGTATTTGACTACTCTATCCTCTGTCACTTTGATCTCTAACTGCATCAATCACACTGATTCCTCCTGCTGCATCCATGCTACTGCTAGTCCTATCTCCCAGCACTGCATCCGCACTGCACCTTCTCTCATCATGTTGCATCGTGCTGCCCACTGCTGCACTGCAACTCAGTTACTGAGAGGTAAGTAACTAATCTCCCAACTGACCTCCCTGTTGGGCTAGAAACATCCTCTGATGCTGAAGCTTCCTCTGTTGCTCCATCTACATCTGTGTCTACCCAGTTAGCCAATCCTGCTACTCCTCGTCGGGGCTCCCGTAGCAAGGTCTAATCCAAAAGGCTGGGTACCTCAAGGATCCTACCCCTATTTCAACCTTCTTGGGACTATCACTCCACATCGCCCCACCTCTCACCTAGAGGTGTGGATGCATGTGATCCCTCTGCCCACTTGGTTCAAAATTTCCCCCATACTGGAGGTCTCTGCATGAGTGGATGCCTCCACTTGGTCTCCTCTCGGCCTCTCCAGTTGTGGCTTCTCCACAACCTCCTGAAGCTGCTTCACCAATTGTGGCTCCTCCACAATTGTCTGAGACTTCTTCTGGTGCTCCATGTTGAGAGGTAATGTACTCTCTCTCTCAACCACCAAGTCTCCAGCATTTTCCTTGCTCCTCAAGGCTTTGCATGCATCTCGAACCTCAAGAGCATACAGGTTCTTGACTTGTGAACCGATCTACTTCACCTGTGTAGTGGTGATGTGTCTAAGGAAAACCTTTCCCTTACTGAAGACTACATCATAGCCTATGTCTTCCAGTATCATGATCGATACCAAGTTTTTCCTCACTCCTGGCACATACTTCACATCTATCAAGGTAATGCGAGCTCCATGCTCCCTCTGAAAAACAACCGTGCCTACACCTGAGACATTATACTTTTCCTCATTACCCATATCTATGAGTATTTGGAGGTCTTTCTCCTCCACGGTACTGAAAAAACTCTTATCGTCGATCATGTGGAATGAAGCTCCATTGTTAAGAAACCAACTGCAACCCATCAACGATGAAACCATGCATGCGATGAGGATGAAATCTAATTTGAACTGTGAGGCCAATGCCTCACCTTCTGATCTTTCCAAGGATCCCTTCTTGGATTTCTTCTGTGGACAATTTGTTGCATAATGGCCCACCTCATGATAATGAAAGCATTGCACTTTCGATTTGCAAATCTTCTTCCCACCATGGGAAGAACTCGATTTGGGATTAGAATCCTTCTCCTCCCCTTCTTTGCCTTACTCACTAAGGCACAATTTTCTTCATCCTCCTTGGACGAAAAACCATCTTTGGTGCTTCTCCTTATCTCCTCCTACATTAGATCCGAGCACAATCATTCCGAATCTAGTAGTTTCTCTCTTCCATTTATTGAGTCTTGGTAGCTATGCCAGCTCTTAGGAAGACCAAGGAGAGAAAAACTAACCATGTCATCATCGGCTATCGTGATTCCTACACTTCCAAGTTCATCCCTACAGGTGGTGAGATTGTTCAGATATGTAGAGATCGTGTCGCCGTTTTCACACTTGATTTTCTGAAGCTTGTCTTTCAGCGTCAGCTTCCTCTGCTCTCTACTGTTCAGATATAGATCCTTTAATGTTTTCCACATTGAAAATGGTGTCTCCTTCCCATGGATACTTGAGACTCTGTGATCTCGAACTCCCTCCAGAAGAATCCTCCTCGCTCTAGCCACACATTTCTTCCATTCCGCCAATTCTTGGGCATTGGTAGCTGCTAGCTTGGGTACTTTTTGATGAATGAAGTCCTTCAAATTGTTGTCCTCTAATACCACTTCCATGCGATCCTTCTAGGCTATATAATTCGAGCTACCATCTATGGCATGCTCGAGTCTCAAACCATTGAACGCCATTGGTGAAATTTGAGATGTGATAAGAATTCAATTTCTATAATCACTAACTTCAAACTTCGAACTTCTCCCTTCTTTTTGTACTATTCACAGCTTTGATCACCTTTGCTCTGATACCATGTAGAAATTCTCACTGTAGATTAAACTGATTATGCAATGTACTAAAGCAAAATACTTAATCTACTTCTACAATCAAACTTGCGGAAGCTTAATCGATTTGAGCAAGATCAAATAGAAAACATATAACAGAAAATGAGAAATCAATCACACATGAACACAAAAGAATATTTTGGGGAAAGCCTCAGCCTAAAAACCCACTATCTGTATTATCATACAAGTGGAAATATCTCTGATTACACAAAGCTTTAGCTCACAAGATATCTAGCTCTCAGTACAATCCCTCAACGCTGCTCATAGACTGAATACACAACACATGTGCCTTCCTTCAATCCTCCAAGCCTCGTATTTCCTTGCGCAGTTTTTCCTGGGTCCTCTGGGTGTCACCTGTGTGAATTCACCTCTGACACAACTCACCAAACTTAGAAATAACTGCGCAATCCTGAAGGAGATAATTCCTTCTGCATGGATGAGTTTCCTATAGAGAAAAATTCCTCCAACTAATAGTACATTGTCCCTTCCTCTGATCTCAACTGGGTCTCTGACTGAACTGACATGCATGAGTTATTCATGAGAGAATATTCAGTTATCTGGAGAACACTAGTTACATGCATGCAAGCATTAACTAACTGAACTCACAATTCAGTTCCAAAAACTGTTGGAACTAATCTAACTGGACTTAGCTGAGCTAACTGAGCTAACTAATTACAACCCAAAGTACAACTCATCCTGATCTCCTTAATCAAGGGATAACTTCCTCAATCAAAGGCGAAACTGTTGCATGTTTTCACATAGACTTCATGTTTGATTTTCTCCAACTAATTAACTCAAGATGAATTAATTAATTATTTTTCAAACATCTGCTAACATCAAATTCGAATTTTAATTCTCAATTTTAGTTCACGGACTAACTAAAATTGGAATCTATCCCGAAATGCTATTTATCGCAATGCTATTTTTAGAATTTCCATTTTATCATTCCTTGTTGCGATGTCTAACACTCGTACCTGAAATGTTGTTTATAGCAATGCTATTTATAGCATTTCTATTTTTAGCATTTCTTGTTGCTATTTTTCGATATTTACTGCATTTTGAGAGAATATATCTCCTAGAATTTCATATATCTCTTGATGTCTCCTCTCTTGCTACATAGGGATGAGAGTACCTTTGAATGATGTCATAAGAATATTTTGGTCCCTTGATCCTTTTCCATGCATTAAAACAATGCTTGACCTTCAGATACTTTTCCATAGATATCAATGACATATCTTTCGAGGACTATATCTATCCTCATTTCTCATGCAAGGAATTTTGATGTCCCAACTAGTCTATAGATCTCGTTGCAAACACGAAGTCATTTAACCAAACTTTATTATAGAATGAAAGATACTTACTTGGAAAGATAAGATAAAATCTTCACCTTGATCACATTGAAGATGCATTGATGCTTCCTCTGGGTGATCTTCGAGTTGATGTGATTTTATTGTAGATCCTTGTGGTCTTGTTATAATGCTCCTTGCTGGTGTAGAATCGTAGATACTTTGAATTGCAGACCCTTGCTTGAGTTGCCTAACATGAACAACTGAAATCCCTTTCCAAAGATCCACTTTGAGACCTTCTTGCACTGTCCAGTACCAAGCACCGAAACTGCTCCATACTATAAGTTATTGAGATCACTGTGGTATGGTAGAGATTGTAATGACACCAAATTTGTGGCTAGCACCGTGGTTATTTCAAGACTGAATTAGCAGTGAGATTGTGAGAGGTATTGAAAACTGCCTTATCTTCTTATGACTGCGATTACTTAATCATATTTTGGCACCGAGATGTCACTAGCATAGCACCGTGATTGTGGGTAGTATGAGACTATGAAATTATCTTCAGATAAGGATCCAAATTAGTCTTACAATAGGACTAAATTGTCTTGTTGTTATAGACTAATCCTTCAATATTTGATGTAAGTTTTGAAACACAAATCCCTTCAACTTGCTTTGATTCCATTCTCAAAACTTGCTCCCTGAATGTCTCTTTTATGCCCTTCCTTTGACTTCAACACCTTCGCTCTCATACCATGTTGAAGAATCTAGGGAAAATTAAGTTAATAAGATTCTTCTCGCCATGATAACTATTTGTGAGGTATTTTTAACTTTTCCTTATTAGCACAATATTCGCTTGATATTAGTAGAGTGTGTCTTCTTAGTTCATCAAATAGTTACGAAAAAAAAGAAGACAAAAACACAAGATGTTGGCTTTCTTCCAGGGCCAAAACCTCTCTTTGAGAGGAAAACCCACACAAAATTCTTCTTATAGAGATTCCAATTGACGAATACCAAGATTATGACCCTTGACCTATTAGGCCACTACAAGACCAAGACTCCAATCCTCTTCTTTGTCATTGCTGAGATCATCATCATCACTGCTGCTACACCAAGGTCATTACTATTACACCAATGAGGTCATTACAGCTGCATCATTGTTGCACCTTCATTGAGATCATTGTTGCACTTTCAATGAGATCCTTGCTTGTCTTTCACTGAGATTATTGTTTCACTTTCAATGATACTTTTACCATAACAACGAGATCTTTATATATGAGAGTTGCACTAAGATATTTATCTAGATCATAACCTTGCAACAAAATCTTCACCAAGATCATGATTACCATTATGCCGAGATCATGAATGTCGAGACAGAGAGTGTTTACTATGAGATCACCGAGATCCTTATCATCTCAATTATGTCAAGACTGTCACTGTGTCTACTCCCTGCACCGAGATATTTCATCATTGTAGTACCCGTCTGAAGAACATATATCTCTTAGATTGCGAGGCCTTTTGACTGTAATTACCCATGAGATTTTAGAGGCAATCAAGTCCTTGTTCTACCTGTAATGCGGATCTTACATGCTTGTTTATGGTAGTTAGTCTCCATAATAAGACGATATGAGATAGTGAATGGTTGTGTCTTTATTATATGAGCCAACAAGAGATCCTTTGTGCATTTAGAGGCCGACATAAGAAGAGGATTGTGTGCTTGTCATTGGAGGGCTAATGTTTATGACTCAAATATATTTTTCACATGCTCAAGAAGAGCTTCTTCACATGACATTGGCTCTTTGACTCAATAATACATTCTAAGGCTCTCAATGGGAGTCACTAAAAAATAATTCTCTTTCTCACGAAACCCATCTAGCAAGGCATACAAAAATAATTGTATTCCTTTTATTTCATCGTTTACAAAGATCATTTCATTATGAAGACTGAACCTAGTTACACTTTCTTCAACAGTTTAATGGAGCCAAAAGTCATGTCAGGGATGTGTCTGTAGCAGGTGTTATATTTCACTTAAACAACAATCACACTTTCCTTCTTAGCATAGGGCTAGGGCCTTGAACTAGTAATAAAGTAGAATTAATTGGTTTTTGGGTTGTCCTTGACTTTGCAGGTGAAATGCTTACAAATTTTTGGTGATTCTGGAGTGCTTATTGATTAGTTCTTGGGGATCGATACATTACATAGTTTGGTCCTAAATCCTTCACAACAAAGAATTCGTCAACTACAAGAATTTTTTAAGCACTACTCCAACTTGTAGGACTTTTAGTGATTACAGAAAAAGTTGCTAATGTCCTTAAGATGCATGCCAACAACATTTTCTTAACCGATGTTGTTAAGCTTTTATGTTTAAATATGTAATATTCTGGATTCGTAGAATGCAATAATTCTTGGTAAACATGTCTAGATTTTGTAATTGAACTATAATTTGTATACTTTGATTTTAATGAAATAGAAAGTATACTATTTTTTCTGTGGGAAAAATAAATAATAATAATAACTAATTATTTTTCCACTTATATTTTTATATTTGAAAGGCAATTAAAAATAATCTGACTTGTATTCATTGGTTTGTTTTTTTTTATCATTTTTATTCATTTATACACACTTTTTTTTTTCAACTCATATTTCCATGTTGATATGTAATGGAAAATGAATGTAAGTAATTATTTTTTTCATAATTTTTTACACTCATTTTGCCATCAAATACGAAATATAATAATAGGAAGTGGGAATAGATAAATGTGTATTTTTTAAAATTATTTTTATTATTTTAGTATTTCCACTCATATTTTCATGTTGAAATATAATTAAAAGAAATATAAATACTCAATTTGTTTTATGATTTTTATTATCTTAATATTTTTAAGATATTATCCTTTATCATTTTTATCACCCATATTTTCAACTTATACAAATATATAATAATTTACAATTAATTTTTTATCACTTTTATTCATCTTTCCAAATTTAAATAATACTTATTTTTATGTTTTAAATAATACTTAAAAGATATAATTTTATTAAATTCATATTGAAATTTAATTTAAAAAAGAAAAAATAGATGATGAAAATGACATCCCATATATTTCCCATTCTATTGATATCCAGGAGGACCACTAAATTCAATCACAGCCATGACTTCCTCCTTCCTCCGTGCTATCAGACTCGGGCTCCACTTTGATTAGTGGAGAGAGTATGGTTGAAGTCGTTGGTCAATTAGTGGAGGCTCAGTGTCGCCCAACCCTTCCGTGCGTGATACTTCTTTACCTTCATTTCCTTACAAATATACCAAACTCATCACTCTGCCACCCACTTTGAGACTCCTATATAAATGTGAAATAATATATGATGTATTTATAATATTTATGAATTATCTAATTAAATTTACTCTATAATTAATTATAAAAAATATATAAAAATAGTTATTAGACTTTTTATATTAATATAAAGAGAAATATAAAGTGATTGAAATTAAAAAGTTGTGGCTTATAATTTTGATAAGCAACGCTCAAGTATTTTATCAAAAACTTAATTATTATTATTGACAAGGGTTTTATAGTATGTTTCAAATTTAGGAAAAAAAAAAAAAAAATTGACTTCTTACAATAGGATTATTTATAAATTTATATTCCACATTAAAACATAATTTATTAATATTTTTAAAAGTATTATATTATATTATATTAGGAATTAAATAAATTGTAATTTTTTTTATGGAAAAATAATTAAACTTTTAAATTTTTAATTAATTTTTTTAGATATTAAATTATATTGCTTAGTATAAATATTGAAATATTTTATTTATGGGTTTGAGAGTGAAAGTGCAATATTTTTACTAGGTTTCCTTTGAATATAATTTTGCAATATTAACAATAAACCAAGGAACATAATATTCGTCCCTCATGAGTATTTGTTTTTTAGGGATATTAAATAAGTGATATTATTAATTTTAAAAAAAAAAAAAAAAAAAATTAAATAAATGATTTTATTTTAAAAAACATTAATATTAGGTTTCATTAAAAATTTTCTCTGGCCGACCTGTGCTGCTCCTTTAATATTCGTCCCTCATGAGTATTTGTTTTTTAGGGATATTAAATAAGTGATATTATTAATTTAAAAAAAAAAAAAAAATTAAATAAATGATTTTATTTTAAAAAACATTAATATTAGGTTTCATTAAAAATTTTCTCTGGCCGACCTGTGCTGCTCCTTTAATATTCGTCCCTCATGGGTATTTGTTTTTTAGGGATATTAAATAAGTGATATTATTAATTTAAAAAAAAAAATAAATAAATAAATAAATAAATAAATGATTTTATTTTAAAAAACATTAATATTAGGTTTCATTAAAAATTTTCTCTGGCCCACCTGTGCTGCTCCTTTAATATTCGTCCCTCATGAGTATTTGTTTTTTAGGGATATTAAATAAGTGATATTATTAATTTAAAAAAAAAAAAAAAAAAAAATTAAATAAATGATTTTATTTTAAAAAACATTAATATTAGGTTTCATTAAAAATTTTCTCTGGCCGACCTGTGCTGCTCCTTTAATATTCGTCCCTCATGAGTATTTATCCTCCATCTGGCTCTTCTTTTTCATCTTTCTCATCATCTTTCTCTTTACCCTGATGATGGATCCCATTTGGGATTTGAAACGTTGGTGTAAAAATTCTACTACTGTGGATTCTCCGGTCGAAAATTCAAGATATTATTGATGTTTTAGTAACAAAATGTCCATATTCACTTTTGTTTTTAAATTAAATGGATATATGTTTAAGTTATATATATATATATATATATATATATATATATATATATATATATATATATATGATTAATGATAATAATAATTTAAAATAAAGTTATAATTTAATTAGTTTTTATGATTTTTCTTTTTAATTTCGGAATTGTGAAACGTGTCATGAAGACGCGACACTTATCATGAATTGATGTATATGATGTATCTCTCTGTGTTTGAAATGCAATGGAGAGTGAATATAAATAACCAATTATATTTATCATTTTTATTCATTTGCATAAGCAAGCTTTTCATTTTCTCCACTCATATTTCTATGTAGAAATGTAATAGAAAGTGAGAATAAATAATTAATTATTTTTACTCATTTGCACACATTTTTCAGTTTTTATTATTCATATTTCATTTTACCTGATTGATTGTTTATCTTTACAAAGCTTTTTATTGAAATGTAATGGAAAATTGAAAGTTGATAAATAATAGAATATTTTTTATTAGGTTTCTTCATTTATATTATTTTTTTCATTTCTCTTATATATATTATTAAAATGTAATGAAAAGTGAATATAACTTTTTTTAATAGCTTTTCATTTTTTCTACCCATACTAAAATATCAGTTTTTCTAACTATATTTATTTTTTGAAATATAGTGAAAAGCCAATATAAATAATCAATTAATTTTTATTGTTTTATTCATTTTCTTCTTGTATTTTCATATTGAATATTTTTATTAAATATTGAAATATAATGAAATATATATATATATATATATATATCTTTTATTTTTTTATTCATTTCCTTTTGTCCAATCATATTCTATATTAAAATGTAATGATATTCTATATTAAAATGTAATGGGTGAGTAAATAATTAATTATTTATTATTATTTTATTTTTTATATTTTAATATTGAATGTTGAAATATAATACATTTCTATATTAAATATAATAAAATTTTAATTATTTTTTATTTTTTATTATTTTAATATAATTAAGCTAATGGAAACTCATTTGTCGACGTGTTTCGAACCAACTAGTGTGGTTCATTGTCAGGACAAGTTGAAGAAACAGATCCAGTCCAGCAAGTTAAATAGTCCAAGCAGAGACTCCAACAGCTACAAAGGATTAACCGCTAATTTTTTACTCTAGAACCCAGGTTAAATTATTTCATTATTTTAATAATGTTATTATTATTTATAACCAAATATGGAGGATGTGGTTTTTTTTTCTTTTTTTTTTTCGTTTCTTTTTTTCTCTTTTTTTCATTATTTTTAAATATCTCATAATTAATAAATAATATCTTTTAAACGGACTATTAATACTAATAATAATTACTTCACCTATTTTCGACCATGGTCCTTATATTATCATATTGTTTTAAACGTATAGTATTTATTTATAATTTATTTTATTTTAACAAAGAAATAATTTTATTCATAATTTAAATAAATTAAAGAATTACTAACCGTTTATGTGTTTATTTGTACCTAACTCCATTAAATAAAATAGCAATTAATAATAATAATTAATATAATGAATAATTTACTTTAAATTTAACTTTTTATACTAACCTGTTAGCTATGTTATTAATCATAACCTTTACATTTGATTATTATTATTTTAATATATATATATATATATATATATATATATATATATATATATTATAGTAATAATGTAAAGAAATAAATGAATTAAAAACTAACCAATAATTTATATTTTTATATAAATATAATTTAGTCTTACCTTCCTTTTGATTTCGAAGTAGCTCAAATTATTAAATATTATCTTTTAACTAATTTACTTTCACCCATTATAACTTATTAAGAATAATTTTATTTTATATATGTACATAATTTAAATAAATATAGGTATTAATAACCATTAATTTGTTTATTAAATATTATCTTGTAACTAACTATTAACACTAATTTTAATCACTTTCACCCTTTATAACTTAATTTGACCATGGTCCTTATATTAGCCATTGGTCAATTTATACATATTATTTTAATTAAATAATCTTATTTTATTAAATATATATACATAATTTAAATAAATATAGATATTACTAACCTTTAATCTTGTTTATTTATACCTAATTCACCTTAGTTCTATGAAATTAAAAATAGTAAATATTAATGATAATTAATTTTAATCAAATTAATATACAACAATTTAATTAACTTTTATACCAACCTAGTATTTAATTTATTATTCCTAACCGATTATTATTATTTTAATTAAGATTTATATATATATATATATATATATATATATATATATATAAGTAAGTTTTATTAAAAAACTAACTGTTAATTCATATTTTCTTGGTTATAAATAATAATAACATTATTAAAATAATGAAATAATTTACCCTCGGTTCTAGAGTCAGAAATTAGCCGTTAATCTTTTGTAGTTGTTGGAGTCTCTGCTTGGACTATTTAACTTGCTGGACTGGATCTGTTTCTTCAACTTGTCCTGACGATGAACCACACTAGTTGGTTCGAAACGCATAGACAAATGACTTTCCATGTGATTTTCGCCGAAAAATCTTCTCTAAAACTGATATGGATCACAGAAGCCTTAACTCTATAATTAAGCTAAATTTCACATGAGTGCGTTCAATATAATTTTATAAATTATAAATTTAAATTTAATCCCACTGGAACAAATAGAAATGAACTTAAAAAAAAAAAAAACCCACTAAATTCAATCAAAATCATCACGTCTTCCTCGCCAACATACTGCTTTGAGTCGCTGGTCAATTAATCCAGCAACCCAATATATCGTTGCTCCTTCTCATCTTCACTTTCCCGGGGCGAAGCTTCACCACAATTACAACTCACGATTTTGCCACCCACTTTGCATCTAATTTTCACATCACCTTTATTTATTATATCTATTGTCCGCCACTAAGAGAAAATAAGAATAAGTGGCGACAACTACAACTCACGATTTTGCTACCCACTTTGCATCTCATTTTCACATCACCTTTAATTATTATATCTATTGTCTGCCACTAAGAGAAAATAAGAATAAGTGGGGACAATTACAGCTCACGATTTTGCCACCCACTTTGCATCTCATTTTCACATCACCTTTATTTATTATATCTATTGTCTGCCACTAAGAGAAAATAAGAATAAGTGGGGACATTTACAACTCACGATTTTGCCACCCACTTTGCATCTAATTTTCACATCACCTTTAATTATTATATCTATGGTCTGCGACTAAGAGAAAATAAGAATAAGTGGGGACGTTTACAACTCACGATTTTGCCACCCACTTTGCATCTAATTTTCACATCACCTTTAAGTATTATATCTATGGTCTGCCACTAAGAGAAAATAAGAATAAGTGGGGACAATTACAACTCACGATTTTGCCACCCACTTTGCATCTAATTTTCACATCACCTTTAATTATTATTTTATAATGTAAAATAATTATATAATATAAATCATTATTATATGAATATGGAAAAATTATTAAAATAATTGATTCATATTAACACAATTAAATATTATTTTTTATGGGCGAGAAGAAAGTATTTTACTAAAAAAATTAAGTCAATATTTATGAATTTTAGTATAATTTTTGTTATTTAAATTTAAAATATAAAATAATTATAAAAAATATAAAATGATTATTAGAGTTTTTTTTTACCAATGTAAGAAAAAACGTTGAAGGAATTGAGATTAAATTAAGATAAAGTTGAACATCACTTTTATAGATAAGAGAGGAAATTATATTATGAAAAAGACTAATTAGTATGGGCTTCATAATTTGTTTAATTACTTTGTTGGCAATTTAGAGAGTGATAAAATTAATTTTTTGAGATCCTTCAATAGCTTGATCTATAGATGAAATTTTTTATAGGGTCTAGGTTGAAATATGATAAGAATTTTATGGTGATTATGATTGAAAAATGGTAAGATTAACACAGGTAAACCTTCTAATTGATGCATGAATGTATTTGAAAAAGTCCAAAATGTTCTTAAGAACGATGACAAATTCTTTCCACATTGGAAAACATGGATGTGTAAATTGTCTTAAGGGGGAAGTTCTTAGATCACTTAGCTTTTCTAATAAATCCAACAATCATAAGATATAATGAAACTAGATTGTAATTCTTACTGTAATTCTTCTAAAAATGAGCAAACTATGAAGGGTGGGATCAATTAGTTTTCTAAATCCAACTAGCTTTTCTAATAAATCCAACAATCATAATGTATAATGAAAATAGAGTGTAATTTGTGATGTCCCCAGTGAATGTAAATATTTTATTGCTGCAGCTAAAACAAACGATAGTTATGAAATTCTCACATGTCAGGTAGTTAGGATAGGTGGTTACCTATCCCTAACCATTTTTCCTTGAAGATGTATTCTCAAGGAAAAAAATCAAGAGGATGTTGGTACTTGAGATCAAGAAAGAGGGAAAATGATATGTTAGGACCAGATAGTTGTGACATACTAAGACAGTGAGTCTTAAGGTAAACATCATTCATGTGAGCAAACGGCTCGGGGTGAGACTCAGGCTCGAAAGCTAGTCTCAAGGTTGGGAGGAAAATCGACAAATTACAGTCATTTGGACCTAAGCAATTGACAGTAAATGCGGCAAACCAGATAAGTATTTCTTCTAAAATTGAATTTATTGTTGAAAATAAGACATGAATTATGTTAAAGGAATTAATGGACCTAAATCTATACAATCCTAATTTCTTTTAGGAAAGTATACATTCAGCATGTTATTTAAGTAACAAAAAGATTAACTATAATAGGAATGCCAAGAAAGGACATCGTTAAACTGTAGAAGCAGTCTTTCTAAAAAGAAATTATAATTCTTAAGGCTACTTAGCATTATTAGAATTGACTAGGAACTTCAAACGAAGGGGGGCCTAGAAATGCTTAATACATCGGTTTTAGATCCCCAAATACAAAAAGGCCCTACGGGACCTTTAATACCTAGCTAGTTGGAAAACAATGTTAGTAAATAACTTTAAACGAAAGACTGTGGCCAATTCACAACTGAAAAATAAATATGAAGCAGAACTCTAAGGATTCTGCCCTAAGCAAGGGAAAACATAATTGATACAAGGGAAAATTAAACAATTCTCTTTACCATTAAACACTATTGGAAATGCGACTAAAACCGAACCTAGAAATTAACCCTAATGATCATGGATCTTCTGGACTGCAGTGGCAAGAAAGGAATCATGGTGTAATGAAGAGAATAATTTATAAATCGAAATGCAGGTCAAAACCCCAAATAATACCTGCAACTCTGGAAATGATTGACATAATATCTAACACCAAATGCAAGACCATAAATATTAGAACCGGATTTGAACGAATAAAACCTTTGAAATATGAAGGAAGCTAGTTTAGTCAAATGGCATCAGCATCGATGCAAAATACAAACAGGGCCAAGTAAAACCCATATTCATTGAAATGTGCAAACCCCAAATATGAGGTACAAAAAATATGTAGAAATTTAACTATGAAAACACAATTGAAATAAGCTAGGTAGAGTGTAATATGTGTGTGTGTGTATATGACACATAAGTCCTTTAATGATCCAAACTTAAACATGAATGCAACAACTTACAAATATACTCGTAAACACAGAGATGCAACAGAAAAACACTTCATTTCATTAATAGAAAAATATTGAACTATGCTTACAAACATAGTGGAAATAAGATAGCTTAGGGAATGGTAGATTATCTTTGAGAAGAGATGTGGCAGCTACTGCCTCTGAACTGAGTTACAATGAGGCTCAAGGGCCTTTTTATTACTCAACAATAAGAAAACCCTAACCCGAGGAGATTTAACACCAAGAGTTTATGGGCCCCATTGGAGTTAGTTGGGCAGTCAACTTCCCAGGGTCGTAACTTGGTCATATTATCTCCATTTGACGCGTATGATATCTTGTTGGAAAGATCTCTCTGACAACTACAACTATTGATGCAATTATTCAAGCAATCACTAAAGGAATTTTGCCAAAAAAACGTCATTTATTTTACTATTTTCTTTGGAAAGGAAAAAGACAGAAAGTGATACATCTAGCAAGCTAGAAACACATTGTTAAAGCAATGAAATTGGGATTCATGGGGGCTCAAAAACATTTTCATTTTTTTAAAATCCCTAGCTATTAAAAGTGTTTGGAGGATTATGTTTGATGTCAGTCTATGGGGGACTATGATATAGAAAATTACTAGAAGAATCAAAAATTCAAAAAATGGGTTCGATCAAAGGAAAAATCATGGCAAGGAGGGTCAAATATTTGGAAGGCATTGGTGTCACCTTTTGACATAATTAAAAAAGACTTATTTGGCAAGTATGATATGGATGAAAAATTGACTTAAGCAAGGATCCATGGATAGGAGGTGATTTACTCAAAAGAATCTCGTTGAATTTGGCAGTGGCATTAAATTATAGAGCCATTTATTTTCTTTGTGAAGCAGTTGATCCAAAAGCTAATGAGATGTTCGTGAGACCTTGGAAATTAGCTAATTCTCTATTTCTCTTAGGGAATCTAGTGTCGAAATGGAAAAAAAAATTCTTGCGACTTGCAAAGAATGCCATTATACTAAGCAGAGACCTAGAGAAACTAATGTGGAAAATGAACAAAGAATGTAGGGTGGTGACGATGAAACTAGTGTATGAAGTGATGGGGACACAAGAAGTAGATCCAAACCCATTTTAGTGGTATAAAGTTATTTGGAAGTGGTGTTTTCCTTTAAAGATACACCTCTTTCTATGGCCAATGCTAAATAATGAGATACTCATGCAAGATAATCTGAATAGGTGAGGTTAGGAAGGGCCTACAAGATGCCCACTCTGGTATGATAATCAAGAGTCACTAAGACATCTATTCATGGACTATGTATTTTCGCAGGCGATGTGGAGAATGATTTTGTTTGAGGAGGATTATGTGGGGACGTGGTCAAGTAAGTTGTTAGGGGAATGCCTCACAAAGTAGAAAAAATCCCCAACCTTGGAGTATCTTTCTAGCCTTCTAGGATTGGTCCTATGGCATATATGGTTACATTGGAATAGAACCAATTTTTATAATCAAATCCAAAATATTTGACAAGTGGTGCAAAAAACTATAACAATAATGAAGGAACTTAGCATAGAGGATTTAAAGAAGAAAATAAGAATTCCAATTAGACCTAGGATAAATACTTCAAAATCTTGGACCTTCTTTATGTCCAATATTAGCACACTTATTAGCACAAACTTCACTTGATATTATTAGAGTGTGTCTTATTAGTTCATCAAACAGTTACCAAAACAAAAGAGACAAGAACACAAGATGTTGGCTTTCTTCCAGGGCCAAAACCTCTCATGCTTTGAGAGGAAAACCCACACAAAATTCTTCGTATAGAGATTCCAATTGATGAATACCAAGACCATGACCCTTGGCCTATTAGGACACTCAAAGACCAAGACACTAATCCTATTCTTTGTCATTGTTGAGACCATCATCATCACTGTTACTACACCAAGGTCATTACTATTGCACCAATGAGGTCATTACAGCTGCACCGTTGTTGCACATTCACCGAGATCATTGTTTCACATTCACTGAGATCCTTGGTTCTCCTTCACTGAGATTATTGCTACACTTTCAATGATACTTCTACCATAGTAATGAGATCTTTATATATGAGAGATGCACTGAGATCTTTATCTAGATCATGACCTTGTAACAACATCTTCATCAAGATCATGAATGAGATCATGATTACGATTATGCCGAGATCATGAATGCCAAGACAGAGAGTTGTTACTGTGAAATCACCAAGTTCCTTATCATCTCAATTATGTCGATATTGTGACTGTGTCTACTCCCTGCAACGAGATCTTTCATCATCGTAGTACCCATCTAAAGAACAAATATCTCTGAGATTGTGAGGTCTTTTGACTGTAATTACACATTGTAATTACCCATGAGATTTCAAAGGCATCCAAGTTCTTGTTCTACTTGTAATGTGGATCTTAGACACCTATTTATAGTAGTTAGTCTCCATAATAAGCCGACATGAGATAGTGAACTATTGTGTCTTTATTATATGAAACGACATGTGCATTTAGAGGTCGACATAAGAAGAGGGTTGTGTGCTTGGCATTGGAGGGCTAGCACTAGTACAAAATGAGAAATTAGTGACTAGGTGACTAAAAACGTTAGTCAGCACATCTTTTCCAAGTGAAATACTACCAAAAATGAGCAATATTAAGTTACCAAACTAAAAATGACTAACATAAATCGCTAATTTAGTCATGGGTTGAAATATCTAACTAGATAATAATTAATACAACTAAAAATGACTAACATGAATGATTAATTTAGTCTAAGAAGAAAATAAAAATACCTAACAAGTACTAGAATAATATGAATCAATTTTCTATGTCAGTCATCTTAATTGTGTCAAGCAATCTAAACTTACAAGTGATAGGGGATTGAAAGGTTGTCAAAGATTGGTTGAAAGGTTATCCTTCCTTAAACACTTTTTCATCCTCACATGGTGTATAGGTGAGCCAACTTTGCATTTTTTATATCTAGTAATTTGTAATTTTAAAAATATATTTTTTAATAAAAAAAGTTATTTATGTATTTTTAAAAAATCTATTCATTGAATCTAATTGCATCTAGTTCCATTTTAAAATTAATTTGAAGGGAAATTTTAATTTTTAAGACTATAATATCAAATAAAAAATACTTTAATTTCATACTAACTGACCTAGATCTATCTTAACCCCAGATCTATCAAGCGTCGAGAGGGATCTAATCTCTCGAGGTACAAACCTTTTTTTCTAGTGAAAAAATAGAGGAAATGTTTGCATCTCGAGAGATTGGATCCCTCTCAACACTTGATAGTTATAGGGTTAATATGGATCTAGGTTGGTTATATAATACTATATAATATCTATATTTTTATTTGTGTCTCTTTGTTATTCCCTCTCTCTATCTCAACCCCAAAACATACATACACTCTCTCTCCCTCCCTTCCCCTTCTCTGTCTATCTCTCTCTTCCCCTTCTCTCCCTCTATATCTATATCCCTCTCTCTATTCCATCCCACTCTCCTCTCCCCCTCACTCTCTCTCCATGGCTCCCTAGTCACCCCATCTCTCTGCACCTTTATCCCTCTATGTTTTTCTTGTTCCTTCCCTCTCCTGCCCCCTCCAATTCCATCTATCCCTCCTTATCTCTATCTTCCTTCCTCTCGATCCCTTATCTCCCACCTCCCTCTATCTATCCCCCCAAAATAACTCTCCCTCTCTCTCTCCCTCCCTATTCGTCTCCATCTATATATCTCCATCTCTCTCCCTTACCCTTCTCTCCCTATCTCTATCCTCTCCTCTTCTTTCTCTTCCCTTCTATCCTCTCTCCCTCACTCTCTCTCCATCTCTCCCTTCTCACTCCTCTCTCTCTCCACCTCTATCTCTCTATGTCTTTGTTATTTCCTCCCTCTCTCTCCCACTCCAACTCCATATCTCTCTCTCTCTCTCTCTCTCTCTCTCTCTCTCTCTCTCTCTCTCTCGCGCGCGCGCTCTCTCTCTCTCTCTCCCACCTCAATCTCTCCCCCCCCCCCCCCCCCCCCCCCCCCCCCCATTACTCTCTCTTTCTCTCTGTATGCCCTCAAACTTTTTCACTATATGGCTCCCTCTCTCGGCCCCCTCTCCAACTCTCTCTTAAATTTGATCACATTAAATTGTGTTTAAGAAATTATCTAAATTAAAAAATCTTAATTGGTTGTAAAATATCAAACCTATATTTTGGATCAATCATATCAAAGAAAATAAAATAATGAAAAACTTTAAAAAATCATGCACTATATTTAATCTATTATAATTAGTCAATTTGGTTGTTCTCATCCCTTGGATCCTTAAGGAAGATGGATCTATGCTGGTTCTTTATCTATATATATATATAATTGGCATAGATCCATCTTAGCTTAATTTTATTAAAACCTTAATTTAATTTCTATGGGAATATTTTTAGTAGTCATGAGGATAGAGGGTTTAGATATATCTCAAATTGTAACATTTTCCCTTTTAGATTCAATTAAAAAAATGTTGTAAAATTAAATTAAAATAAAATACTTTTACTATGAAATAAATTATGTTTTTTGGCATGTGGTATTGATAATCCATGGTATTGGCCCATGGTATTGAAGCAAAGCCGATTTACAAGTTAATATCCATGGTAAAGGGAGGGTCAATATCCATGGTTAATAATATTGTCATAATGTTATAAAATATTTTGATTGTGAAATAATTTATGTTTTTTGGGGATGTGGTATTGATAATCCATGGTATTCCAACAAAGGCTATTTTTTACAAGTTAATAATATCTAACGTAATGTGGGGGTGAATATCCACGGTTAATAATCCTGTCATATTGTTATAAAATATTTTGGTTGTGAAATAGGTTATGGTTTTTGGACTTGTAATATTAATAAGCCATGGTATTGGCCCATGGTATTGTAACAAAGCCTATTCACAAGTTAGTAACAAAATCAAAATATAACAAATTGAATTTTATTATGTCTATTAACTTAAGTTTTTATTATTAATTGAGGCCATATTTAAATTTGTACACTCATCCCAATATCATATTTAACTTCTTCATCTTCTTTTTAATTTAGAGTCTGACAAAAAAATAACAAATTCTTATTAAAAATAAATTATTTAACCCAATTGCAGTCTATATATTTTATTTTATTTTATTTTTTCCATTATAAATATTTCTTTTCTTTTTCATTGCCAGTTTAGCTGGGTTCAAATTAAATATTCATAGATTACATCACATTGTAGCAGTGCACTTTTCTCTACCTTGTTAATATTTGCGTGGAAATTCCAGAAGAAGGAAGACCATCAACGTGCTCTATGGATTTCATGGGATTCGAACCCCACATGGAGTTTGCATGGGAAACACCTTAGGAGAGTATCAACGATTAGATGGAGGAAGGGCAAGGTTATTCAGCGTGGAGATTTCTGCCACTTGTACATGGGTATGAATTTGGACTCTGGAGAATTCTTCTTTTTTATTAAAGATGATTTGTGTTCTTATGCGTAAACAATTTTGAGGGTTTATATGATAAAAGCATAAATTTCATCTAGAGTTGAGGGTTTAATGATCATGAGCATGCAGATCTTGATTGCAGCCAACAATTCATCAAAAGACAATGCAAATCATCATTGCGGCCAACAATTCATCAAAAGACATTGCACAAGTAATCATTTTGCATGTGCTTATTGTACAAAGGGTTTAATGACTATGATAATGTAAATCTTGATTGTGGCAAACAATTCATCAAAAGACAATTGACAAGTAAGCATTTTGCATGTCATTATTGTGCATATGAGTTCGCTCCTCCCTAACTTTTCTAGGGTTAGAATGCATCGAATTTTATTTTTTCTTTTCACCTTTTTTTTAGTGGTTGATTATTCTTGTAATGGAATCTACCATGCCCAAATTCAAAGGGATCGAGTGATGCAAGCAAATTTTCTAGTAGGATGCAAATACTAGACCTTCCTCAAACTTTGTTACATGAAATTAAAATTTCTTGTAATCATGAACATAAAATCTTTTCTGTTTCATCCTTAGATTCTGATCTCAATGCCTACAATTTTAAACCATGTTACTATATTTTAAGTAGAATATACTTAGATCCATTAAACCTTACAACTCTCCAAATATTAGGTTAATTTCAACTAAAAAGAAGGAACCTAAATGGATTTTTCAATTTAGACTCAATGCTTACAGACAATGACTAAAAATGGAAGAACCCAAATAGTCTGATAACTTTTACCCACCCATCAATTTCCAAAACCTTTTCTATTATTATGAACCTAAACAGAGAGAGTAGAAGAATAAGAGCAACCTGGATGAGGTGGACCCTGACCTACTTGATACTTTTCAAAAGTTGGGCATGCCCTTGACTAGAAGAAGAGATTGACTAATGTTGTTGTAGATGTTGTTTTTTACAGTGTTTTCATTGCTACCATGCATAAGTAGACTCAATAGGTAGTTGAGGTTATCTTTTTTTCATTATAAGATGTAATTTAGGAGTATCTTGATCTAGTTGGGAACTAGCTTGGAAAGTTTGTTCCTCCTACTAACAACTATTATGTTGTATTGTATTTTTTTTTAGTGATAGCTCCTTCTATTAAATCCCCAAGCACACTTTGTCACCCATTGAAATATCCACCTATTCCAGGATGAATGAGATGGAGACTAGGCAATTTGAGAGGACTCTTATTGTTGTATATGAGAGGAGTTTTGTGAGGTGAGAGGAGTTCTGTGATATATATTGAAGGATGCACTACACCATTTTATGAAACCAATCATCCCCATGCCACAGTGGTGGATCTCTATTGCATCGAGGGAGCAACGATAAAGTATTACACTTTAAATAATTGGTATGTCAGGGATTATGAATGAAGACGTTGGATTTATAATTTTACTACGAAAATAGGTTTGTGCGATGGAGACAAATCAAGGATTTCGTGGACCTGAGTAAAGATTGGTTTTATAATCACTTGGAAATACTCAAGCATTGCTTTGAAATGACATGATGCAATTGGAGAGTTCTATTATGTTTCCTTGAAAAATAACTACCAATAGGGGGGACAAAGATGATCCATATAGGGAAGATTTGCAGGAGTAGGATTGTTTCTAAAATTATATCTATAGGAAAGTCAAGGAACTACTACAGAGGATTAGTGCAGGTGAAACAAAATTCTCATAATGCAAGGAATTTTTCACAGTGTGTTTCGATGCTCATCGGTGACCAGGCAGCTGCAAATACTTATCGTTACATTCAGGTGCAATTTGAGTTGCATTCCAAAGTTTTTAATTTCATTTATTGATAGTCCTTCTTGTGTCCTTGTCTCTCTTAATTTCATTGTGGTAGGATTGGAATGGGTTAAAAAATCAAGCATATCATTAAGTAAAATAGACATCCACATGTCACTACATGTCATTGTGCATACTCTTTTTTTTTATACAATTAGAATTGACCAATATGATGTGTTCACAACTAATAATCCTATCAGGCATGACGAATCCAATCTTAGCATGGAAATCGAAACCAAGAATCATAAAATATCAATAAATTTGTGACATGGAATAAAAGGCACAATAAAATATTCTATGCCAACATTGTCTATTTAGTGCAAGATACTAATAATATTTCATGATTTTAAGAGATGATGGATGTCATGAACATGCCCTCAAGCAAAGTTATTGAATTTAAAATAAGATGGTTAGTGCAACTATTTACTTTAAATAGGCTAAATTTAGGTAATCAAAGCAAGGCTTTTGAAAATCACTAAAAACACCACCCTTGTTTATTTTAAATAGACTAAATTTAGGTAATTAAAACAAGTTTGAAAATCACTAGAAATACCACCCCCACATCATTTGATTTCCAGTTGTACAAGATAATATTGAATAAAATTATGATCACTTCCATTTAAATTGACCATACATAACATAACAAACAAGTTTGATGCTTTTAAAAGCTATATCCATCATTAAATATAAGATATGATAAGGATGGCTGATAATTTTAAAGGCTATATCCATCACCAACTATAAGATACAAGTTAATGAGATGAGAAAAAGTTTGTCTTGATGTAACATGTAAATATCATATTACTCATAACTCATGCATATTGTATCTTATTGTACATATGTTACTTGTATAACTTCAATCTAGGTATTTTTTTACATTTAAATTGTCAAATATGTAGAAGTTACATTACACTAGCTTAAATTCGCACAAAAATAAAAGATAAAAAAATATGGTAGGGGAATGAATAAGCATTTTCACACTGGTTTAAAATTCACCCTTAGCTGGTGAAGAACCAATTCAATGCTATTCTTGGTGGAATATTAAGTTATTAACCGAAGATAAAAGAAAATACTAGTCTCTTAAATGACTGAAAAAGGATATTTAGAATGTTATATAGTAGTTACATTTCACGTAGCTATATCTATAATATTCCAACTCCATCTTTTTATATAGAAGTTACATTTACACGTTTTATATAGAAGTTACATTTTACATAGCTATACCTACCATGACATAACTATAATATTCCAACTCCATTTTTTTATATAGAAGTTACATTTCATGTAGCTATAGAAGTTACCTTTATGTGTTTTATATAGAACTTACATTTTACATAGCTATATCTACCATGATGTAACTATAATATTCAAACTCCATTTTTTTTCGCAGTTTTCAACATTTTAAAAATTTGTCTATTTTAGTGTGATTATGCAATTAAATAGTTGATATTGTTTAAGACATCTCCTATTTGCAACTTTTTGAATTCTTAAGTGGGATCTTGGGTAGGTTTTTGTTACTACCATATATCATGTTTTAAGTAGATGGTGTTTTGTAATTCACCAAAGAGACTTTTGGAGCAACCTTGAATTGCATGCTTATTTCCATTATACAGCTAATATTTGCAACCTTTTCCACATGAAGAACCCAATAGCCCATGTTGAAAATGAAGCAAGCACCTCAAAATTGGGGAATATCAGTTATTCTATTTCTAGAGGGGGATAGATCTAGAGAAGGCAACGACAATTATCATAAATGGCTTTTGTCGGGTTGTATTTAATGAAATCCCACTAGAATTTGCTACTAAAGTAAATCAATTGATGAATTTGAAGATTGAAGATAGTGTTGAATAGGTTTTGCAAGGTATATACATGATTATAATGCCATGAGATGGTGTCTCAATAACATTATTGTCCAGTGACGGGTGTGAGATGTAGATAGCTTTCTCATGTCCTGTAGGTAAATCGTATCATTATATTTCTATGAGATCTCATAATGTTTTCAAAGTTTGCCTCAGATAAGGAAATATGTATGTACTCTTGAATTTATCTATGTTGTAAAAAGATCAAGAATAAAGTTTTCATTGCAAATAATTTGGATCTACCATGTAAGTTTACTTTACTACATGAAATTCTTGATTTTTTAGATCCAAGCTAGTTAGAGTTGAATTTTTTTTTTGTAATGAGATTAAGAATAAAGTTGTCATTTTAATCACTTAAATATACCATGTAATATTTATTCACTACATGAAATTTTTTATTTGTTAGAGCCCAACTTATTAGGATTATCAAGAGTCCTCTTTCATGACAATATTTATGAATTCTCTAGTCTTGCTCAAATAATTACATATTACAGAAAGGTGGAAAATAAATGAGATGCAACTGGATGGTTTCTGTTTTAACATGTGTGGAGGGAGTATAAAATAATTTTCATTTGCGTTCAAATATTTTGGAGCACCCTCTAAAGTGCTTCATTTTCCTCCTAGTTAATTTCATTTCTACTATCCCAATGGTTCTAGAAGTCCTTCTCCAAAGTGATCTCTTAACTATCTTGGAGGGAAATTGATTGCTTGATTGGAACCCATGGATTACAATTTGATTATTAGCAAGGGATGAGAAAGCTTCATATTCTTCAATATATTACTCAAGTTAAAATCATATCAAATGATTTCCTTTCTGTTTAATTGATATGAAAATCACCCGAGTATTTGTTAGGATTTTAAGACCTTTTTCAATGAATTTTTTTATGAAAGTTGTATTCTCAATTAAAGAAATTAAATAAAAGGTGAAAATGATCCAATGGAAGGATTTTCTATTTTAGTGCCTAAGAATGCCTTGCTAATGTGAAGGGCTTGGTATTTTATTGACTCAAGATTAGTCGCATTTGACTTCCTAGCATTTATTTTAATTTCATTTTTATTGTGTTTATATTGCTATCGTTGAAGCTGGTGATTTACTCTGTGTCTAATAGGAAGTATTAAATACTAAGAACTCTTAAAAGTGATATTGATGGATGAATAACTTTAAATGTCCCTACTTGACACTTTAGTATTACATGACCATGAAAATAAATTATTAATAAATATTGAAGGGAAGATTATTAACATGTAGTGTTTCTTGGCTTGTCATATAATTACTGCATTTTGGCCCCCAATAATATATTTAAGGCTACATTTTCATTGTTACTTGTGGAGCTTCCCTTTGTCTCATAAAAACATCGAGGACAAATGTCCATTGCATTGGCATTGGACATCATCAAAGAGGAATTCACAAAAAGAAGTAGAGGACATGGGAGAAATTGGCACAATGAGTAGATAACTGCTAGAGAAACAATGAGGCATCATAATTTTTTGTGTATTTAGATTCACTCAAAATTAACTAGTCACAAAAAGTACCTTTTTTTGAATATTTTCATGTAAACAAAAATACTAAAAAACACAATTTTAGACTAATTATTCAAACTAATAATTATATGATAGTCATAATTTATAATTAAATAGTATAATATGATTAATATTATAAGACACAACTATAGGGTCTGACTGTGAGGGGCATTGTGAAAATATATGTACACTTCTCATTGTATTAGACAACCATCTCTCAGAGTGTGATATCCATCCAACGGAATGTACTCCCAGAGGCCATTGTGGGATTGGAATTTTTTCTTTCAGTGGACAAGTGGTGATATATTTTCTTAGGCCTTAGTGTTCTTCTTCCCTAAGGTTTTGACATTACTCACAACTAGCACCTTCATTCAACCAAGTGAGGTACTCATCTTGGAAAGTTGAATCATTTTGTCTCCACAATCCAATATGATGTTGGATCAATCTCACGATCCAAAAAACATAGGTCGTAATAGAGAGGAACTTTTAATGTGGGAAAAAGAATATCCAAATTTAAGAAACATGACTCTTTTAGAACAAGCAATAAGGATATTTTTTATACTAATATTTTTATTTTTCCATTTGTTTTCACAAGTTATCAATTGCCTTATATTTTTAACATGTAACTTAGTTGGTGCGATTATGCCTAAGGTTTTGTTGAAGGTTGAATACTAAGTTCCTAAGGTGTTATTTTCTATGGTGACATTTTATTTTCTTTGTTTATACATGTCATCTAGCCGCATAGTGGCCACTATCGAATGTTGAGGTATATGTCGTATAAATATTTTATAGTCTACTTTATTTTATATTCAAGTATTCATCGTCTTTCATATCTTATAGTCTGAATTTTATCTTCTTTCATTTTCAGGAGAGGAACTCAATACTGATGGTAAGAAACAACAATTGAAGAAAGAGGAGAACAATAACATCGGAGCGACAAATGCAAAATGAGAGAGAGAGGAGAATATGTCTAGTGATACACTTAGAGCCAATATCTTGCATAAGACACACTCATAGAGACTGATGATCAAGCCTTCATAGTTGGTGAATTCACTTGCAATGCTTTGGAAACACAATGATAATGTTCTGAAATGATGAAACAATATTTCATCTGTAAATTGTAGTCCAACCTATATTAAGTTGGAAACTCATATTGTAACACTTGATATTTTATATAATAAAATTTATATGGTTGAAATTATTTTTATTTGCAATTGATATTATTTAGCCTTGTAATTAAGATATGTAACTTGGAATTATCATATTAGATAAACATACACATTGTATGACAATTTTTTTAAATCTAGTTGCAAAATCATATTCATTAATTTATGTTCATTAATAATGAACACATAAATAAATCTAAAACTAATAAATTAGTAGTTTATATTAATTAATGATGAACATGAATAAAATGAATATATGACTAAATTAGTCGTTTATAATTATTATGAATGAAATTAAATGAAATGAATAGAAACTACTAAATCGGTCGTTTATATAATGAATATGAAAATACCAAAAAAAGATAAATGACTACTGCAAATGATAATATTTTTATTAAAATGATGACTAAATTGTTCATATATACGACTATTAGCAGCTAATTTACAATATCTTATAACATGACTAAAATTTAATCATATTTCTTTGGTCATTAATTGGTTTTAAATGATGACTAAAATTTGCATATATATGACTATTAATAGCTAATTTACAATATCTTATAACACGACAAACATTTTGGTCATATTTCTTTGGTCATTAATTGGTTTTCTCAAGGATTCATATAGTAATATATTTTGTTGTATATTTGGTCATTAATTGGGACAATTAATGACTAAACCAATCAAAAATTAAGGACCAAATTAATGACGAAATATACTACTAGATAGTAAAATTGAGGAAACCAATTAATGACTAAGCTAAAAATGACTAAAAGTTGGTTGCATTATAAGATACTGTAAACTAGCTACTATTGGTCACCGACTAAAAAATGTTCATTTCTATGCAAATTTTAGTTGTTTTTTTATTAATTAATCAGTAATTTGTACTAGTTTAATGTTTATGACTCAAATATATTTTTCACATGCTCAAGAAGATCTTCTTCATATGACATTGACTCTTTGACTCAATAATACATCTTAAGGCTCTCAATGGGAGCTTCTAACAAAGAAACCTCTTGCTTATGAAACCCATATAGCAAGGCATACAAAAATAATTTTATTCCTTTTATTTCATCATTTACAAAGATCATGTCATTATGAAGACCAAACCTAGTTACACTTTCTTCAACAATCCCTCTTAACTAGGGAGGTATTCATAATGGTACTTGGTCATTCTCAATCTGAATAATTTCTCATAAGAAGAATCAGAATGGTAACCCATTAATATAATATCATTGTAAGCAACATTGTTTCCACAACAAGGCCTTGACTAAAAACTCTATCTCTCACTAGATCAGAGCATAATGTTGGCAAGACCAATGACTATAGACACCTTCATCATTGTCTCTCAGGGTACATACCCACCGAGGTTTTCACTAAGTATGACCTTCTAGGACTATTCTTATTTTGGGTTCCCAGCCCTCAAATAATATCGGTCCTCTTGCTTACCCTTATCTTGGATGCCCTACACATCCTCCAAGAGCATCCAATGTTAGATGATTACCCAATCCTTCATTATTTATTCCCAAGTGAAGACAAGAATGTTGTATCTTGTTGGAAATACTGGGGGGGGTGAATCAATTTTCCTTAGCAATTAACACTTTTAAATATTTTCAAAGCATTATTTAATCTTAAATTATTATTAATGTTTATGCAGTAATAACAGTAAATAAAAGAACATAGTAGGCACTTTTAGGTGGAAAATCCCCTCCGGGTCAAAAACCACCAAACACTTTTCTAATAAATTCTTTAATCTTCAACCCCAACTAAAATGAAAGCAAAAACTTCCTAGAATTCTAGAAAAGAATTATTCTCCATCTCCCATTGGAAGGATGCCCCAACGACCTAGTTTCTCCAGTAATCAACTGAATGGATGCCCCGATACCTTAGCGAGCCACAACTCACCCTAGTACCACCCTACCACCCTAAAGCGTTCATAGGAACCAACCTGTAGGCGACTTCATACACCTGCCTATCACCTCCTTGCCACCCTATATTGACTGAAATAAGACAAGATTATGGATTCCCAAACCAAGGACAAAAATCCATGATACTTTAAGAAGTACAATAATTTTTGTGTGCTTGACCAAATATCCAATCACTCTATGACCTGCAACTCAACCATGAAATCATCCCAATAGTGACTCCTATACCTCCCAAAACTACCTCTTAGACTCTAAGCAAAATGACTCTTTTACAATCTTTACAATGATGACTCTTTTACAACTTTAGAATGATGACTCTTTTACAACTTTACAATGATGGCTCTTTTACAAATGACTCTTGGCCTTGATACTTCTTCACAATATGCAGATGGTTTTCATGTCTTCAAAGGATGTCCTATTGACTCTTGGCCTTCGTACTTATTCACAATATGTGTATGGTTTTCATGTCTTCAAAGGATGTCTCACTGCAATGCTTCCTTTGATTTGATACTTTAGATCTTGAATTCTTGCTTGATGCTATGCTTGAATCTATGCAAAATTTTCTTAGCAAAAGCAAACCCAAAACAAAACAAAATACCCTTCAACTTACCTCTGCTTACAAAACATATGTAAGTGCATAATAATGAATAAATACAAATTACAATTACAATGCGTACCTGAAGTGTGCTTGTCACTTTTTTTGTTGACTTGTTGCAGCAATAGACAAAGACTCCCACTCTTGATATAGGCCTAGACTCTATGCGAGACTATATCCAAAATTGACCTAAAGATATATAAAATAGAAACTGATGACAAGCCCTAGACTTTTGATGAACGAAGTTATAAGTACAACAAAAGAGACCATTCTATTAACTATGACAATACAATTAACATGAACTTACAACATCATATATATTTAGTAGACTTGGTGTAGCATCAAATGTGTAGTATCAAGAATAGGACATCTAAAATGTGGTATTAAAACTAACTGTGACATATAGAGACATAGAGACATAACCGAGACCCTGTATATACTTACGTTGTCCTATAAAAACATATATCAGAGATGATACTCAAAATTTAAATGTAAACACTAATCATACATACCTTGTTGTAGGAGACTTACCCTTGACTGTTGATGTGTGGTCCTTACTGCAATGATCCTTGAATGCATGTTTTTTATTGCAATCTAGGAGCTTGATATTGAACTTGTTGTATCTATGTAATTTGGGGTCTCTAGTGTCTAAAATTTCATCCCGTGGTAGCCCTCTAAGTCCTCTTTCCAACCCTACAGGTCTGATCAAGATTGGATTGTTCAAGAGAGAGTTATGCCCAATCTCCCACGATGACCAGATTATAGACTGGTTCAGTCTAGAGAGAACTTGTATGAAGTGCCACGTGTCACTATTGTGACCTTCGGCCTTTAAAACGATACCCAAAACACTACAGCCCATCCTATTTCTGTCACTATTTACACAATTTTAATCCAATGCTCAGAGATAAAGTTATGACGATTTTCCCAATGTCACCTGTTTGAAATGGAATTCAGGAGCTTGCAAAAACCTTAACTCCCTAGGATCATATCTCCAAACATATAATGAACCAAGATATTAAATTAGGTCACAAGGTTCATAAATATTTTGGCTCAAACGTGTTTTAATTTCAGCTTATGACGCTTCACAGAAACAAAGTTATAGCGAAAATTACATGATGACTTGTTTGAAGCCACAAAATTCCTACTATGGGAGGATATGAGGGTCATTATTTATATGAATGTCTTGGATTGAAAGGGTCCTCAACAAGTGAACATTGGAGGGATTTTAGGAGAAAAAAAAGCATTATTAATTATTGATATTCAATGACCACAACCAATTGTGAGTGCCATGCCACAACCCCATAGGGTTTTAGCCCACTAACTGGGGTTACTAACTTCAAACATGAATATCTCTCAAACCGTAAGAATTACTTGGCATGCCATATATCAATGGAAACATCTCAGCAAGTAGAATCCATCTAGAATATCATTGACTCATAATAGAGTAAGTTGTAAAGTAAAAATTCCCATGCAAGATTGAGGTAGACACTGGTGCTTCTTGGGTTGACATCAATGACAACCACTTATCAACATGTCTATCTATTCCTCTCATCTAGGGAGGATACACCCATCATGTGTCTACATTTCTCTTCATGGCATTCACTAAGACTTATGATTGTTAGTCCTAGTCTAGTGCATGACACATGAAATAGAAATACACAACTATCACTCCCTCTTAATCAGGGGTGAATCAATCCAAGCTCCCTCTTAAACAGGGACTTTTCATAGCTCCCTCTTAACCAAGGACTCTCCATTTCATCAACATCTTCTTATTCAAGGGTCCTTTAGTTTCTTGATCAATTTTCTTTCCTTGATGTCATGGAATTCAGTCGAGATTCTTCCTTGTAGGACATTAGCCATCCAACACTTTCCTTCTTGGTTTGTCATATAATTATTTTCTTCATGGAAAGTGGCCTTCTTGATACATATCTGGAACCTTTGTCATATGGCTACTTCTTCCTCATCATGTTTCTTTCAAGAATTTCCATCCACCACACGAATGCTAGTTGTACTTATACTTACAACTCTTGTCCTAGTAGCCCTGCATGAACTCTTCTATATATTATTCAAGAAATCAAAACATAACATTAACTCAAATTGTACCTTTCTAGATGGCTCTTCATCATGATATCTTTCTGTAGGTATCAACATCTTGCATACATGTTGACACATCTCCCAAAGATATCCATTGTCAAGGGTTTTCATCTTTTTTAGACTTTCATCAGAATCTTCATATCTTTCCGAGAGATTTCCTAGTCAAATATTCTTGGTATTTTGGATGTTGATTTCCTTTATCATGGTTGCATATCTCACGATCTCTTCCTTCCTCACACATTCCATTCCCAGGAACTTTCAATTAGAGTTTCTTAATTGTAGTCAACCACCTCATCCTTCATATGAGTACATACTATGTTGATTTCATCTAGTGTGACTTATGCCTTTATACATCCTTTTAGAGGAGGAGATCATTTTCCCTTGATCATGCTTCTAAAGATAGAAGTAGTGATCCATATTACTTGCCACCATATGACATGAATTTATAATATTAAATACAAGCATACATACCTCATTTTACCTTTAGGTTATCTAGGCTTCTTCCAGTAGCTTCCTTGATTGAAGTGTTTTCAATCCCATGATATACTTCATTTCTCATGTCATCATAACATCATCCACGAATTCAACAAGTTGGAGTTTCTGATGAAACACTTGCTTCCTCTTTAGATTAGTGAATCCTCCGATGAGGATTCCATCAGAGAATCTTGAGGATCTTTCATATCCCCATCTGGCATATGTTTCCTTTTTGAATTGATGTATGATCAGCCTTGTCCTGGATGACTTCTTCCTTTCTTTCAAAGTCCAATGAGGTTCCCAAGATCTATATCCTTCATGTTTGATTGCCATGGATTTTATCCTTCATGTTTGACTGCCATGGATTTTATCCTTCATGATTCCCATGGTGATGTCATGAGATCTTGTTTCTAATGATCTTGTTTCTAATGCTTTCATGATGCCACGATGCATCTTATTATCATGGTCATATCTATAACAAAATATTTGGGAGCTTATGATAAGAACCTTTTGTGAAGGAGACCATCTCAGACATAGTAGAGATATGTTACTCCTTCTTCCCTTGTTCTTTTTCTTCAGCTTCCTCCATCTTTCTAGTGATATGATATTTATTTCCATAATCTTTCCATAGCATTGAATATTAGCTATAATGTTACGTCCTGATTGAGGACTAAACTTCCCTTTCCTTTCTTCAAGTTTGAATGCTTTAACCTTCAACACTTTTCCCACAACTTATCCCTTTTTTCATTATCTTGCATAGATACCAAAAGTTGTTAAATGAGGTAAATTTCCTATCCTATTGATATTTGTTACCTTGCTTATCGGTTGAAACAGAAATGTTTATCCTTTTTATCAATTCTTCCAAATCTCATAGTTGAGATCCTATGAAGATATTCTTTTAACTGTATGTAGATCAAGTCTAAGTGATATGACCTTCTTTACTGCATTTTCAGAGAATATATATTCTAGAATTTCATATATCTCTTGATGTCTCCTCTCTTGCTAAATAGAGATGAGAGTACCTTTTACTGATGTCATAAGAATTGATCCGGATTTAAAAAGGAACGCAAAAAATTACAGAGATAACCATAAACACAGATATGCACTGGAAATAATACTTCATTTCATTAATGTAAAACACTGAAATATGCTTACAAACAGTAATGGAAATAAACCAGCTAGGGCGATGGTAGCTTATCTCTGAGAAGAGATGTGGTGGCTACATGCCTCTGAACTGTGTTACAATGAGGCTCGAAGGCCTATTTATTGTTGAGAAACAATGGAGAACCCTTCACATCTGAAAACCTAACCCGAGAACATGAAACGCCAAATTGTGGGCCCCGTTTGGGTAAATTGGTACATCAATTTCCCGGGGTCGTAACTTTGGCATACAATCTTCATTTGACGCGTACAATAGCTCGTTAGAAAGATATATCCGAGCACTACCACTTTGGGAAGGGAAAAATCCGTCCATGGACCCATATTGCCCTCAGATTTCCCAAAGAAAATCGTTTAGGGTCTCAAAATGGCTCCGGAAGTTCAGGACTTGAAAAACTGCTAAAAATAGTAAATTGTGCTGCAATTTAGGAAACTGGAAAAACTAAAAGAGATAGTTGTGGGGGTCCAAATGAGATAGGTGGGTGGCCACCAACATCCACCTAGATCATTCCTCCCCCCTTAGGAAGCAATGGTCCCCATTGCGTTGAGTTCCTCCCTGAGATGAGGAAGCTTTTGCTGATCTGGGTCTCTGGTGAGCTGTTCTGTAATCTCTGATGTGTCCAAAAATGGTGGGAAGCATGGTCGAGGGTAGTACACATTGAATACTCGGTGCAGGCAAAGGAATGGAGGAATGATGTGCTCCAAAGAATTATTTCCCATAGCCTTAGTAATGGTGTAAGGACCATGTCGGCGTGGTCGGAGCTTTTGATGGGCTCTTGTAAGGCGTTCTTTCTGCAGATGCAACCAGACTTTGTTGCCCACCTAAAGCTTGTGTGGTACCCCTATGGGTGAGGAGAAGTTGTTCCTGAGTTCTTTCATGACCGTATTCCTTTGTTGCTGCTGCTGCATGGAGGAACCATTTGCTGAGGTCATGGATGTGGCAACGATCTTCCCCTTACTTTGGGAGCAAACCAGACAGATGAATTTACTAGTCTGGGAGATGAGCTTGCTGCCTTTCTTAGCAGTGATCAAAGAGGTGGCAGTAGGTGGGGCTACCTCCGGGTATCCTGTATAATGAATCACCCAAAGAAATAATGACAGCGCGAGGCCTTGACTCATACACAGCATGCCACCTCCACAAGTATGGCTGGCCTAATAGCACATCACAAACATCCAGAGGTGTAACATCACACAATACCTCATCTGTGAAGGGCTTGATGCTATAGGGAAGGCAACACTGCTGGCAAACTTTGAGATCTCGTCCTTCATGAAGCCACCTGATACTATACGGCTGCAGGTGTGGTGTAGTTGGTAGGCCCAACCGCTTCATGACCTCTGCTAAAATGAGGTTCTTTTGGCTGCCACTGTCGACAATGAATTGCAGCGGTGAACCCTTCACCCACATCTGTGAGTGGAAAAGACGTTCCCCCTCCTCTAGATCTTCAGGTTCATTCTTCTAGATCTTGGCGGTGGCAACAGTGGCGCTGGGATCAGCATCGATGATCTGCTTCCCTTTGCCATTCCCCTTGTTGGGTTCTGGCTCAGGGTTAGAACATGCATCTGATTTGGAAGCCTTCAACTCGGCCACCAGTGATTGCTTGGTCCAACACTCACTTGTGTTATGAGTGGGACTCTTGTGGAACTCACACCACTTTCCTGTGTCCTTTTTTGGCTTCGTTGTGTTGTTCTTTTCTTGTGGCTTCGATGGGTTGTCTTGGGTCACCCCGCCTTGGCTTTTTCCTTTGGTCTTCAGATTTGCAGATCCAAAGTCTCGCTTCTTCTGTTTGAACTTTTGCTCGATTTTGACAGCATATCGGTATGTCGTGCTGAGCGAGGAGATGTTCATGAACTCCATCTCTTCCTGGATGTATCTATGTAGGCAGTCGTGGTATTTGAGTACCAAATGTAGCTCAGAGTCCTTGATACCCAACTGTGTGTGAAGGGTATGAAAAATGTTTGTGAACTCTAGCACATCTTGGTCCCACCCCTGCCGCAGTGTGGTCCATCTGATGTATTTGTCCTCATAGCTTTTGACAGGGTAGTACTCCTCCTTGATGGCATCCCTGAATGAATCCCAAGTGGGTGCGGCTGCAAATAGTGAGCCTGTACTTTCATCCTTCTGCTTGCAGTAGGTTTCCCACCAGTCCTTAACGTGGGGGGCTGCTTTGAGAAGAGCGAAAACAATCTTTTCCCGACTCAAAACTTCATGAACAGAAAAATAACCCTCTAGCAGATTTAAACATTTATCTACGGCATCTGCATCTATTTGACCCTCGAATATGGGGATTTCAAAAATAACTTGTACCTTAAAGGGCGTGGTGTTTCCAGAGTAGCTGCTGGAAATCGATGCATTGCTTCTGGGTAGCAACTGAAGGATCTAGGAAAAGTTGTCCATCATTGCGTTCTGTTGTTGCTCGAGGGCTTCTTCGAGCAAGATTTTGATAGGATCTCCTACCCCCTCGTCTTTCTTCTCATCCGCCATGGGAGGCCGTCAGGATTTTCGAGGCTGGTCTTGCAAAGGTTCGACCATTTCAAGCCCTAACTCCTTATATCCCGACCTCGTTAGGGACATGGAAAGAAAAACAGACAAAAGGCAGACCGCTCTGATACCACTGAACCAGATTTAAATGGGAACAAAATAAATTACAGAGATAACCATAAACACAGATATGCAACAGAAATAATACTTCATTTCATTAATGTAAAAGACTGAAATATGCTTACAAACAGTAATGGAAATAAACCAGCTAGGGCGATGGCAGCTTATCTCTGAGAAGAGATGTGGTGGCTACATGCCTCTGAATTGTGTTACAATGAGGCTCGAAGGCCTATTTATTGTTGAGAGATAATGGAAAACCCTTCACATCCCGAAACCTAACCTTAGAACATGAAACGCCAAATTGTGGGCCCCGTTTGGGTAACTTGGTACATCAATTTCCAGGGGTCGTAACTTTGGCATACGATCTTCGTTTGATGCATACAATATCTCGTTAGAAAGATCTATCCGAGTACTACCACTTTGGGAAGGGCAACATCAATCCATAGACCCATGTTGCCCCCAGATTTCCCAAAAAACGTCGTTTAGGGCCTCAAAATGGCTCCGGAAGTTCAGGACCTGAAAAACTGCTAAAAATAGTAAACTGTGCTACAATTTAGGAAACTGAAAAGACTAAAAGAGACAGTTGTTGGGGTCCAAATGGGATAGGTGGGTGGCCACCAACATCCACCTAGATCAAGAATCCTATGAGTCCCTTGATCCTTTTCCATGCATTCAAACAATGCTTGACCTTCAGAGACTTTTCCATATATATCAATGACTTCTCTTTCGGCGACTATATCTATCCTCCTTTCTCATGCAAGGAATTTTGATGACCCAACCAATCTATAGATCTCCTTGCAAACACGAAGTCATTTAACCAAACTTGATTATATAATGAAAGATACTTACTTGGAAAGAGAAGATAAAATCTTCACCTTGATCATGTTGAAGATGCACTGATGCTTCCTCTGGGTGATCTTCGAGTTGATGTGATTTTATTGTAGATCCTTTTGGTCTTGTTATAATGATCCTTGCTAGTGTAGAATCCTAGATACTTTGACTTGTAGACCCTTGCTTGAGTTGCCTAGCATGAACAACTGAAATCCATTTTCAAAGATCTACTTTGAGACCTTCTTGCACTATCCAACACCAAGCACCGAAATTGCTCCAGACTATAAGTTATTGAGATCACTGTGGTATGACAGAGATTGTAATGACACCAAATTTGTGGCTAGCATCGTGGTTATTTCAAGACTGAATTAGCATCGAGATTGTGAGAGGTACTGAAAACTGTGTTCTCTTCTTTTGACTATGATTACTTAATCATATTGTGGCACCGAGATGTCACTAACATAGCACCATGACTGTGGGTAGTATGAGACTATGAAATTATCTTCAGATAAGGATCCAAATCAGTCTTACCGTAGGACTAAATTGCCTTGTTGTTATAGACTGATCCTTCAATATTTGATGTAAGTTTTGAAACACAAATCCCTTCAACTTGCTTTGATTCCATTCTCAAAACTTGCTCCCTGAATGTCTCTTTTATGCCCTTCCTTTGACTTCAACACCTTCACTCTCATACCATGTTGAAGAATCTAGGGAAAATTAAGTTAATAAGATTCTTCTCGCCATGATAACTATTTGTGAGGTATTTTTAACTTTTCCTTATCAGCACAATCTTCGCTTGATATTAGTAGAGTGTGTCTTCGTAGTTCATCAAATAGTTACGAAAACAAAAGAGACAAAAACACAAGATGTTGGATTTCCTCCAGGGCCAAAACCTCTCACTCTTTGAGAGGAAAACCCAGACAAAATTCTTCTTATAGAGATTCCAATTGACGAATACCAAGATTATGACCCTTGACCTATTAGGCCACTCCAAGACCAAGACTCCAATCCTCTTCTTTGTCATTACTGAGATCATCATCATCACTGCTGCTACACCAAGGTCATTACTATTGCACCAATGAGGTCATTATAGCTGCATCATTGTTGCACCTTCATCGAGATCATTGTTGCACTTTCAATGAGATCCTTGTTTGTCTTTCACTGAGATTATTGTTTCACTTTCAATGATACTTTTACCATAACAACGAGATCTTTATATATGAGAGTTGCATTAAGATATTTATCTAGATCATAACCTTGCAACAAAATCTTCACCAAGATCATGATTACCATTATGCCTAGATCATGAATGTCGAGATAGAGAGTGTTTACTATGAGATCACCGAGATCCTTATCATCTCAATTATGTCGAGACTGTGACTGTGTCTACTCCCTGCACCGAGATATTTCATCATTGTAGTACCCGTCCGAAGAACATATATCTCTGAGATTGCGAGGTCTTTTGACTGTAATTACCCATGAGATTTAGAGGCATTCGAGTCCTTCTTCTACCTGTAATGCAGATCTTACATGCTTGTTTATGGTAGTTAGTCTCCATAATAAGACGATATGAGATAGTGAATGGTTGTGTCTTTATTATATGAGCCAACAAGAGATCCTTTGTGCATTTAGAGGCCAACATAAGAAGAGGATTGTGTGCTTGTCATTGGAGGGCTAATGTTTATGACTCAAATATATTTTTCACATACTCAAGAAGAGCTTCTTGATATGACATTGGCTCTTTGACTCAATAATACATTCTAAGGCTCTCAATGGGAGTCACTAAAAAATAATTCTCTTTCTCATGAAACCCATCTAGCAAGGCATACAAAAATAATTGTATTCCTTTTATTTCATCGTTTACAAAGATCATTTCATTATGAAGACTGAACCTAGTTACACTTTCTTCAACAGTTTAATGGAGCCAAAAGTCATGTCAGGGATGTGTCTGTAGCAGGTGTTATATTTCACCTAAACAATAATCACACTTTCCTTCTTAGCATAGGGCTAGGGCCTTGAACTAATAATAAAGTAGAATTAATTGGTTTTTGGGTTGTCCTTGACTTTGCAGGTGAAATGCTTACAAATTTTTGGTGATTCTGGAGTGCTTATTGATTAGTTCGTGGGGATCGATACATTACATAGTTTGGTCCTAAATCCTTCAAAACAAAGAATTCGTCAACTACAAGAATTTTTTAAGCACTACTCCAACTTGTAGGACTTTTGGTGATTACAGAAAAAGTTGCTAATGTCCTTAAGATGCATGCCAACAACATTTTCTTAACTGATGTTGTTAAGTTTTTATGTTTAAATATGTAATATTCTGGATTGGTAGAATGCAGTAATTCTTGGTAGACATGTCTAGATTTTGTAATTGAACTATAATTTGTATACTTTGATTTTAATGAAATAGCAAGTATACTATTTTTTCTGTGGGAAAAATAAATAATAATAACTAATTATTTTTCCACTTATATTTTTATCTTTGAAAGGCAATTAAAAATAATGACTTGTATTCATTGGTTTATTTTTTTTTATCATTTTTATTCATTTATACACACTTTTTTTTTTCAACTCATATTTCCATGTTGAAATGTAATGGAAAATGAATGTAAGTAATTATTTTTTTCATAATTTTTTACACTCATTTTGCCATCAAATACAAAATATAATAATAGGAAGTGGGAATAAATAAATGTGTATTTTTTTAAATTATTTTTATTATTTTAGTATTTCCACTCATATTTTCATGTTGAAATATAACTAAAAGAAATATAAATACTCAATTTGTTTTATGATTTTTATTATCTTATTTTTTTTTTTTTTGATATTATCCTTTATCATTTTTATATTTTTTTCACCCATATTTTCAACTTATACAAATATATAATAATTTACAATTAATTTTATCACTTTTATTCATCTTTCCAAATTTAAATAATACTTATTTTTATGTTTTAAATAATACTTAAAAGATATAATTTTATTAAATTCATATTGAAATTTAATTAAAAAAAGAAAAAATAGATGATGAAAATGACATCCCATATATTTCCCATTCTATTGATATCCAGGAGGACCACTAAATTCAATCACAACCATGACTTCCTCCTTCCTCCGTGCTATCAGACTCGGGCTCCACTTTGATTAGTGGAGAGAGTATGCTTGAAGTCGTTGGTCAATTAGTGGAGGCTCAGTGTCGCCCACCCATTCCATCTCTGAATTGATGTATATGATGTATCTGTGTGTGGCTGTCGTAGTCTATATATGTATGTTTGAAATGCAATGGAGAGTGAATATAAATAACTACTTATATTTATCATTTTTATTCATTTGCATAGGCAAGTTTTTCATTTTTTCTATGTGGAAATGTAATAGAAAGTGAGAATAAATAATTAATTATTTTTACTCATTTGCACACATTTTTCAGTTTTTATTATTAATATTTCATTTTACCTTATTGAAATGTAATGGCAAGCATACACACATATATATATAACCAAATTTTTTTAATCATTTTGGTTTATCTTTACAAAGCTTTTTATTGAAATGTAATAGAAAATTGAAAGTTGATAAATAATAGAATATTTTTTATTATATTTCTTCATTTATATTATTTTTTTCATTTCTCTTTTATATATTATTAAAATGTAATGAAAAGTGAATATAACTTTTTTTATTAGCCTTTCATTTTTTCTACCCATACTAAAATATCAGTTTTTCTAACTATATTTATTTTTTGAAATATAGTGAAAAGCAAATATAAATAATTTTATTCATTTTCTTCTTGTATTTTCATATTGAATATTTCTATTAAATATTGAAATATAATGAAAAATTAAAAAAAAAAAAAATAATAATATTTTTTATTTTTTTATTCATTTTCTTTTGTCCAATTATATTCTATATTAAAATGTAATGGGTGAGTAAATAATTAATTAATTATTATTATTTTATTTTTTATATTTTAACATTGAATGTTGAAATATAATACATTTCTATATTAAATATAATAAAAATTTAATTATTTTTTATAATTTTTATTTTTTATTATTTTAATATAATTAAGCTAAATTTCACATGAGTGCGTTCAATATAATTTTATAAATTATAAATTTAAATTTAATCCCACTGGAACAAGTGGAAATGACCTCAAACAAAAAAAACCCACTAAATTCAATCACAATCATCACGTCTTCCTCGCCAACATACTGCTTTGAGTCGCTGGTCAATTAATCCATCAACCCAATATATCGTTGCTCCTAATCTTCACTTTCCCGGGGCGAAGCTTCACCACAATTACAGCTCACGATTTTGCCACCCACTTTGCATCTAATTTTCACATCACCTTTAATTATTAGATATATCTATTGTCTGCCACTAAGAGAAAATAAGAATAAGTGGGGACAAATACAACTCACGATTTTGCCACCCACTTTGCATCTAATTTTCACATCACCTTTATTTATTATATCTATTGTCTGCCACTAAGAGAAAATAAGAATAAGTGGGGATAATTACAACTCACGATTTTGCCACCCACTTTGCATCTAATTTTCACATCACCTTTATTTATTATATCTATTGTCTGCCATTACGAGAAAATAAGAATAAGTGGGGACAATTACAACTCACGATTTTGCCACCCACTTTGCATCTAATTTTCACATCACCTTTAATTATTATATCTATGGTCTGCGACTAAGAGAAAATAAGAATAAGTGGGGACATTTACAACTCACGATTTTGCCACCCACTTTGCATCTAATTTTCACATCACCTTTAAGTATTATATCTATGGTCTGCCACTAAGAGAAAATAAGAATAAGTGGAGACAATTACAACTCACGATTTTACCACCCACTTTGCATCTAATTTTCACATCACCTTTAATTATTATTTTATAATGTAAAATAATTATATAATATAAATCATTATTATATGAATATGGAAAAATTATTAAAATAATTGAGTCATATTAACACAATTAAATATTATTTTTCATGGGTGAGAAGAAAGTATTTTACTAAAAAAAAATTAAGTCAATATTTATGAATTTTAGTATAATTTTTGTTATTTAAATTTAAAATATAAAATAATTATAAAAAATATAAAATGATTATTAGAATTTTTTTTTTACCAATGTAAGAAAAAACGTTGAAGGAATTGAGATTAAATTAAGATAAAGTTGAACATCACTTTTATAGATAAGAGAGGAAATTATATTATGAAAAAGACTAATTAGTATGGGCTTCATAATTTGTTTAATTACTTTGTTGGCAATTTAGAGACTGATAAAATTAATTTTTTGAGATCCTTCAATAGCTTGATCTATAGATGAAATTTTTTATAGGGTCTAGGTTGAAATATGATAAGAATTTTATGGTGATTATGATTGAAAAATGGTAAGATTAACACAGGTAAACCTTCTAATTGATGCATGAATGTATTTGAAAAAGTCCAAAATGTTCTTAAGAACGATGACAAATTCTTTCCACATTGGAAAACATGGATGTGTAAATTGTCTTAAGGGGGAAGTTCTCAGATCACTTAGCTTTTCTAATAAATCCAACAATCATAAGATATAATGAAACTAGATTGTAATTCTTACTGTAATTCTTCTAAAAATGAGCAAACTATGAAGGGTGGGATCAATTAGGTTTTCTAAATCCAACTAGCTTTTCTAATAAATCCAACAATCATAATGTATAATGAAAATAGAGTGTAATTTGTGATGTCCCCAGTGAATGTAAATATTTTATTGCTGCAGCTAAAACAAACGATAGTTATGAAATTCTCACATGTCAGGTAGTTAGGATAGGTGGTTACCTATCCCTAACCATTTTTCCTTGAAGATGTATTCTCAAGGAAAAAAATCAAGAGGATGTTGGTACTTGAGATCAAGAAAGAGGGAAAATGATATCGTACTGATATGTTAGGACTAGATAGTTGTAACATACTAAGACAGTGAGTCTTAAGGTAAACATCATTCATGTGAGCAAACGGCTCGGGGGGAGACTCAGACTCGAAAGCTAGTCTCAAGGTTGGGAGGAAAATCGACAAATTACAGTCATTTGGACCTAAGCAGTTGACAGTAAATGCGGCAAACTAGATAAGTATTTACTTCTTCTAAAGTTGAAATTATTGTTGAAAATAAGACATGAATTATGTTAAAAGAAATAATGGACCTAAATTTGTACAATCTTAATTGCTATAATAGAGTTCAGGCTTCTGTGATCCATGTCAAGTTAAGAAAGATTCTTCAGCGAAAATCACATGGAATATCATTTGTCGACGCGTTTCGAACCAACTAGTGTGGTTCATCGTCAGGACCTAAATTTGTACAATCCTAATTGATTTTAGAAAAGTATACATTCAACATGTTATTTAAGTAACAAAAAAATTAACTATAATAGAAACGCCAAGAAAGGACATCGTTAAACTATAGAAGCAGTCTTTCTAAAAAGAAATTATAATTCTTAAGGCTACTTGGCATTATTAGAATTGACTAGGAACTTCAAACGAAGGGAGCCTAAAAATGCTTAATACATTGCTTTTAGATCCCCAAATACAGAAAGGCCCTACGGGACCTTTAATACCTAGCTAGTTGGAAAACAATGTTGGTAAATAACTTTAAACGAAAGATTGTGGCCAATTCACAACTGAAAAATAAATATGAAGCAGAACTGTAAGGATTCTGCCCTAAGCAAGGGAAAACATAATTGATACAAGGGAAAATTAAACAATTCTCTTTACCATTAAACGCTATTGGAAATGCGACTAAAACCGAACCTAGAAATTAACCCTAATGATCATGGATCTTCTGGACTGCAGTGGCAAGAAAGGAATCATGGTGTAATGAAGAGAAAAATTTATAAATCGAAATGCAGGTCAAAACCCCAAATAATACCTGCAACTCTGGAAATGATTGACATAATATCTAACACCAATGCAAGACTATAAATATTAGAACCGAATTTGAACGAATAAAACCTTTGAAATATGAAGGAAGCTAGTTTAGTCAAATGGCATCAGCATCGATTCAAAATACAAACAGTGCCAAGTAAAACCCATATTCATTGAAATGTGCAAACCCCAAATATGAGGTACAAAAAATATGTAGAAATTTAACTATGAAAGCACAATTGAAATAAGCTAGGTAGAGTGTAATATATGTGTGTGTGTGTGTGTGTGTGTGTGTGTATACGACACATAAGTCCTTTAATGATCCGAACTTAAACAGGAATGCAACAACTTACAAATATACTCGTAAACATAGAGATGCAACAGAAAAACACTTCATTTCATTAATAGAAAAATATTGAACTATGCTTACAAACATAGTGGAAATAAAATAGCTTAGGGAATGGTAGATTATTGTAGAAATTTTGAATAATTTAACACATATTCAATGGAGATTATCCTGATCATGTACTATTTCGGAAAACATACACAATACATAAGCTCCTCTACATTGATCATCAATATAGCAACATCAATAACAATAAAACATCAAGAGCATTCACACATTAACACAGTATGTATCCCGGGGAAAGCATCTCGCTAAAAACCCCAACTATATGTATATTAATGATTGAGTCATGTAACATTACACAGCATAATACTTCTCACAAGTATCTCCACCTCTGTTACACACAATACAGCTCAGATCTGATCTCCAAATCTCTTCCACTGCTTGCCTGCCTCCACTGCTCAATACCTGCTCAAGAACTGATGAGAATGGCTCACCAAACTCGTTTTTCACCTGCAAAATAGTCACTCACACTTTTTTGGACATGAGCACAAGCTATAATGTGGGCAAATACGTGAGCAAACTCATTGGCATACTCAATCCCTTGATTGTGCAAGATCTGGTGCACAACTATAGTCACAACTGATAGCAATCTGATTCTCTACCACATGTCCCTGTTGAACTGAACATGCACTGACATGCAACTGAGTTAACTGATGTATTCATTAGTTGTATTATGAGTTAATAACTTGTGAATTAATTAATAACTAATTCACCCAACTCATCTCTAGTCTATTTGCCAGTTAGACTAAATACAACAAGTTTAACAAAGCTAAACTGAACACAACTCCATCAACTCCACAATCAACTCCACCAAACTCAACTGATTGAGTTCTAACTGAAGTCATGCATGCAACAACTCAACTGACTCATAAGAAAAGCGTATTTCCTTCTAACAGTTGCATGTGCCACCTCTGTAGCTCAAACTGAAGTGCTCCAAGAGAATAAGATTAAGTTTATAGTCCAAATATTATTGTGAGATAATAATATTTGACTTTTCTATTTTTGACAGCCAGTCTAAAAATAGACTTTGATCACTCACACTGTGATCACTCACACTTTCATCAAAAATAGAAGTCCATCTATTTTTTCCCAACTTGATCAATCATCCATAAACAACAACTTGCAATCCATAGACATGATCCATATGTCTAAAAATAGACTTGCGCCAAAAATAGCCTGCGGGCCCACTTAGTGAAGGCGACTATTTTCACTAAGCTCCATCATCTTGTTGCAATCTCAACACTCCCTCTTGACAAGATATGGATTATTAGCAACCCCTATCCTGCCTCGGTGGTACTCGAATTTGCTCCTGGTGAGAGCCTTCGTCAGAATATCAGCATCCTGATCCTCCGTTGGAATGTACGAAAGTAACATGATCCTCCGCTGCACACAATCTCTGATATGATGGTACCTGATGTGCTTAGACCCGAACAACCTAACCAGGATCATCCTCATCCACACAGATCTCTGCTTCCTGCTGTACCAAGAAACTGTTGTCGATCTGATATTGAAGACCCCTATTGATGTGCTCTTTTTGTCCATTGGGCTCCCTGCCCAATCTGCATCCGTGAAGCCACATAGCTTCACCTCATCCTCCTATCTGTACCACAAACCATATCCCGATGTGCCTCTCAAGTAGCGCAATACATTCTTGCCCGCCTTCCAGAAGAGCTTGGTAGGCTTAACCATAGCTTGTGAAAGCTGGTTAACTGCATAGCATATATCAGGTCGTGTATTGACCAAATACATCAGTGACCCCACCAACTGTCGATAAACAGTGGCATCCACTTCTTCTCCCGAAGTGGCATCCTCCTTCCTCCAACCTCCAGGAAGAGGAGTATCAACAGGCTTGCAGCCATGCATGTTGAACTTCTCCAGTATCTCTCGAGCATACTTGCCCTGAGAAACAAACAGTCCACCACTGCGCTGCCATATTTCCAATCCTAGGAAATAGTGAAGGAGGCCCAAATCCTTCATCTCAAACTCTGTAGCAAGATCCTTCTTTCATGACAGTATCAACAGCTCATCACCCGTTAGAATCAGATCATCAACATACAGTACAATGATAAGCAACTTACCCTCCACCACAATCTGGTATAGGTTCGGATCCGCCTCGCTCTTGGAGAATCCAAGTCCTGTGAAATAGCTGTCTATTCGTGTGTACCAAGCACGTGGTGCTTGCTTCAACCCATACAACGCTCTCTTGAGCCTGCACACATGCGACTCGCTGCTGAAGACCTCAAAGCCTTCGGGTTGCTCAATGTACACCTCCTCCTCAATGACTCCATTGAGGAACGCAATCTTCACATCCATCTGATGAATGTGCCATCCCATCTGCGCTGAGAGAGTAGGAATCGTCCGTATGGAAGAATACCTTGCGACAGGTGCAAAGGTCTCCTCATAATAGATCTCCTCTATCTGTGAAAAGCCTCAGGCAACAAATCTTGCCTTGTACTTCTCCACACTCCAGCTGCCTGCTTGACCTTGTAGATCCATCTCGAACCCACCACTGATTTCCCTTCCAGTCTAGGAACAATCTCACTGTTTCTGACAATAGAATCATACTCTTCCACCATGGCGTCTACCCATGCGGGATCCTCCACAGCTTCCTCGAAAGAGGATGGCTCAGTCACAACACACTTGCTCATAAAAGCCATGTATCCAGTGTACCGATCAGGTGACTGTCTCTGCCTGCGTTGGGCTGTAGGTGGTCCTACAACTTTCTCTGCATCTTGAGCCAGTCGCTCAGCTTCTGTCAAGCGCTTTCGCCCTCTGATGGTTGGCGCTGCATGAGTGGACTCGTCCACTCCATGAACCTCGTCCTGTGGTTGATCCACGTCCTGAAGCTCATCCTTAGGAACTAATAGCTCCTCATCTGCATGCAAGTGTAGCTCCCTCTCAAGCGAACACTTCATGGATTTCTCCTCCTGAAATTTTATATCCCATCGCACAACAGTTTTACCACTGTCTGGCAAATACACACGATAGTTGTGGGGCGTATAAGTGTACCCCACAAATATCCCAACCTCTGTGGTTGACTCCAACTTCTTTCTGGCATCCTTCGTCACATGCATGTAAACGTTAGCACCAAAAATCCTCAAATGAGAAAGATCAGGCTTCTTACCAGAATAAGCCTCCTCGGGTGTACTCATGCCAAGTATCCTATGAGGACAACGGTTCTGCACATAAACTGTTGTATTGCATGCTTCTGCCCACAAGTGAAGGGGTAGGCCCTGATCATGCAACATTGCCCGTGCAACACCCACAATCGTTCTGTTCTTCCGGTCAGCTACCCCGTTCTGCTGTGGGTTATGGGGAGCTATGAGCTCTTTACGAATCCCTTCTGTCTTGCAGAAATCCTTGAACTCGTCCGAGATGTATTCACCACCATTATCGCTCCTAAGAGCCTTCACCTTCTTCCCCAACTCCTTCTCGACCAGTGCTTTGAATTCACAGAACTTTGAATATGTCTCGCTCTTCTTCTGCATGAAGAAGATCCAACACTTATGAGAGAAATCATCAACAAAAATCACATAATACTTGTGTTTTCCTATCGAAGCAACTGAGAAAGGTCCACACACGTCTGTGTGAATTCTCTCAAGGATCGTCGTGGCGCGACTATCCTTCTCGTAAAAGGTGTCTTTCACAAACTTCCCCAAAGTACACCCCTTGCACTGATCTGACTGCGCAAGTGTGCCTTTAGGAAGCCCTGTAGTGATCTGTTGCAGTATCTTCAAGGCTCCATGGTGAAGGTGACCCAATCTCCTGTGCCACAACTCGCCATCATCGTGGCTCACCAATCCTTCTGCCTTGCCCGCCATTGCTGCGCATCCATCTACATGCAACTGATAAAGGTTCCTCACTCGAACCCCTATCTTCCGCGTCTCACCAGTTGTCTTGTTGCGCAGGAAGGCCTTTCCCTCGCTGAAAACTACATCATACCCCTTGTCTTCTAACATCGCCACTGAGATGAGATTCTTCTTCAATCGTGGAACATGCATGACTTCCTTCAATACAAAGGGTTTACCAGACTCCCTCTCAAAGGAAATGGTACCGATACCGGTCGCACTGTATCTACCATCATCGCCCATCTCGATGTGCACTCCAAGATCTTTGTCCTCCAGATCAGAGAACAAATCTCTATCTCCCGTCATGTGAAAAGACGCACCACTATCCAAGAACCACACTGATCCCATCACACTTGAAACCAAGCATGTGATCAATGAAAAATCAAGCTCAAACTGAGAAGCTAAGGCCTCTCCCCCTGCAGATCCAGCAGCTTGCTTGTTCTTCTTCTTCTGCGGACAATTTGTGGCATAGTGTCCATGCTGGTGACAGTGAAAACACTTCACCTTGGACATATCCTGCTTCTTGCCTTTCACACAAGACTGAGAAGCTTTCTTGTTCTTCCCCTTCTTTGCTTTGGCAGCCAAAGCGCAATTCTCTTCATCAGATACCTTTGATGAAGATCCATTCTCACCTTTATTGTTACTGAGTTTATCCTTGAGCGCCAGGCCGCTCTTGCTTTGGAATAACATTTGCAATCCGTTGAAAGACATTTCAACAACACTGCTGCAAATTCGATTTCCACCAGCTCCAAACTCAACCGCCTCCGATCTACAATTCTTGAGAACACAATATTTCTCGTATAGAGATTGACTGCATGGGCATTCACCGGATATCTCACCTTCTAAAGGAAGGATGAATCCAGAGGCTACCTGGCCCGATTACAGACTCTGCCTGAAGAAATAGAATGTAGACACTTCCTGAATAGTAGATCTGATGATCAACAGCTCCGATACAATGTAGAAATTTTGAATAATTTAACACATATTCAATGGAGATTATCCTGATCATGTACTATTGCGGAAAGCATACACAATACATAAGCTCCTCTACGTTGATCATCAATATAGCAGCATCAATAACAATAAAACATCAAGAGCATTCACACATTAACACAGTATGTATCCCGGGGAAAGCATCTCGCTAAAAACCCCAACTATCTGTATATAAATGATTGAGTCATGTAACATTACACATCATAATACTTCTCACAAGTATCTCCACCTCTGACACACACAATACAGCTCAGATCTGATCTCCAAATCTCTTCCACTGCTTGCATGCCTCCACTGCTGAATACCTGCTCAAGAACTGATGAGAATGGCTCACCATACTCGTTTTTCACCTGCAAAATAGTCACTCACACTTTGTTGGACGTGAGCACAAGCTATAATGTGGGAAAATACGTGAGAAAACTCATTGGCATACTCAATCCCTTGATTGTGCAAGATCTGGTGCACAACTATAGCCACAACTGATAGCAATCTAATTCTCTACCACCTGTCCCTATTGAACTGAACATGCACTGGCATGCAACTAAGTTAACTAATGTATTCATTAGTTGTATTATGAGTTAATAACTTGTGAATTAATTAATAACTAATTCACCCAACTCATCTCTAGTCTATTTGCCAATTAGACTAAATACAACCAGTTTAATAAAGCTAAACTGAACACAACTCCATCAACTCCACAATCAACTCCACCAAACTCAACTGATTGAGTTCTAACTGAAGTCATGCATGCAACAACTCAACTGACTCATAAGAAAAGCATATTTCCTTCTAACAATTGCATGTGCCACCTCTGTAGCTCAAACTGAAGCGCTCCAAGAGAATAAGATTAAGTTTATAGTCCAAATATTATTGTGAGATAATAATATTTGACTTTTCTATTTTTGACAGCCAGTCTAAAAATAGACTTTGATAACTCACACTGTGATCATTCACACTTTCATCAAAAATAGAAGTCCATCTATTTTTTCCCAACTTGATCAATCATCCATAAACAACAACCTGCAATCCATAGACATGATCCATATGTCTAAAAATAGACATAGTCTAAAAATAGACTTGCGCCAAAAATAGCCTGCGGGCCCACTTAGTGAAGGCGACTCTTTTCACTAAGCTCCATCATCTTGTTGCAATCTCAACAATTATCTCTGAGAAGAGGTGTGGCAGCTACATTCCTCTGAACTGAGTTAAAATGAGGCTCAAGGGCCTTTTTATTATTCAACAATAAGAAAACCCTAACCCGAGGAGATTTAACACCAAGAGTTTATGGGCCCTGTTGGAGTTAGTTGGGTAGTCAACTTCCCAAGGTCGTAACTTGGTCATATTATCTCCGTTTGACGCGTATGATATCCTATTGGAAATATCTCTCCAACAAATACAACTATTGATGCAATCATTCAAGCAATCACTAAAGGAATTTTCCCAAAAGAACATCGTTTAGGGCCTCAAAATGGCTTTGAAAGTTTAAGACCTGAAAAACTGCCAAAAATAGTAAACTGTGCTACAATTAAGGAAACTGAAAAACTAAAAGAAACAATGGTGAGGTTCCAAGTGGAATAGGTGGGTGGCCACCAATATCTACCTGGATCAGTCCTCCCCCCTTAAGAAGAAATGGTCCCCATTGTGTTGAGTTCCTCCATGAGATGAGGAAACTTCTGCTAAACTTGGTCCCTGGTGAGCCATTTGCCTTGGTGAAGGAGTTAGCCTTCTTTGACAACTTGGTATAGCTATATCCACTATTGTTGAGTGTTCTTGATCTGTGTGTCCATGATCTAATCAGTTGTGTCCTGTTCCATGCAGTCAGGATTGAGCTCTATTGGTGTGAGTTGTTCTGCAATGTCATATGTGTCCAAAAATGGTGGAAAGTATGGTCGAAGCCAATCTACATTGAACACTGCGTGCAAACCAAAGAACGGTGGGATGCTCGGCTCGAAGGCATTGTCCCCAATAGCCTTGGTGATGGTGTATGGCTCATATCGGAGCGGGCGAAGCTTGTGGTGGGTTCCAGCAAGGCGCTCCTTCTACAAATGTAGCCAAATTTTGTCGCCCACCTCAAATTTATGTGGCACTTGATGCTAACCATGGTGCTCCTTGTACTTAACATTAGATCTATCCAATATATCATGGACCTATTGGCAGATGTATTTGAATGTGCTCAATGAAACCATTAGCCCTTTCAGCTTCGAACTCACGTGAGCCGAATCTACTTGAGTGGCTGCAAATGGTATGGCGATATCAATGGGGCATAATGGTTGAAATCCCAGCCCTACCTAAATGGGGTTGTGGACTGTTGAGCTATGGAGAGCTTTGTTTTAGCTATGATGGACATAGGGGATACTTGCATCCCATGCGCATGGATGCTTCAAGTTGTACAAGTGCAGAATGTGTACGATCATCCTATTGACAACCTCTGTTTGGCCATCAGTTTGTGGATGAAAAGTCATGGACTTAATGAGTTTTGTATCCAACATTAACCAAAGACTTGACCAAAATGCACTCAGGAATCTGCCATCCCAATCTGAGATAATGGACTGAGGGATCCCAAAGTGTACCCGCACTCGCTTAAAGAAGAGTTTAGCAATGGCCTCTATTGTGATACTCTTCTTGCAGGCCACCATGATGGCCATCTTAGAGAATCTATCGATGACCATGAAAATGAAATCGTTGTCGTGCTTAGTAGAAGGAAGGCCCGACATATAATCCATGGAGACAAATTCCCAAGGCCAACTAGGAGTAGGTAGAGGACTATACAGGCCTTCATTCTTGATGGTTGGTTCAGTAATGGCGTAGGCGGTGCAGGATCTAATGTACTTCCCAACATCCTGATGATGTTTTGGCCAATAAAAACACTTCTACAATACCACCACGGTTTTCTCTACTCCAAAATGTCTAGCGACCCGATTGTAGTGTGCCTCCAAAATCATCTTGGAACACTCACTTGAAGGAACACATATGTGTCCCAAGTGGCATAACAATGCATCCTGAAGGTGAAAATTTGGAACTTTCTTCCCTTCAAGGAGTGTCTGGTATATGCCACCGAATTCTGGTTCGCTCTTGTAAAGATGCGGCCCCCCGATGTCTCGTGCCCACAGGAGTCAAGAACACTGATTAGCGCCATGACCAGTGGTCGCTTAAGGCAATAAATGACATTATTGGTGCTGCCCTTCTTATAATTAATGTTCAAATGGAACCGTTATCGATAGGTGGACCATTTCTAATGACAATCGTGAAACTTCCCTTGTGTCTGTATGAACTATAGAGGCTAGTGGTTTTTGTGGATGACCGTTTCCTTCCCGAGAATGTAATGTTTCCATTAACAATAGACTTGTACAATGGAATACATTTATTTATCGTAAGTGGCGTACTTTCAGACTGTGTCTGAAAGTGTCTCGCTATGTTAAGCCACTAGATGCCCATGTTGAGTAAGAACTACCCCAATAACATAGTCAAAGGTATTTGTCTCAATATGAAATGGTTGTTGCAGGTTTGGTAATGTGAGCATTAGTGCAGAGCATAGGTGATTCTTCAACTCAGAGAATGCCTGCTTCTGGTTTTCTGACCAAAAGAACTTGGCTTTCGCTCCGCCCTTGGTGACTTGACTTAAAGGCCAAGTGATATAAGAGAACCCCAACACGAACCTATGATAGAAATTGGTAAGACGCAAAAAGTTGTGAAGATCTGTTAGAGTGGTTGGGACTGGCCAATCCCGAATGATATCTTGGATGGGTCCACATGTACACCATGGTCATCAGTGATGTACCCCAGATATTGAACCCGGGTTAGGCTAAAGGTACATTTCTATAAGTTAGCACATAGCTTGTGTTGTTGAAGGGTTTGAACGACTTGTCAAATATGGTCGAGGTGCTCTTCCCAAATCTAGATGAAGATCAAGATGTCATCTAAATACACCACCATGAATGCATTGGTGAAGGGCTGCAAGATGTCGTCCATCAGTCTCATGAAGGTTGCAGGGGCGTTCGTCAATCCGAACGGCATGACCAACCATTCAAAAAGGCCCTCCTTGGATTTGAAGGCAGTCTTCCACACATCAAAGGGTTCAATAGGCACCTGGTGATAACCTGATTTCAATTCAATCTTGCTAAAATATTTGGCCCCCTTGAGCTGGTCCAGAAGGTCATCAATCCATGGGATTGGGTACCTATTCTAGATAATGATCTTGTTCAGCGCCCAATAGTCAATACAGAGCCTCTAGGTCCCATCCTTTTTTTGTACCAATACAATCGGACTCCCACAAGGTGATGAGCTTGGCCTGATATGCCCTTTCTGCAGTAGTTCCTAAATATGCCTCTTGATCTCATTGTTCTCTATAATAGAACGTCGATAGACCAGTCCATTGGGCAGCGACGCACTCGGGGTCAGATCGATGGAGTGCTTTACTTGAAAGTGTAGAGGTACCCCTATGGGTGAGGCAAAAAAGTCCCTGTACTCCTCCACAACCTTTTCCATATGTTTCTGATGTGCAGAGGAGCCCTTCCTGGAAGCCATGGTCACAACCTTCTTCTTGCCTTTGGGACGAATCATAAGGAAAATGAATTTTCTGGTCTGGGAAATGATCTTACTACATTTCTTTACAATGATCAAAGAGATGGTGATAGGCAGGGCTACCTCTGGTATCCTATACAACTTATTAAGTAATAATCATAGAGCAAGGTATAAACTCATATACATCATGTCTCTTCCACAAGTATGGTTTTCCTAACAATACATCAGAAACTCCAAGAGGAGCAACGTCACAAAATACCTCATCTGTGAAGGGCTTGATGCTATAGGGAAGGCGACGCTACTAGTTGACGTGAAGATCTCATCCTTGGTGAAGCCACCTGATGGTGTACGGTTGTGGATGTGTTGTAGTCTCGAGGCCCAGTCACTTCACGAATTCTACTAAAATGAGGTTCTTTTGGCTCCCACTCTCGACAATGAATTACAGCAGAGAACCCTTCACCCACATCTGTGAGTGGAAGAGGTGTTCCCCCTCCTTTGGATCTTCAGGCTCAATTTTATGTATCTTTGTGGTGGCCACAATGGCACTGGGCTCCACATCAATGATTTGCTTCCCTTTGTCAGTCCTCTTATTGAGTTATGATTCAATGTCGGAACCTGTGTCTGATTCAAAAGCCTTCAGCTCGACCACCATTGACTGCTTGGCCTGACACTCACTTGTATTGTTAGTGGAGTTCTTATGGAACTCACACCATTTTCCCGTATCCTTCTTCATCTTCGTGGTGTTGTTCTCTAGTTGTAGCTTCAATAGGTTGTCCTGGGTATCCCACCTTGGGTTGGTCCCTTGTTTTGTGGTTTGAGGGAATCTTTTCCTTGCTTTAGATTCGCAAATCCAAAGTCTCGCTTCTTTTTTTTAAAATTCTACTCAATCTTTACAGTGTACTAATACGCCGTGCCGAACAAGGAAATGTCTAGGAACTCCATCCGCCCTGGATGTACTTGTGTAGACAACCACGGTACTTGAGCACCAAATGTTGCTCAGTATCCTTGATACCTAGCTTCGTGCGAAGGGTATCGAAAGTATTTGTGAACTCCAACACATCTTGGTCCCTTCCTTTCCATAGCATGGTCCACTTTATGTATTTATCTTCATAGCTCCCAACATGGTAATATTGTTCCTTGATGGCATCTCAAAAATAATTCCAAGTGGGCACAACTTAGAACAACGAGGTTTCACTCTCGTCCTTTTGTTCACAGTAGGTTTCCCATCAGTGCTTGACATGTGGGGCAGCTTTGAGAAGTGAAAATGTAATATTTTCCTGATTGGAAAAGTCATGAACTGAAAAATATCCTTCCAATAGATTAAACCATTTATCTATGGCATATGCATCTATCAGGTCTTCAAATATGGGAATATCGAAGTTAACTTATACCTTAAAAGGAGTGGCGCCTCCATCATCGCATCCCTCTGTCGCTCGAGGGCTTCTTCGAGCAACGTTTTGAAAGGATCTCTTGCCCCCTCGTCTTTCTTTTCCTTCACCATGGGAGGTCATCGGGTTTTGTGAGGCTGATATTGCAATGGTTCAACCAGATCGAGCCCTAACTCCTTATTCCCTGACCTCATTGGGGACATGAAAAGAAAAACATAGGAAGAGCACACCACTCTAATACCACTAATATGAACTTAAACAAGAATGCAACAACTTACAGATATACTCATAAACACAAAGATACAGTAGAAAAACACTTCATTTCATTAATAGAAAAATATTGAACTATGCTTACAAACGGAGTGGAAATAAGATAGCTTGGGTGATGGTAGCTTATCTTTGAGCAGAGATGTGGCAGCTACATGCCTCTGAACTGAGTTACAATGAGTCTCAAGGGCCTTTTTATTATTGAACAATAAGAGAAAAAACCAAAACCCTAACCCGAGGAGATGTAAGAGCAATAGTTTATGGGCCCCATTCGAGTTAGTTGGGCAACTAACTTCCTAGGGACGTAACATGGTCATATTATCTTCATTTGATGCATATGATACCTCATTGGAAATATCTCTCTAAGGACTACAATTTTTGGCCAGGGGGAATTTTTCCAAAAAAAAATGTTGTATAGGGCCTCAAAACGGCTCCAGAAGTTTAGGACTCGAAAAACTGCCAAAAATAGTAAACTATGCTACAATTAATGAAACTGAAAAAATGAAAGAAACAATGGTGAGGGTCCAAGTGGAATAGGAGGCTGGCCACCAATATCCACCTGGATCATTTAAATAAACAATTACAATTTGTTGATTAACAAGCTTAAACTTGAGTCCAAAAGTTAGTAGTAGAATCTTATTTAGGTTACACGCCAGAACTCAAAGGAGGAAAAACAAAATACTATAATGGCAGCGTCAGTTCTTAATAAACAATAACAACAACCCTAATACAACCATACTTTGAGCCAAAATATTTACGTTGTAGCAAGACCCAAGTCTACAAATAAGTTAACAGCAGAATGAAACCCTAAACCCTTAAGGAATATTTCACAGGATACAATTAATCCTCTCTTCACATTACCTGGTGTGGAAGCGAAGTCTACATCCCACGGTCATGGGTAAAGAAGTCGAGACCCGACCCTCTCTGGTAGTTTTCATGCTGCGTAAGCCCTCCGGAGGTACCTTGCAAATCAATAAAGAAAACATTTCTATGCAATAGAATAATGAATATGTTGAACAATTTACTAAGGGTAAGAGAATAATTGGTTACCTGAAGAGAAATGCCTTGACAGAGGAGATCCTGAGGACAAAGGTAACGTAATGACCTCTGCAAACTCAACAGCCGAGTCTTAGACATGAGGGAGCTATGAAGGAGTCTGAGCATAAGAATTCTGTCGAGTAGTGAGGAAAGTGCCAAACCATGTCGCGAAGGAAATGTCAAGAGGATAAGACTACACTCTACTTCGTTCAATGTCCGTGCTACCCAATGGACCGTGGATGAGGTGACCATCCCAAGACACCACTCAACAACTACAAGGCACATGGAACAATGTGGAAGATACGAATCGCCAACATTAGGGAGGGCCAAGTTAAATTCATTAGGAGTTAAGTATGTATTAAGGTGGATAGTTGTAATATGTCAGAACTCCAAACCATATTTAAATGTATAGTAAGGCGTATCATGGGTATGTGTACTGCCTTAGAAACATTAAGTTTAGCCTTAGAGTAAAAATGCTTGATTTGTTGGTAAATTTTTGTTATAGTCATATGTGAAATGGAAAGAGTTTCCTTTTATTTTTTGTACATTGTTGTTTATAAATAATGATATTTCGAGTGATGTGAAAAGTGGTAACAGAGCGCTCAGGTTACAAAACTGATACCTATGGAACAAGTGAATAACAACGTTTGTGATATGCACAGAGAGAGAAGAAGGAAAAGAAAGCAACATGAGGAGGACTTGACTTACACCACACAGACATGTGACAGGAAGAGGATCAACTTCTTTTCTAGAAGCCAATCCCGAGGTATGGGTACAATTGAGAGAAGAAAATTGCAATGCCAACCCTAACATTTTTGTAACTGTGCATGAACTAAAGGATGAAATGGCCAGGTTCGGAGAAGAAAACGAAAGATTGATGAAAGAACAACTGAAAATTATGAAGATATTGTATGACCGACAAAAGCAGCGACAACTGATTCCTTGTCCTGAACATGGAAACATGACTAGAGAGCAAGGCTAGTTTCGAAATATCAAACTTACCCTCTTTGATGGTGAACAGGAGGAAGCTAAGGAAGCCTGTATTATCAGCATGAATAAGTATTTCCAGTTCTATGAATATGATCATAATTTGAAGGCTTGTCTATCCATCTATCAGTTGCAAGGAAAAGCCACCTTGTGGTGGGAAGAGGTGAAAATGGTATGTGGAGTTAACAAGCATAATGTAACTTGGGAGAAGATTCAAAGGTATTTTAAGGAAAAATACTTAACTAAAATATTTTATGATGAACAGAAGAAAGAGGTTCATGACCTTAAGCTGGGTCAGTTGTCTATAGATGAGCTCATAACGAAATTCACATATTTGTTGCGATATGTTCCCTACATACGGGAAGAGAAAGCAAAGGTGCAGAGATATATTATAATTTTGTTGTTATTCATGAAGGAACATCTTGAATTTTACAATCCGAAGACCATGGATGAAGTTATACAAAAGGCTCGTATATGCTGTTGGGTAAAAGCATGTTAATGTGTCTCATTATATGGCAAAAGCAAAAAAGTACTCAAATAAAAAAAGATAAAAAAAAAGATAATATAAAAATATCAATTAAATGAGTTGAGTTTCATACTTGTTAATTATAAAAAATAAATGCTAAATTTGTAACAAAGCTAAATCACAATAAATTTTGGTAAAAGCTATAGTGAACCTATTTAATGGGTTTAGAAAATATAAATAATGTTATAAAAAGTAAATACTAAATTTGTAAATAAGTCAACTGATAGTAAATATTGGTAAAAGCTATGGTTAATCACTCACAAAATATAAATAACTTGATGTAAAGTTAAATGAAATGCTAAAACTCTTTAAATATATATAAAAAAATAGAAGTGTAATTTCTAAACAAATAATTTTATATATTATATTTTGAATAATATAAAATACGTTATTATAATCATAATTAAAAATTTTATTATAAAAAATATAAAATATACTTTAAAAAATTTCAAAAAATAATTTTAACATTTTGTTTTATGTTATTTTCAAATCTCTATTAAAAAAAAATGATTTTATAAACTTGAAAGGGTAGTTTCTTGGGTCGCGGTTTTATATATACGAAAATATGATCATTTTTACTATTATTTTAATAATAATTAAAAAATATGCTTACTTTTTATTTTTAAATTTGTTTAGCAATCTTTAGAATGTTTACAACACATCTCTTAAAGAAATTGGAATTAAAAAACATAAATCAATAGAGAAATGGGGGGTCGCGGTTTTGTCACTAATTAAAAATTTATGTAAAATATTAATGATACCTTTTAAAGAAAATGAATAAATTAGATAAAAATTATATATTAAATTTTAGAAAAAATATGACATGAAATTGAATTTAAATTGACATGTTTTGTCTTCTTTTACCACCACCTAGTTTTTGATGATTTTGTGAATTTAAGAGTAAATATTCCAACTCCATTTATTTTTACAAAACTTCTTTGCCACAAAAAGGGAAAAAGTGATACACATTAACATGCTTTTACCCTGTTAGCAAAACATACCCAAGAGTGATGGAGGAAAGAGATGGTCTGATAAAAAGGGAGTTAAGTTTGCCTCTAGTAGCAAGGGAAATAAATCTGCTATCAAAAAAGGACCCAAAAAAGGAAAACCAATTAGAAATATGAAAAGAAATCAGCCTAGATTCAAGTTTCCAAGTGAGACCAAGATGAACAAACAATCTGGAACAACTAAAGTAGAAACAACAACCAGACCCCCATTACAATACTGGGGATGTGGAGGATCACATTATGTTAAAATCTATCCATACCATAAAAGAACAGATCAAGTAGCACAAGTTCAAGAAGCATCAACCGTGGGAGAAGTAGCGAGGAGTATTTCTAAAATTAATGTTGCCCTCAAAGACCATCAGGTGGAATACCAACCAACAATGGTGGAATTCGAAGGTAATATCTTCGACCAAAATATATGAATTTTGATTGATCCAGGAGCTATTTTGAGTTATATAAGTCCAAAAGTGGTTGATCAATGTCATTTACAATTTGTTAAATTTAAAAGCCCTTGACCAGTACAACTCGCCACAGGGGCAAAGAGAAGGGTGTTGGCTAAAGTCAGCAATTTCCCTCTGAAACTAGTAGATCAGCCTATTATGGAAAATCTAAATGTCTTACCATTAGGATCCTATGATGTCCTAATAGGCATGGACTAGTTGGAGAAGCGGTGGTCCCTCATTAATTGTAACGACAAAACTATTAATTACATGGATGAAGAGGGTATGAGACAAGAAATTGAGGGTATTCGAAGGCCACTAAAAATAATACCAGTGACAACCTCTCAATTAGCGAAATGTATTTGGAAAGGATGTCAGATTTATGCCATATAGGTGATCCGAATTGGATCCTAAAACATTCTCTAAGTTTTCATCACTGTTTCAAATTATGCTAAAAGATTCAAGTCGTAAGATAATCTTCGGCAAAATCACATAGTGAATCTTTTTACCTAATATAATAAAACTCTAGGAATAATAGGTGAACAAATTGTTTAGATCTATCAAGATGGTTTAGATTAGGTAATAAACTTTTAATCTATTGGACCAATCTATTTAAATAATAAATATGATATAGACCTAACTTATAATAGATAATAATGGCATTATTAACCTTAATAAATTTAAATATCTTTTTAATAAATACCGTTTTAACCTTTAGGTACCATTACATTAGTTTTAATAATAAACTATCGACCTCAATTATTAGTAATAATAGTTTACCTTGGAATAATTATTACTAGGTAATTATGATTTACCATAATAGTAGTTATAATTTCACCTAATATAGCTAATTCTCCAAGAATATTTAGATTATTAATTACTTATATAACTGATTGATCTAGTAGAAAAATAGGGTTTGGTCACCTTGACATTGGAATAACAATTAAATATGATATATATTAGGGGATATAATAACCATCTTAATTAAATATGTACATAATAAGAATAATACACCTAATTATTTACCTAATTATTTTAAAATTTACCAAATATTTACCTATATTTAGCTTTTTAGAGAAATATTAATTGAATAATTTAATAAAAAAAAATTAATAATTTTTTAAGAAAATAAAATAGAATAAAATATAATAAAAAAAAATTTAGTAGTTTGACCAAGGTCTCTTGGTCAAAATTAGCCGTTAGAAATGTAGCCGTTGGGATCTCTGCACACTCTATTTATTCACGCTAAGCTAGATTGGTTCTTCAACTTGTCCTGACGATGAACCACACTGGTTGGTTCGAAACGCGTCGACAAAAGATTCGCTATGTGATTTTGCCGAAGACTATCTTACAATATTATGGATCACAGAAGTCTAAATTCCTCAATAGATTGAAGTCTTAGAAAAATCAAAGTTATCAGAAGGAATCCTCATAAACAGTTGCAGTTGTGGCCAGAACAGAGCAGTGAGGACCCTCGGTCGAGCGTGCAGACCGTTGGCCCATGGTAACGCGCACTGGCACAAACTAGCAAAACCGGAGGCCAAATCAACAAATGGGGGTGATACGTGATTAGCGCTAAATAACTAATTGCGTATCGCAGGGCGTCCGCCTCAGTGAAGGAAAGCCCTGAAGTGCCCGGACCCAAAATCGCTATAAAATTTAGAAAATTAACGCATTCGGTTCCATTGCGCGGGATTCCACAAACTGGCAGGATATCGGAAGGCCTTGAGGCGGTAAACAGTTTTGACTGAGTCTCGCCTGATGCCACACGTCCGGTGGATGAAAGAGAAAACCGCCCGCATCGGATGAGTAAACATCATGGGACTTGTCCGCCCAATATGAAGGACGACCATAGGATCTAGGGTGCCCAGATCAACAGTGGAGATGCGTCCTGATGACTGACCGGATTTGACAGGTCAAAAAGCAAGATGACAGGGGATTTGAAGTCCGATGTGGATGATGAGTTGGAAAACGACTCATGATTCACAGGCGATCTTGAAGCAAACGGAATTAACGACCATTTGAAAATGATTCAAGGAATCTGACACCCAGTTTGTTGGGAAACAGGTGGCCACCTCCCTGCGAGGTGTTACCTAGTGATGATGACGCAGAGCAGAGGAATTCGAACGGACAGAGGTAAGGAAACCAAAAGGTCGGGAAGGGGAAATGAACAATCAAAAGAACAGACTAGCTTTAAAGCCATGAACTGACAGAAGCAGAAGAACAACACCGACAAGCAGGCAAGAGTTAGCTCGATGCAGGAAGCTAATAGCAGAGAACAGAGAGTAGAAGCCGAGCTGCCCTGAAGGCAGCATCAAGCCAGACAGAGCCAGAGAGAGTCAGGGAGTCTGTGTACTCCATTGAAGGGTTGAGAGGTTCAGGAAAACTCCTTGGCATAGGCTTGTCATACTATTGTGACCCTCAGAGGTCGAGTTCCAGTAAAGAGAGTCTATGCACTCCATTCCTACTAACTTCATTCTGTTTAAGTGAGTCTCAAATCGAGCTCACTGTTGTCAAAACTCTACTTGAAAACGTAATAGAGAGGCCACCACTGAAAGGCTAGACCAGGAGACTAGCCCAGGAGCATTGGTGAACTCCTTATTAAACTTGTTTTATTTACATGTTTGACTGTTATGTTTTCTCTGATTACCTCATTGTCTATGTATTCTAGCAATCTTATCGATCTGTTGCATAAGTAACACAGGCACATCCATGCACATGAGTCTGTAATACCTTTAATTCTTTGTCCTAGATAAATTCCAAATCAAGTGGTATCAGAGCTCTAGGTTACTAAGGTTAGACAAGCTTGTGCTGGATTCTGTTGTTGAATGCTAACTAGATCAAAGCTTAAATTAGGAAAAGGAGAGTTGGCTGAAACTAACTTGGAAATTGGAAGAGTCTATTCTAAGAGGAAAATGTTAGAAGAAAATCCCTTGGAATCAGACCCCCAGTTCATGAATAGTTTTATGACCATGAGATCCATGGTGGAGGAAATGTATAGGGAATTTAAGAAGAATAGATATGAAGATTCATCAATCTCCAAACAAGACAAAGGATTAGAAGAATCTCTCCTCCATGACCACTCTAAAGAAGAAAAATTTCTCACACCTCCTAATAGCCTTGAAAATAAAAAGTAAGACATCTTTGATTAAATTAGATGTTAAATTTGATTTACCAATATATGATGGAGAGTTGAATGCAGAGAAGCTGGATAATTGGATCAGACAGATTGATGTTTATTGCAGAGTGCAAAGCATTGACTCAGACAAGAGTAAGATTTAGTTGGCCAACCTACGCCTTGGAGGCACTGCCTTGGTGTGGTGGGAAGGCAGGACACAAGCTGACGTGAAGAAACATGGTAAGATTCTTTCTGTCTGGAGTGAATTTGTTTCTGCAATTAAAAATCAATTCTACTCACTAGCCTACATGCAGCAATCCATGATGAGCTGGCAAACTCTTCAACAACTAAAAGGGAAAAGTGTACAAGGTTACACCCAAGAACTTAGGAAAAGAGCTTTGATTCTAGGAATTTCTTTAGACTCACCCGAGACTCTGTTGAAGTATATAGGTGGTCTACACAGCTACATGAGGCACACTATACTCATGTTTAATCCCACTAACATAGATGAGGTATCCGTTTAGGCTACACATCTAGAAGCTAGAGGTAAGAATGGGAACCCAGAAATTGGGGGATCATCCAAACCCACTGCAAGCAAAAATAAGGAGAAAAGAAAACAAAAATTGAAAGAGAGGAAGACAAACACTATACAGAAAAGCAAGTCTTCATGCACTCACTGTAAGAAGGATGGGCATGATGATGAGCACTGCTGGATTCTGCATCCAGAGCTGAAACCTAAGAAGTTCGAGGGCAAGAAGAAGAAGACTGTTGCAGCTATTCAAAAGGATTTGGGGTCAGACTCGGGAGATGAAGCAACAATCAGAGCCACAGGTATAAAAGGTACAATTTTTGAAGCATCTACTAGTAATTCTGCACAATCTACTGAAATGAAGAAAATGAAAGAAAAAGACATGAGCTTTTTCATATTTGAGTTATTTCCAATCATCAAAATATTGATACTTTGTTTGATAGTGGCTCACAAGTAAATTTAATTTCTGAAGCAATTGTAAAGAAGTTGGGATTACTAACCAAACCTCACAAGAAACCATATCCATTAGGTTGGTTATGTAATAAAGCAAAGCTACAAGTGACTAGACAATGTGAACTTAAGATTTCTTTTCGGTCAACATTTGTAGATGAGGTTGAGTTAGATATAGTTCCTTCGGATATATGTGGAATTGTTTTAATAAGTCCTTACTTGTATGATACAAAAGCTATTTTATATAGAGCTGAGAATAAGTTTCTACTTGTTAAATATGGAATCAAATATATTGTAAGAGCTCATAAGCTCAAGAATAATTATACTCTCATAAACTCAGGGCAGATGAAATGAATTGTAAATTCATGCAAACAAATTTACTGATGGTTGTAAAGGAAAAGAAACCTGATAAAACCAATGTATTTGAGGGTTGTGATGCTAAACAATAAGATGATTTAGAAAAATTTGTTTCAGAATATGATATATTGTTTCAAGAACCTAAAGGTATACCACCCAAAAAGGAAATAGTGCATGATATTAATTTGCAGCAAGATGCTCCATTGCCTAACATCAAAATGTACAGGTTGTTCTCTTTAGAGAATGAAGAAATAAAGAAGCAGGTACAAGAGCTACTCGAGAAGGGGTTCATCAGACCTAGCACATCACCATGTGGGTCTCCAATTGTTTTGGTGAAAAAGAAAGATGGCTCATGGAGAATGTGCATTGATTACCGAGCACTGAATAAGATAATGATAAAAAATCGTTATCCCCTTCCTCACATAGATGATCTATTAGATTAGTTGAAAGAAGCTATTTATTTTTCTAGGTTAGACTTGCATAGTGGTTATCATCATATTAGAGTTGCAGAGCAAGATGCATGGAAGACTGCTTTCAAAGCAAAGAAGGGATTGTATGAGTGGCTGGTTATGCCTTTCGGCTTAACTAATGCTCCTGCTACTTTCATGACAGTAATGAATGATGTACTCATACCTTTTCTTGATTATTTTGTTATTGTATATCTGGATGACATTCTTATATTTAGCAAAACGTGGGAAGAACATTTAAATCATGTTAAGCAGACACTAGATGTTTTGAAAAGAGAAAATCTTTATGTTAAACTCTCAAAATGTGAATTTGGCAAAACATATTTGAATTATTTGGGACATATAGTAGGGGGTGGTGAATTGAATATAGATCCCTCTAAGGTTGTAGTCACTGTAAACTGGCCTAAACCCAAATCTGGTACAGAAGTTAGAAGCTTCTTAGGAGCAACACAATATTGGAGAAAGTTTATTTCTAACTTTTCCTTAATTGTAACTCCCTTACATGCTTTAACATGATTAAACAAGGTGTTTCAGTGGGGAGACAAATAGCAGAAAGCCTTCGACACCTTGAAAGAAAATATTAGTAGAGCACGAGTACTAGCACTGCCCAATCTTCAAAGACCATTTGAGATTGAAACAGATGCCAGTGACTATGCCATGGGAGTAGTGTTGATGCAGCACAGCAAACCCATATGTTATCATTCTGAGACATTTAATTCTGCAGTAGTTAACTATCCCACATATGATAAAGAAGTGTATGCATTAGTACAAAGTGTGAAAATGTGGAAACATTACTTAATGGACAAAGAGACATTTATACATACTGATCATCAACCACTTCAATATCTACACTCCCAAACTAAGTTGCAGCAATCAAGCATTATAGATGGATGGGTTTTCTACAAAAGTTTCATTTAGTCATCAGATATAAAAAGGGCATACACAATAAAGTTGCAGATATGTTTTCCAGACCAATTATAAATGCATCTACTATACTTAAGCATAACTCAGTACTGCATGAGAGCTACATTGAACAATATGCTCAAGATATAGATTTTAAAGATGTATATGGAACTTTGAGTCAAGGAAAATGAGTATAAGAATTGGATTATCATGTTAAGGACAAACTCTTGTATCATTTTAGGAAGCTATGCATTCCACAAACTGAAAGAGTAAAGATAATTCAAGAAGCACACACTTCTCTAATATCAGGTCCCTTTGGTGTAAGTAAAATAGTTGCATAACTACAAAGATTTTGTTATTGGCCAAAAATGAATGAGACCGTTTCTAGATATGTAAGAGGGTGTACCATGTGTGCTAAAAGCAAGCCCAGCAATAGAAAACTAAGCTTGTACACTCCACCACCAGTTCCTTCTCATCCTTGGGAAAGTGTTTCCATGGACTTTGTCGGGGGACTACCTAAATCTAGGAAAGGTCATGACTATTTATATGTTGTTGTGGATAGGTTCAGCAAAATGTGTATTTTTATACCTTGTAACAAATAGATTACAGATGAACAAACTGTAAATTTGTTCTTTTAGCATGTATGGGTTCATTTCGGATTACCCACTTCCATAATATCTGATCGAGATACCTGATTTGTTGGGAAATTTTGGTCAAGTTTGTGGGAATTGATGGAAACCAGGCTGAAGAAGAGAACAACTTTTCACCCGCAAACAGATGGCCAAACAGAAGTGGTCAACAGGACAGTGATCCAGTTGCTCAGAGGCTATTGTAGCAAGCATCCCAAACTTTGGGATGAAAATTTATGTTATGTACAACATGCTTACAACCGAGCTAAACATTCTTCTACCCAGAGATCTCCTTTCGAGACCTGTTTTGGTTTCACTCCAAGGTCTCCCTTGGATTTTGTCTTTGGTAAAGACATAGCAGTTGATGGACACAATGATGTGGACAAGGAAACCAAGTTCATTGAACAAATCCAAGAGATTCACCAGACAGTACAGGAACAGCTGGAAAAGAGCCATGCCAAGTACAAGGCTAGGCATGACAAGCATCAGATGGAGCATAGTTTCCAAGTTGGTGATCAAGTCTAGCTGTATATCAGCAAAGACAGAATGCAAGGTGAAGGTAAGAAGCTCAAGCCAATAAGGTATGGACCTTTCAAGATACTCAAGAAAATTGGTGAGAATGCTTTTCACCTTGATTTACCAGCTTACATTCACATCTACTCAGTCATTAATGCAGACAGCTTGAGACTATTTGAACCTTCATTAATCAAAGATCCCGAAGAGCAGTGTCAATTGCCTTCTATTGATGATCTGTTTCCTGAATATCTTAATGAATTTCCGGAAGATACAATTCCAGACAGGAAGGTAAGAACTACGTGCAAAGGGGGTGTTGAATACCTTGGGATTGGACTCAAAGGTTCAAAATCAAGCAGTGCGAAATGGATAGAAATTGAACAAACGAGGAAGCAATACCCTCACTTGATTGATGCTTAAAAGAAAACCAACTTTTGGTGGTCCAAAATATTTTTTAGTGGGAATGCCGTGATCCAAATTTGATCCTAAAACACTCTCTAAGTTTTCATGGCTATTTCAAATTATGCTAAAAGATTCAAGTCTTAGAAAAATCAAAGCTATTAGAAGGAATCCTTGTACATAGTTGTAGTTGTGGCCAAAGGGGAGAAACGAGGACCCTCGGTCGAGCGCGTGGACCGTTGACCCATGGTAACACACACTTGTGCAAACTGGGAAAACCGAAGGCCAAACCAAGAAACGGGGGTGGTTTCTCATGCATCGTAGGGCGTCCCCCTCGGTGAAGGAAAGCCTCGAAGCACCCAGACCCGAAATTGCTATAAAATTTAGAAAAATAACGCATTCGGTTCCGTAGCGCGGGATTCCACAAACCAGCAGGATATCGGAAGGCCTCGAGGCAGTAAGCAGTTTTGACTGAGTCCCGCCCAATGCCACACATCGAGCGACACACGTTTGGCAGATGAAAGAGAAAACTGCTTGCATCGGACATGTAAACATCGTGTGACTTATCCGCCCAATATGAAGGACAACCGTAGGATCTGGGGGGCCCAGATCAATGGCGGAGATGTGTCCCGATGATTGACTCGATTTGACAGGTCAAAAAGCAAGATGACAAGGGATTTGAAGTCTGATGTGGATGATGAGATGGAAAACGACTCATGATTTGTAGGCGATCTTGAAGCAAACGGAATGAACGGCCATTTGATAATGATTCAAGTAATCTGGCACCGAGTTCGTTGGGAAACAGGTGGCCACCTCCTTGTGAGGCATTACCCAGTGATGATGACATAGAGCAGAGGAATTCGAATAGACAGAGGTAAGGAAACGAGAAGGCCGAGAAGCGGAAAGGAATAGTCAAAAGAATAGACTGGATTTAAAGCCATGAACTAACAGAAGCAAAAGAACAACACCGAGAGGTAGACAAGAGTTAGCTAGACGCAGGAAGCTAATAGCAGAGAATAGAGAGTAGAAGCCAAGGTGCCCTGAAGGCAACAGAGAGCCAGACAGAGCCAGAGAAAGTCGGAGAGTTTGTGTACTGCATTGAAGGCTTGAGAGGTTCAATCAAAGTCCTCAGCATAGGCCTGTCATACTATTGTGACCTTCAGAGGTCGAGTTCCAGTAAGGAGAGTCTATGCACTCCATTCCTACTGAATTCATTCTGTTTAAGTGAGTCTTAAATCGAGCTCACTGTTGTAAAAACTTTGCTTGAAAACATAATAAAGAGGCCACCATTGAAAGGCTGGACCAAGAGACATAGCCCAGGAGCATTGGGTGAACTCCTTATTAAACTTGTTTTGTTTACATGTTTGACTGTTATGTTTTCTCTTATTGCCTCAGTGTCTATGTATTCCAACAATCTTATTGATCCGTTACATAAGTAACATAGGCACATCCATGAACATGAGTCTGTAATACCTTTAATTCTTTGTCCTGGATAAATTCCACATCAATAGGTGGGGTATTAATTCAACAGAAAAATCTGGTACTTTAGAAAATATACCTTTGGTACAGTATTTTCTAGACGTGTTTCCTGAGAATATTCTGGGATTGCCCTCAAAGAGGAATATAGACTTCACTATTGAGTTGATTCTTGGAGCTGCCCTGGTGTCCCAATCTCCTTATTGTATGATCATACAAGAGTTGACTGAATTGAAAATGCAGTTACAAGAATTTATCCGTGAAAAGTATATTCGATCAATTATCTCACCTTGGGGAGCCCCTGTACTCTTCGTCAAGTAGAAATACAGAACCTTACAGACGTGCATGGATGAATGACAACTAAACAAGTTGAAAGTCAAGAATAAATATCCTTTGCCTCATATTGATGAATTGTTTGACCAAGTGAAGGGAGTGACAATATTTTTGAAGATTGATCTTTGCTCAGGGTACCATCAAATTAGGATAAAGGAAGAAGACATAGCCAAAGCAACCTTTAGAACTTGCTATGGGTATTACGAGTTCATTGTGTTACCTTTTGGGCTAACTAATTCTCCTGTGACCTTTATGTGTCTAATGAACAACATTTTTCATCAATATTTTTATAAGTTTGTACTGATCTTTATTGATGATATACTGATCTATTCTCGGAATATGGAAGAGCATAAGGAGCACCTACGAATTGCCTTGGAAACCTTAAGGGAGCATCAATTGTACGCTAAGTACATCAAGTGTGACTTCTTTAAAAAACAAATTCAATATTTAGGACATATCATTACCAAGGATGGGATTGTCGTGGACTCAGAAAAAATAAAAACCATAATGGAATGGCCAGTACAAAAAAATGTAGCTGATATAAGATCATTCATGGGTCTGACTAGATACTATACGAGATTTGTTGAAGGATTTTCCAGGGTCACATACCCCATTAACTCCTTGCAAAAGAAAGGAAAAACCTTCACTTGGAACACAAAATGTAAAAAAAAATTGACAAATTGAAGAACTTTCTTACTACTGCACCTATTTTAGGTATTACAGATCCAAATAAAGAATACATGGTTTGCACATATGCCAACAAGGAAGGTGTTGGTGGTGTGCTAATGCAAGAGGGCAGAGTGATTGCATATGAGTCTTAGAAACTTAAAGAGCATGAAAAAATTATTTGGCTAATGATTTGGAGTTGACAACAGTAATCCATGCATTAAAAATGTGGTGATATTATTCATTGGGTAAGAAGTTTCTACTAATGGCAGATCATCATAGTTTAACTTACTATTTCAAGCAGCCTACCATGAATGCTAGGCAAGCCCACTCGATCGATTTCCTGAGTGAATTGGACTTTAACATCAAGCACTTAAAGGGGAAAGAAAACCGAGTCGCAGATGCTTGAAGTCGAAAAGTAAACTCTATTTATGAAGTCTCTTTTAGTGAAGTACATACCACTTTTAAAGATTAGATTAAAAAGTAGCAATACAAGATCTAGAATACAAAATTTTATGGCAGCAAGCTAAAATTCCGAACAGCAACAACCAACACCCAGCTGGACTACTCCACCCATTGCCTATTCCAGAATGGAAATGGGAAACTATTTCCATTAATTTTATTACAGGATTACCTAAGTCTAAAAAGCATAATGACTCAATAATGGTGGTAGTAGACAAGTTGAGTAAATCTGCTTACTTCATACCAGTACATTCTATTTATAAGGCTATTCAAATTCCTAGCATATTCATGCAAAATATTTTTAAACTACATGGAATACCAAACGTTATAATTTCTTACCGTGATGTAAAATTTACATCAGCTTTTTGGAAGGCCTTATTTGAAGGATTAGGCACATGACTGCATTTTAGCACCTCCTATCACCCTCAGATGGATGGGTAGACTGAGCAGGAGAATCAAGTAGTGGAAGATCTGTTGCGGACTTATGTGATGCAACAACCTTCCAAATGGGAGGATTATATACATCTGGTGGAGTTTGCTTATAACAACAGTTACCATACATCCTTGCAAATGAGTCTGTTTGAAGTATTGTACGGATGTACGTGTAGGAAACCCTCAAGTTGGTGTGGCCTAGAGGATAAATTAATGCGAGGACCTGCCGTGCTAAAAGAAATGGAAGATATGGTTAAAAAAGTGCGCTCCAATTTAAAGACTGCTCAAGATCGACAGAAACATTTTGCTGACCAGAAGAGAAGTTTTAAGGAGTTTCAAGTTGGAGATCATATTTATGTTCATGTACGAGAAAGGAAGAATACTCTACATTGAGGAGGGTGTGCTAAATTAGCACCCCGATTTTGCAGTCCTTTCCAAATTTTGGCCCAAATTGGGCCTGTGGCTTATCAACTTGATTTGCCCAGCCACATATGTGTGCATAATGTTTTTCATGTTTCTATGTTAAATATATATATATATATATATAGATATAGATATGATCCCAACCATATAATCAATTGGAAGGACATACAGGTAATCATATTTTTATAAGGAACATAGTGTATTAGAAATAAATTACAAGGAAGATTACCAAAGAAAATAACTAACTAATTTTATTTTTTTTCCTTCTCTGTTATGTATAGGTTGATCCAGAAGGCGAGTTCTTTTTCAAACCCTTGGGTATACTCAATCAGAGACAAATAACATTTTGGACACGAGTTATCACCTAAGTTAAAGTGAAATGGAAGCACTTTGGGCTAGAGGAGGCCACCAGGGAGGATGAACAGGTTATGAGGGAGAATTTTCCAAATCTATGTGCAATAGAGAAACATCGGGACGATGTTTAATCTTAGGGGGGAGATGTGATGTCCCCAGTCAATGTAAATATTTTATTACTACAGTTAAAACAATTTGGACATTTTTATTTTATATATATATATATATATTATTTTGACTAAGCTAAGCATAAAGCGAATGTCTTGATGATGAAAATTATGAAATTCTCACATGTCAGGTAGTTAGGATAGGCGATTACCTATCCCTAACCATTTTTCCTTGAATATTTATTCTCAAGGAGAAAGATCAAGAGGGTGTTGGTACCTGAGATGAAGAAAGAGAAAAAAGGATAACGTGCTGATATATCAGACGGGTTTGCAAAGCTAAGTTTGGTTAGGAGCAAATCGTTGCGACATACTAAGACAATGAGTCTTAAGGTAACCATATTGTATGTGATTAAAAAACTCGAGGTGAGACTCAAGCTCGAAAGCTAGTCTCAAGGTTGGGAGGAAAATCAACAAATTACGGTCACTTGTGCCTAAGCAGTTGACAGTAATTGTGGCAAACCAGATAAGTATTTACTTCTTCTAAAATTTGAATTGATTGTTGAAAATAATACATGAATTCTATTAAAAGAATTAATGGAGCTAAACCGGTACAATCCTAATTTCTTTCATAAAAGTATACATTCAGCATGTTATTTAAGCAACAAAAAAAATAGCTGTAATAGGAATGCTAAGAAAGGACATCGTTAAACTAAAGAAGTAGTCTTTCTAAAAATAAATTATAATCCTTAAGGCTACTTAGCATTATCATAATTGACTAGGAACTACAAACGAAGGGGGGGTCATCAGCCTAGAAATGATTAATACATCCCTTTTAGATCCACAAATACAAAACATCCATACGGAACCTTTAATACATATCTAGTTGGAAAACAACACTAATAAATAACTTTAAACCAAAGCATATGGCTAATTCATGACTGAAAAATAAATCTGAAGTGGAACTATAAATATTTGCCCTAAACAAGGGAAAACATAATTAATACAAGGGAAAAAGAAACAATTTTGTTTACCATTAAACGTTATTGGAATTGCAACTAAAACTGAACCTAGAAATTAACCCTAATGATCACGGGTCTTCTGGATTGCAGTGGCAAGAAAGGAATCATAGTGTAATGAAGAGAACAACTTATAAATCGAAATGCGGGTCAAAACCCCAAATAATACCTACACCTCTGGAAACGATTAACATAATATCTAACACCAAATGCAAGAGTATAAATACCAAAACCAGAGTTTAAGAAATAGAGCCTTTGAAATATGAAGGAAGCTAGTTCAGTCAAATTGCATGAGCCTCGATGCAAAATAAAAATAGTGACAGGTAAAAACCGTATTCATTCAAATGTGCAAACCCCAAATATGAGGTGCATAAACTATGTAGAAATTTAACTATGAAAACCCATTTGAAATAAGCTAGGTGAAGTGTAATATATATATATATATATATATATATATATATATATATATATATATATATATATATAAGTCCTTTAAAGAAACAATTACAATTTGCTGATTAACAAGCTTAAACTTGAGTCCAAGAGTTAGTAGTAGAATCTGGTTCAGGCTACATGTTAGACCTCAAAGGAGGAAAAATAGAAGACTAGAATGGCACCGCCACTTCTTAATAAACAATAACAACAACCGTAATACAACCATACTTAGAGCTGAAAGATTTATGCTCTAGAAAGACTGAAGTCTACAAATAAGTTAACGGTGGAATGAAACCCTAAACCCTTAAGCAAGATTTCACAAGATACAATTAGTCCCCTCTTCACATTACCTAGTGTGGAAGCGAAGTTTGCATCCCGCAGTCATGGGTAAAGAAGTGGAGACCCAACCCTCTTTGGCAGTTTTCATGTTTCATAAGCCCTTTAGAGGAGCCTTGGAAATCAACAAAGAAAACCCTGTTACACAATGGAATAACGAATATGGTGAAAAATTTACTAAGGGGAAGAGAATAACTAGTTACGTGAAGAGAAATTCTTTGGCAGAGGAGCTCTTGAGGATAAAGGTGACAGAATGACCTTGGCAAACTCAACAGCCCAGTTTCAAACATGAGGAAGCTATGAAGAAACCAGAAGAACTTTGCCAAATAACCTTGGGCATAAGAGTATACCTGCGAAACCCTGCAACCATGGAGTCTGAGCGGAAGAGTTCTGTCGAGCAGTGAGGAAAGTGCCAAACCATGCTGCAAAGGAAATGTCAAGAGGATAAGATTGCACACTATGTTGTTCGATGTCCATGCTACCCGGTGGACCGTGGATGAGGTGGCTGTTAGCTCCGCTGACAAAGGAATAAAAAATGGATTCAAAACACTCCCAAATTCTGCAAATCTGCTTAAAAAACACGCCAAGAGATCCATTCATGCTCTTGAGATCTTCATTTTTTGTCAAAGGTCATCCACTAATCGAAATAGTCACAGCTGGAAAGCCCTTGGAAGGGCGGCAACACACTATCGGGAGGCTTAAACACTTCAAAAGCTACAAAAAAGCCTTTCCGTAAGCGTAAACCCAACAATGCACAGCCACCGTCTGATCTGGTCGATCAATGGCTCAGATCTAATCGACAGATCACAAATTGGGAAGACCAAGGGGCATGGCCTTTACATATAGCAATATGTGATTGCGATCAAATCACATCATTGTATCACATCAGTGGAGGTAAGATGGCGGGGTAAACATGGACCAAGTGGGATTGCGATTTGCGATCAGCGATGAAGGATCACTATCAGAATTAATCTGTGTCATACCAAGGGTCGGAGGGCCCACTTCGCATCGCAGGATCGCAAATCGGTGTATCGCAATGGCGCTTCACCAAGGGTCGGGGCCTTTCGCACATACGTATTTGCAATGCGATAACCGGACCTGACGGTTATATAACACTCTATTGCATATTATTTCAAGTCTGCGCTAAGTCTGTTTTCAGTGGTTTTTGATGTATTTTCGTTGCATGAGCGAAATACAAAGGTAAGTCGGGTTTGTGATATGAAATAAGACACGGACCTGAAAGGGTCCGGGAAGCAATATTTTATGAAGATTGAGGTCTGCAAGGGCCGCTTTTTCCTGTTTTTTAATGTTTTTCCCACATGGAAAAATCCACGGAAAATACACAAGAGCGGGCTTTGTGTGACTGGCGATGGCATCAAGGGTGGACCCGAGAAAAGAATGAACCATTTTTATAAGTCCTTTGAGACCTAAAAGGGACAATGGTGGGTAGGATTTAGCAGTATTGCATCGTTTTTGCTGTTTATGACCCAAACAACCACAACAATAGAAAAGCATTCATGGCTATCATCTGAAAGAGACTGGTGCAGGGATTTCATAGGCATGATAGCCAGTCCATTGTAGGTTCAGGTGGCTAGCTATCCTTAGAGGAGTCTTGCAATCATGTTACATACCAGAAGAGGGATTCGGCAGAGAGACAACAGCCAACAAACTGAGCCCGGAAGGGGAAGGAGAAGGGCCACTACACACTGCAACCCAAACCAAACAAAATCATGGGGCATTAGCAATCCTGCCAGTGCAACAGCCATCCTAACAAACATGATGGGGCATCTCGGGCACGAGAGAGCTCCCATGCATCACAGTAGGCTGTTCAAAATATATAAATATGGTTATTCCTCTGTCAGAAGAGGAAAACCTCCGAGCCATGCTTACCTATTGAGGGAATCAAATGGTTAAGGGACAGATCAAACAAGGTTAAGACTTCGAACCTTCTAGAAATCTCATGAGCATTTTAAAGGGCCTATAAAAGGCAGAAAACTAGATGTAACAGAGGTTCAACTTTTGGATATTGTTCCTCCTATATTCCTTCAAGCTTCTCATTTGCATCCTTTAGTAATACACACTTCTTTTGTTGTTATATTTTCAATATGCATTTCTCTTCTGTTCTATTCTTTCACTTGAACAGTTCGTTCATGTTCTCTGTGTATCTGAGGCCAGATAAATGCCATCTTATCTCTGCTTTGATATATTAGATTTGCAAGCTTCTTCGCTGCCTGTAGCTAGCCATTTATATGTGTTGTAATATATGTAATCTGCTGGTATAGTTAAGAATTCTCCATCTATCCATTAAATCTACAAACTATTGAGCATTAGTGGCCTAAAGCCTTGTGTTGTTGAGAGTGTTCATGCATGTCTTGAGTAGAAATAGAGATGAAATGGTCATCTGACTTGTTCCAAACCATCATCCATTCTAATAGTTCTGAGAACAATATTGAAGATTATATGTTACCAGGCATTTCCGAGCTACAACCTAGGAGAGTTTCCTGGAGTAATAACGGTAACCATCCCAAGACACAACTCAACAGGGGGAAGGTACACAGAATAGTCCAGAAGATCCGAACCTCCAACATTAGGGAGGGCCAAGTTAAATTCATTAGGAGTTAAGTATGTAGTAAGGTGGATAGCCATAATGGGATATTAAATGTTAAATAAATCGAAATAACATCAATATTATGTCAGAACTCCAAACCATATTTAAATGTATAGTAAGGTGTATCATGGGTATGCGTATTGGCTTAGAAACATTAAGTTTAGCCTTAGAGTAAAAATGCATGATTTGTTGGTAAATTTTTATTACAGTCATATGTGAAATGGAAAGAGTTTTCTTTTATTTTTTGTATATTGTTGTTTATAAATAATGATATTTCTGGTGATGTGACATAATTCTTCATGCAACTCTTCTAAAAATGAGCAGAACATGAAGGATGGGATCACTTAGGTTTTTTAAATCTAACTATGATGAGATATAATCACAATACAATGTGATTCTTCTAAAAATGAGAACAAGAAGGCTTCAAATGCTCAAACACCCTGAGTCGTATGTCTTCCATACCTCCTCAACCCATTCCTTAATAATTCCTTTAAGAGGAATTCATCTTACAAAACAACCATGCAATGTTTGTTGTCTAGAGTTCTAACTCAAGTAGTCTGGAGCATGGTAATTTTTTCCCTCTACTCAGGGTCAATTTATACAAAGGGATATGTTGGGTCATCGTGATAAGGTTAGAATGGTAGACCTACTTTGGAGAGAGGTTCGCACTAATCTAGTTAACGTTTTTTCTAAAAAATAGGGAGAAAAGAAAAATCAAAAACATTCAACGTGTGCTAACCTATTCATCAACAAAGAAATTCAAAAGTATTTCAAAAGTTACCTCATGATAAACCTTTGAGATAAAAAACCATTGTGTTTGTAGTCAATGGTTGTAATATTGTCAACAATTATGATAACTCTGAAATGGATCAAATTTTACATTTTTAGACCTAATAGATGTCATTAATAGACATTCAAAAACCTAGTGTGAAGGGAGTCACTTAAAACTAGCCCAAACCAACTACCATGCTAACATAGGTAGTAATGATGTTAAATGTGGAAAAATCATACCAAGTAAGCATATCTACTTCACAAAATTTATAAAAAAAAAAAATAATATTCAAATATCCCAATAAAAAAAATAATATAAGGAAAGTAATTAATATTTTCATTTACATGGTATCTGTAATAGCATAGTTTTTTAATATTTATTTAAAGTAATTAAAGCAAACACAATTTACTAAAATGGTAGAATGAAAGATATTGATTCTTATTCAAAGCAAGGTATTGAGGTGCTAATATTGAAATATCACAATGAACAAATAACGTAATGAAAGTAATTCATATTTTCATTTACATGGTATTTGTGATAGTAAAGTTATTAATATTTATTTAAAAAAATTAAAAGAAAAAAAATAGAAAAATGGTAGAAGGAAATATATTAAATTTTTATTAGAAAAAATATTAAGTTGCTTCTATAGAAACCACGCAAGTGATAAAAATAGGACAAAACAAAAAATATAGAAATGATATTTACATAGGTTAATAGATGTTTATTAATGGTGAGTTTGGAATAGTGAAAAAATATTAACAATAATTGTAAAAACATATTATTTTAATTATCAATTTTATGTAAAAAAATTATAATAAAAATCAATAATATATTAATAACAAAACATATTTTCTATTTAATCTTGTATAAATAAATTCATATAAATAATAATTTTAAAATCAATTTTATAATATTACTTATTGTAATGCTACCATTTACATGGAATTAAATAATAAACGACGAAAATAGTAAAATAATTAATATGAAATTTTGATGCCGGGAAATTTTTTAAGTCATTGCCAAAATATAATATATTTTGGGCAGTCTATTTAAAAATAAATCCCAAACATCAAAATTGGAAACCTAAAAATAAATCCCAAACAACAAAGTTGCTCAACCAAACATCAATAATGGAAACTCGCCGAGTCAAATCAGACAGAATATAATATTGTCATCGAACTCTGAAGAAAGCAATTAGATTAATCCAATCTTATGTGAACATTGACTCGTCGAAATAAACAATTTTACACCGATTTTTATTTTCGTACACCCATCTATGTCAAATTTCTCGTCTTGTCACAATGTTTTATGAGCCAAAGATATTAAACAAAATATTATAATTTTATTTTACTAAATTACATACATTTCAAATATTTTTGTCAAAAATATTTTGCAATTAAATAAATGTTGTGCCTGGCTTAATAAATAATAATAGTATATCTTCATCTAATTTTTTAAAAAATATTTATATTATTTTATTTTTAATAGATGAGACCCTAAATTTTTACATCGTTTCAATCGTAATAGATGCACCAATAAAATATATCATCCCAAAAAGTTCAAATATCAGAAATCAATAGTTGCCACTATTCCGGCAGGTTGATAGTTATTCTCAAAATTCAGATACCATAAATTCATATATAATCATTTTATTAAATATACATCGTTTTTTTGAATAAAAATTAATTTATTTATTACAAAATAAAAATTATTAAATTATCTATCTATATATATATAATTTACATTACAGAACATTACATTATTTTTTTTTTTCAGAAAATCTATAATAAATTTTGAAAAAAATAAAAAATCTATTAAATATTAAATTTCTATTTTTATTATATATTTATATTTAAATAATACTTAGATTGACTTAACCTTGGAATAAGAACTAAGACATCGTCGTTTTAAAAGGTGACAAGGGGTTGTTGTTATCTTTGATAAGAAAAACTATTGAAAGAAGATGTTGGATCCTCTGAACAATAGTGGTAGCTATAGAAAGCTGGACAAGAATCCCTTGAAAAAGATTTCTAGGACGATCGCTCTTGCTATTAAATCCAGTCGCATTGTTGGCTCCTTTAGCCATACGTTGATTGAGAGTAACCCTATCACTCCCAGGATACATGGGCTTCCCAAAATCCATAAAGAGGGAGTCCCCCTTAGACCCATTGTCAACACCATTGGTGGACCAACCTACCTTTTAGCTAAGTATTTAGCCATGAAGCTGAAGCCCCTCATGGGGCGGACGGAGTCCTTTGTCAAAGACTCCTCTTCATTTGTTAAGGAGTTAAATGATTTGAAATTTGAACCTGGTGACAGTCTCGTCAGTTTTGATGTTATTTCCCTCTACACTAGCATCCCCATTAAGGAAACCTTTCATGTTATCTTTCGCCTTACTGATCCTGACACTGCTAAATTAGTTGAGATCTGCCTCACTTCTACTTTTTTATGTTTTGAAGGCGAGTTCTATGAACAAACTTGTTGGGTTGCCATGGGTTCCCCCCTATCCCCTATCATCGCCAACCTGTTCATGGAAGATTTTGAATCTAAGGCCTTATCCTTAGCTGTTTTTAAACCCAAGCTTTGGAAAAGATTTGTTGATGACACCTACACCATATGGCATCACGACCCAGATAATTTAGATCTCTTTTTCCAACATCTCAATAATCAATCTAACTCCATAAAGTTTACTATGGAGCGTGAAGTCAATGGTTGCCTTCCTTTTCTTGATGTCCTCATTTCTAGGAAAGTTGATGGATCTTTCCCCCATGAGGTGTATAAAAAAAAGACTCATATTGAGTAGTATCTTCATGCCAATTCCCACCACTTTCCCGCTCAGAAGATAGGTGTTCTCAGCACGTTAGCCACTCGTTTTCTAAGAATTTCAGATGAAGACCACTTTTCTAAAGAAAATTCCCACCTCCTTAATGTTTTTGTCCAGAATGGGTATAGTATGCAACAGGGTGTCAAAGCTTTCCTCAAAGTGAGCAAGGGTCCCAAGGTCAAGAAAGAACCCATTGATCACAATTTAGGAGTTCACCTCTCCTTCATCCAAGGGATGACAGATACGATTGTGAGAATCCTGAAAAAGCATAATATTCCCTCGACCTTTAGACCCCTCAGCACCATTAGACGTTCCCTAAAGCCTGTTAAAGACCAGGTGAACCCTATGGATATGAAAGGTGTTTATATCATCCCTTGTTCCTGTGGAACCTCATACATTGGCAAAACTAGTCGTTCTATTAACTAGAGGATTCAGGAACATGCTGTTGATATCAAGCACAGGAGGACCAAATCTTCAGCTTTGGCTGAATATGTAGAGAAGACCAAGCATCATACCTGCATTGAGAAGACTATGGTTATCGCTAAGATTCCTCATTTTCATCATCGTAAATTTAAGGAAGCCATTGAAATTGAGAGGTCTTCCAACAATATTAATAGGGACGACGGCTAGAAAATTAGTAGTTGTTGGGTTCCCGTCCTCTCTTCTTAGTTCTTCTCCATCTTTGTCTTGGCTCTTTGTCCATTTTCTTGTTTATGATCTGATTTTTCTTTTTTATTAATATTATGACTATCATTTATTATTATTATTATTAGTAGTAGTATTATCAATATTATTAATATTAGTATTATTAGTATTGGTATTAAGATTTATTAATATTATGATTCAATATTTTTATTAAAAAAAAACCATTTTATAATTAAATTAAATATTATTAAATAAAACCCTAGTCATATAACCATTGATATATCTATATCTATATCTATATAAAATAAACAATAAATAAATTATTAATAATTTATTTAAATAATATTAAACATTTCTCTTCTCCTCCACTAGTCAAATATAGTCATTTTCTTCTAGCCGTTAGATTGACTTGTCTTCCTATTTAACCTTCTTCCTAGATTTGTTTATTCATCTTGTCCTGAAGATGAACCAGACTTGTTGGTTCAAACCACACTTACTGGTTCCAAATGCGTTGACCAAAATCTTCAATGTGATTTCTTCCGAAGTTATTTTATACATTATGACATGGATCACAAAAGCTTGAATTCAAATAACTTAATATTTTAAAAAAAATCTATAATTTTCTATTTAAATGTTTTTTAATAAAATATTTATTTATTAATTTAATTTTTTATATTATTATCTCTTAATATTATATAATAATTTTCTTATAAGAAAATGATTATCATACAAATAATTTTAATTCTTATTTTAAAAATTGCTATATTTTAATTAAATGTTCAAAATAAGAATATTGTCTATTAAGCAAAGTCTTTCATTAGAAATCACATGAGAGATTTTTTTGGCCAGAGAGTTTCAAACCAACAAGTGTGGTTCATTATTAAGACTGATGAACCACACTTGTTGGTTCAAAACGCATCCGCCAAAAAATTCTCTAATGTGGTTTTTCATTATGGATCACAGAAGCTTGACTACAAAAAGAATATTATCTATTTCGCTTAAAATTTATTAATATAAATAATAACTACATTTACAAAAATAATATTAAAATCTTAATATTTATTATTAATTTAATTAATAATTAAAAAATAAAATAAAAATAACATTTTTTTTTGAATAATTTCCCATATATATTAACATTTTATTTACACTTTTAAAAATGATTCACTTTTGCCCACAAGGCTTTGGTTTGACGGTGAATGGGTGTGCTGTTAAGGAACTTCTTGTGATAGGTCACCGGTTCAAATCCCCTGTCGGTACTTAGGTTAGTCTTAACTAGAAAAAAAAATAAAAATGATTCACTTATGGTTTATATATTATTATTAACATTTTATTTATATTAATATTGTGTTATTTGATTTATTTATTTATTTATTTTTCAAAAGAAAATCTTGTTGAGAAATTCAATGGATGCTTCTTTACTTACGGATAGTATTTCCAAACAAATTTATTAATGTAGATGAGTGAATCTGCCCAAAAAAGTAAAACTTTTCTATGTTTTTTTTTCTTGCATAATTGTAAATTTATTTATTTTGAATGTAATTGGTTCAACTATTATTTTGAAAAAAATAATTTGTATAGGACACTTCACTCTATTTTAATGATGTGTACAATGAGATTTTAATGTCAACAAATTGATATTTTGGCATTCTAATGGTTGAGAGCTATTACAAATTGATGAATGAAGTCAATATGACCATGTCTTCAAATCTATATCCACATCTTTCTTTAAAATGGTACACAGTTACCAGATACGGATATATTTTATCATACTATGATGTATTTGTGCAATTATAATATTGTAAAAAAATAAAAATTGATGAGGTAATATATATAGTTAGTATAATTCCAATGCAAAATAACATTAAAACTTTTACATTTAACTATTAATCTTATTCACCTTACATATTTATCTTCATGTTATTATTAGCTACTCTTTAGATATTATAAACATATTTGTCTCAGAATATATTATAAACATATTTAATGCATTGTAAATTTCCAAATAATAAACAACATTTTTTTCGCCTTTTATTTTTTCACTTCGTTCTTTCCATCTCAGAGATTTCCATTTCGCTTCTCTCTAATAACCTTTACTTTATTTACATTTTAATTTATTTAAATTTAAATTTTACTTGAATTTGATTATTATAATGCAATTGGACATAAGAATTTGTGTAAAATAAAAAAGTTTTAGATTAAAGATTATGTTTTTTTGTTTTGGAAATTCTGACTATATATTGAAAAAATCTGGCAGGGATTTTTGTAAATCCAAGTAAACGCTGTCAAACTTCATAAATTTAGGTGCTTTAGAGGTTTTTGAAGGTGCTGAATCCACTTCCACCATCAAAAACATGATTCAAACACTGTATCTATAAAAAAAATTGAAATTTTTTTACCTAGATTCCGACCACTTTTGGCTGTCCAGATAATTCCCCCCTCCATAGGTGACTCCAATAAAAAAAAGGTATTGAGGCAGGAAGACAATAGTGGATGAGGTCACAAAAGATACATTTAAACATTACGATGGATATATAGTTCCACTATGTAAGACATATTAAGTAGTAGTTCCACTATGTAAGACATATTAAGGAGTAGTAACACGTTTATTCTCCTCCTGCATAATAATAAGTTTGAGGTTTAATTAGTGTTTTTATTTAAATTGTAAAGAGATAGTAAGGAAGTTCTCTTATCTATCAAATTCTAAAATATTATTAAAATTTATGATTTAATTAAGTTTAATGTGGACATTTTTGTATTGGGTCTTATTACTAGACTATATTGAGTAATGTGTACATTCAAGTTGATTATAACTTGATATGAAATGTATCACAATCCAAAATTGATTTTTTTTATTAATCAATTCCAAAATATTTCCAAAATCTAGAGTTTAATTAAATTTATTCACAATCCAAATTGGATGATTTTGTATGATTATGACTTGACATGATAGACATCTCAACATGATAGACATGATTAAGTGGTGGCTTGCTAAAATAGGGAGTTGAGTCTTCCTAGATGATAGAGGCCAACAAATTTATGTAGAGGAAGTTGGGGCTTCCTAGTTGGTAGGATCTAGCAAACTAATGTAATGATATTGAAGAATAGTGATAAAAGAAAGAAGTAGAGTAGTATGGTGGTTTTTCTCCTAGAAGGGTTTCCATCTTAATCTTTCTATTTTATGTGTGTAATGATCCTGATTCTTATTTTTTGTTTCTTTTTTGTGATGTCGATGTTTGAGAAGGTAAAAAAAATATATTTGTATAAGAAGCCTCACTACTGATACAACACCTCTTCTTAGTAGTGATCTGGATACCTACAATTGGTATTAGAGCCTAGTTCCTTCTAGTGTAGCTTCATTGTTTAAAGGTAGAACATGGTTAACAAGGAATGGTTTGCATTAGATGGAGTTTTATTTCTTCATGGACCTGATTATGTGATATGGAAGGTGAGATTGGAAGTGTACTTCATGTCTCCTGATGTGAATATTTTTCTTTCACTAGAGTATGGTATGCAAGATAAATATGATGAAGAAGGAATTAAGATTATTTTGTAGGGATTACATATTTTGATTCAGTTAAGGTGAGACATTGTAAGGCAACAAAAGACATGTTGGATAAACTGCACTATATTTATGAAGCATAGGTTAGAGATCTTTTCTTCTCAAATAATGATACCAATCTCAAGGAAGACCCTCTAGTCATAAATGTTGTTGTTCAAGGTAAAAATAAGAAGAAGAAAATGAATAATAGGGCTACTCAAAATAAGGATTCCCAGTCAATTGAAATTTATTCCCTAGTGTGAAAATAAGTGACCATCAAGAAGAAAATCCTAGTCCAAAGAATGAGACAGAAGAATAAGCTCTACATGAAATATAAAAACTCACTGTTCAAAATAATAATCAGAATAAACTATTCCAAATGTGTGATGAAAAAGAACATGAGGTTAAAGAAGACATTATCATATTGAAAACACAGTTAGTGAAGTAAAAGGAGTTGAAGAAGAGTTGGGCATCTAGATGAAAGAAAAATAAAGTCAATGCAAAAAGTTATAAGTTAAGGTCACTTGTCTAAGAAGTTACCTAGAAAGCGCCAACAATCAACTATCTTAATATCAAGAGATTGAAAAGATTTATGGAGTCTTACAATGAGGCTCAAAGGCCTGTTTATTATTGAGAAATAATGGAAAACCATAAACATCCAAAAACCTAACCCTAGGAGATGAAGCGCCAAACTATGGGCCCCGTTTGGGTAAATTGGTACATCAACTTCCCAGGGTCATAACTTTGTCATACGATCTCTGTTTGATGCGCATAATACCTCGTTGGAAAGATCTATCTGAGGAATACAAATTTTGAGTGGAAAAAATCAATCCATAGCCCATTTTGGCCCTGGTTTTCCGAAAAAATGTCTTTTAAGGCCTCAAAACGGCTCTGAAAGTTCAGGACCCTAAAAACTACCAAAAATAGTAAATTGTGCTATAATTAAGGAAATTGAAAAATTGAAAGAGATAGTGGTGGGGTTCCATGTGGAATAGATAGGTGACTACCTACATCCACCTGGATAAATTCTTGCTCCTTAGGAAGCAATGGTCCCCATTACATTGAGTGCCTCTATGAGACGGGGAAACTTTTGCTTGTGTGAGTTGTTTTGCAATGTCTGATGTCTCCAGTAATGTTGGGAAGCATGGTCCAAGGCGGTCCAAATTGAACATTGGGTGCAAGACAAGGAATGGGGGAATGATGCACTCCAAAGCATTGCCTCCCACAGTCTTGGTAATGGTGTAAGGACCATATTGGAGTGGTCTAAGATTCCAATGAGCTCGGGTAAAGAATTCTTTCTGTAAATGAAACCAAACTTTATCGCCCACCTGTAACTTGTGTGTCGCCCGATGTTGATCATGTCACTGCTTGTACCTTTTATTTGACTTCTCTAAGATGTCATGAACCTTCTAGCGGATGTGTCCTATTTGCAGCGCACCTTGGATTCGCCGCTTGATCCCTTCATTTTCTAGAATGGAGCAACGATATATTGGCCCATTGGGTAGAGGTGCTCTGAGAGTTGGATCAATCAGATGCTTAACCTGCCAGTGCAAGGGTACCCCTATGGGTGAGGAGAATATGTCCCTGTATTCTTCCACGACCTTATCCACCTGCTTCTGCTACGTGGAGGAGTCCTTCTCTAGGGCCATGAATGTGGCTATGATCTTCCCCTTACTTTGAGAGCGAACCAGAAAGATCCTAGTATGGGAGATGATCTTACTACATTTGTTAGTAGAGATAAAAGAGGTTGCAGTAGATGAGGCTACCTCTGGTATCCTATATAATGTATTACTCAAAGAAATAATAATAGAGAGAGGTCTTGACTCGTACACAACATGTAACTTCCACAAGTATGGTTGGCGTAATAATACATCACAAACATCAAGGGGAGCAACATCGCATAATACATCATCTGTGAAGGGATTGGTTTTGTTGGGAAGGTGAAACTATTGGTTGACTCAGATATCTCGTCCTTGGTGAAGCCACCCGATGTTGTACAACTGTGGGTGTGGTGTAGTTGGTAGACCCAACCGCTTCACGACCTCTATTGAAATGTGGTTCTTTTAGCTCCCATTATCGCTAATGAATTGCAGCAGTGAACCCTTCACCCACATCTGTGAGTGGAAGAGATGATCCCGATCCTCTAGATCTTCGAGCTCCTTCTAGATCTTAGTGGTGGCAACAATGGTGCTGGCTCTGCATCAATAAACTGCTTCCCTTTGTCATTCCTCTTGTTGGGTTTTGACCTAGAGTCGAAACATGCATATGATTCTAAAGCCTTCAACTGAGCCACTAGCGACTGCTTGGCCCGACACTCACTTCTGTTGTGAGTGGGGGTCTTATGGAACTCACACCACTTTCCTATGTCATTCTTTGACTTCGTGGCATTATTCTTTTCTTGCAGCTTTGACTGGTTATCTTAGGTCACCCCGCCTTAGCTTTTTCCTTAGATCTACGATTTGGGGGTGCCTTTCCCTTACTTTGGATTCATAGAGCCAAAGTCTCGCTTCTTCTGTTAAACCTTATGCTCGATCTTGAAAACGTATCGGTACGTCGTGTTGAGCAAGAAGATACCCACGAACTCCTTCTCATCCTGGATATACCTATGTAGGCAGCCACGGTACTTGAGTACCAAATTCTGTTGAGAATCCTTGATACCCAAATTCGTGCGAAGGGTATGAAAAATATTGGAAAACTCTAGCACTTCTTTATCCCTTCCCTACTGCAGCGTGGTCTACTTTATTTATTTATCCTCATAGGTGCCGATAGGGTAATATTGCTCCTTGATGGCATCCCAGAACAAATTCCAATTGGGTACTATTGAAAATAGCGAGGGTGTACTTTCGTCCTTCTTCTCACAGTAGGTTTCCCACCAATCCTTAACGTGGGGGGTGGCTTTGGGAAGTGCAAAAATAATATTTTCCCAACTGGAAAAATCATGAACAAGAAAATATCCTTCTAGATGATTTGACCATTTACCTATGGTTTCTGCATTTATCTGACCCTCAAATATGGGGATGTCAAAGTTAACTTGTACCTTAAAGGGTGTGGTGCTTCCAGAGTAGCTACTGGAAGTAGATGCATCACCCCTGGGTAGTCGTTGAAGGATCTGGGCAAAGTTGTCCATCATCGCGTTCCTCTGTCGCTCAAGGGCTTCTTCGAGGAAGATTTTGAAAGGATCTCCTACCCCCTCGTCTTTATTTTCTTCCACCATGGGAGGCCGTTGGGATTTGTGAGGCTGGTCTTGTAAAGGTTCGACCAGATCAAGTCCTAACTCCTTATATCCCGACCTTGTTGGGGACATGCAAAGAAAAATAAAGAAAAAGTAGACTGCTTTGATACCACTAGTCCAGATTTATGCAAGAACACAATAAAATATAGATATAAGCATAAACATGGAGTTGCAGCAGAAATAACACTTCATTTCATTAATATCAAATACTGAAGTATGCTTACAAATATAATGGAAAATAAGACTAGCTAGGGCAATGGTAGCTTATCTCTGAGAACAGATGTGACAGATACATGCCTTTGAAATATGTTACAATGAGGTTCAAAGGCGTGTTTATTATTTAGAAACAATGGAAAACCCTAAACATCCAAAAACCTAACCCTAGGAGATGAAGCACCAAACTATGGGCCCTGTTTAGGTAACTATGTTCTGTATTCATAATTTAATTTTAGTTACTTAATGTAATTATATTCATAATTGTAAAGCATATTTATAAATTCTTGAGTCAAAAGTCCCATTGCAACTTTTAAAAGATCTAAAATTAAATATTTGAAATGTAATATTTGGCTCCAAAAGTGACAAGTCAAATTCCCTCCAAGTCAAGTCATTTCTAGGCAAGAGACACATCTATTCACCCTAGACATACTACTATATAAAGGAAGATTGAGCTCCTCATTTGGAAGATTCACATTCCTCACTCAAGACAACTTAGGGGAAAGCAAAGGAGGCAAAGAAGGATGAATAAGGACAAAGAAAGAAGGACAATTTTCTCTCTCTCCTATCTCATCAACTTCTCATGTGGATAGAACTCCCTCTCTATGATTCACACTATTTCTAGGAATTTTGTTGTAAGGGGGCGAAATTTTCTGGTTACTAGGTTGTTTCTAGCTGTTGAAATTACGAGCTACTAGACAGCTGTTGGGAGGCCAAAATTTTTAGATTAGGTAGGTAGAATGAAGTGAAAAATTAATTTGGGTGACTTGACTAATCTAATATCTAATTTGACTTGCACTAAGAAACACCAATTATGCTCAATCTCTATTACTTATAAGGACTTTTGAGTTGCTATATTTAGTTTTTGGCTTTAGTTATGTTCATCTCGTACTTTGTATTTACTTAAGGTTTTTATCATGTTTTTTTCTTAATTTGAATTTTTGTTTACTCATCTTGATGTGTTCAATTTTTCTTCGATCTCTGATATGTTATTTGAAGGTTAAAAATTGAGTTAAAATTTTGTATTACTAAATTCAACAGTTTACACAGAGTTTAGTAGAGGTTCTAACTATAATGTTATCTTTAGTTTCCTACCAAATTTGGAATAACTACAAAATATGCCACTAATTGCACTCATGCTTCTAGAACACCAAATTAATACCAAATGTGTTGCCAAATACTTGTGTGTCAAATTTAATTGTAGTTAACTCCATTTCTATTTTTAGTGGGTTGATAAATATGGAAAACTTCACTAAAATATCTATTGAATACCTGTTACCTAATGTCAAATTAATGTTGGCATCATGTTTACATCATATGTGCCATGTGGCAACTCCCGAATGGTGTCATGTCTCACCAATATTTGGCCCACTTGGAGACTTGAAAAAACCAAAAATGCCTGCTGCGTGTCTTGGTCCAGTACTTTCATATCATCACTATGTCACCTACCACCTCCATGCCACATCATTTTTTTTGGCAATGGGCTTCCTCCTTGCGTTCTCCATTTTCCCTCCTAACAGTGGTTCATGTTGCACTATTTCCATGTTACTATACGTAAGTGAGAGGGTCTCGAGCCTTGGTTTTCCACCATATGTCATTTTGTGTTAGAGGGGTCCCATGGTCACGCATCCAAAGAAACAACCTAGTGGTTTTGAGGAACCCCCCCCCTCACCTCCTTTGGTTTTGAAATTTAGGAGGGGGGTCCCTCATTTCACCTAGATCATTAATCTGAGGAGGGTGGTTTGGGCATGGATCCAACCGAGGGGCCTCCCTCCCTTTAAACCACGCTGAGGGTTGGGTCCCCTCATGTCATTGGATGGTTGTGTCGATACTTGTCATCCAATGTGTGCATGGACATATGGAATGTTTAACGTTGAAGCCAAATACCATATTAAAACCAACTTTGAAGCATTTCCAAATTAATTCCAAATTTGGAGAATGCCAAATTTACACCAAATTTTGGCCCTGAAACACCAACTGATTTTCAAGCTAAAATTACATTTCATCCCCTAGGAAAGTTTCAAGTTTCCTTATATTGTTGGAAATGAATTTTTGAGATCCATCCATTTGAGAAATTTTCAAGTGCATATGAGTTTAATTATTGAGGAAAAAATTGATCTATTGATAATGCTCCATAAAATATCAAATTCGTAAATAATAACACCTACTCCCCAATATTCTTGCAACCATCTATTACACTAGTGAGATTTTCCACTCAATGATAACTCCTTTGACATCAATGACAACGTATTTCTAACATATCAATGTAATAGAACCAATTGAATCAACTACATATTATTTTTGTTCATCAATTTGTATGTTAATAATAGTACTTCGTTCAACCTCTTATATCTCAAGGATGAATGTGCAAAAGAAAGCAATAATCATTTGTTTAAAGTAGTAGTCGTGGAGTGTAAAACTCTCAGGGGAGATTTGTTAAATCTTTAAAGATCATGCTTTTGAAACAATGAAAAAATGGCACATGTTCAGGGGAATCTTATCAAAGTCTTCCAGAGGATCAATAATTATCCATAAAATGATCTATTATTGTAGTTGATTTCTTTTTGTCGAAGCAAGTAAAGCGTCTATTGTTTGAAGAAAAATATTTTTTGCTTGATGATCTATATGAATATCTATGTGAATTCTTTATTTTTACAATGGTGCTTTTAAATTACTTGAATATCAATGCTTTTATTGACTGCCTATTAATTCCTAACCATTAACATGATGACCCATTGTATACTGTTGAAAGTGTTGGCTAGAAGGAATGTTGATCAGAATAGAAATATTGCTTGTAATAAGAGTGTTGTGTTTATCGAGACGATATATAATATTGATCTACAGAGTCAAACGAAATTTGCATCTGAAAAATCCTTCATTTTATTAATGATTTCAAGTCACTCTTGTAAATCTACCACTAAGTTAAGATTATGTTGAAGTATGTTGAGAATAAATTGTTGAGGTGATATTATTCCTAGCATTTAATTTGGGTGTGTTGAAGAACCTACTTTGCCATGTTTGAAATATATCCATGATGGATGATTAGCATTAAAATATTGTTTATGTGGACTGTGAGAGTATTTCCATTACAGGTGTATGGAGCTACTGCAATTGTTGACATCTTAGTATATTTTGATGGTAATTTTTTTTCTTGCTAACTTTTTGTCCAGAGCTAGGGTTTACGCTACATGAATATGAAGCCTTGAGAATTACTAGGGTTGTCGTGATGTAAAACTTGTTTGAGTCTAAGATGATTGTTGATGGTTGTATGTTTCTGAACCTCATGTTGATGATATATTGATAATATTGATAAGGGTATGCTTTGGTTTTCGAAGTTGAATTGGTGATATATTTTGGCCTAGGGTTTCTGCTCAATAATAAAAATCATTATTTTCAGATATTATTAATTCTTGTTTTTAGTGAAATGATCAATATTTGCAGGTGCCAAAACCAATAGTTTTGTTTGGTTTATAATGGCTAATTTGTGTGTGTGTTGTAATAGGCGTTGGGTAATCATTTCATGAAAGACATGATAAACATGATATCCAAAGAGTTATGATAACCATTTACCATTCCTGTCAAAGGGGAAGAAAGAATAAGATAAATTAGTATTTAGAAGATCAACCTGCGATGGAAGGATCAGGTTCAAGTTGGTTCAATAGTTTTCCATCAATGCCCAAGGGGGAGATTGTTGGTAGAAACATTGCTTGGTTGATATTGATGTTAACCTTCACATTGAAGTTGCATGGTTTTCAAGTGCATGCGTATTGTCATGATGAATTTCAAGAGTTGATGATGTTGTAAATGGTTGAATAAGCCTTGATGAAGGTGTGATAAGAAGCCATTCTAAATTTAATCAAAATTTAGGGGACGAATGTTGATTTCGTATGGGAAGTTTCCATTTGTAGTATTGACAACTTAGATTGTCGGTGTCAAAATTACATCCATGAACCATATTTAGAGTGGAGAACCAATGTTCGTGTCATGTAGATGGAAAAATGAATTCCATGAGCTATCCCAACAATTCTTTTCATGGTTTCCTTAGTGTTTGATATGACCATGATTTGGTTGTTTAATTTGGTCCTCCAGGACATTCTGGAATGTAAATAATGCTTGTTGATTTGATCCATTTTGATATGGTCTAGATAACACTATGATATGGTCTGAGTTGATTTTTTTTGAGTTTATTATAATGCTTGGATTTGGTACTTATGTCAACCTGATCTCCAAAAAGGTGGATGGTAATCATTGTTGTGTTGATCTGGTCCAAAATGATCAACAAATGATTCATCTGGCATGATCAAGTGTATAGTGTAATGAGGGATTTACCCATTGTTTGATCTTCTATACGAGTGTGGTGTGTGAAATATGAGAAAGTGTGCTCAAGGCATGCTAGGAGTAGAGCGATTTGTGGAGTGGTATGATAATGTATAGTGTACCTTGAGTATGTGCATGGTTGAGGAGTAGTTTTTTTGTTTGAGTAAAATGCATTGTGCACATATATGAAATTGTTTGAGGTTACCTGCTATCAAACAAAGTATGCAATAATAAGCAAAGTAATTAATTTTGGAACCTAAAATTAGAGGTCAATGGAGGTGTGTTCAGATTCCAAGGAGGTAGTGTGTTTTGGTGCACAAACTTGGGTTGAGCTAATTCTATAAATTGATGTTAGGAATGAAGTTTGTTTGGTTCAAACTAGATTTGGATCAATAGTGTTGGGGGATGTGGGGTGTCAATCCAATTTACTAGTGTGTGGATGCATGTGATCTGAGCTCAATGTGGCTGAGTTTAGTGTAATGATCAAACCCGAGAATTCCTGAGCATAGGTCAATCTTACAACCCTACTATGATGTAATGTAATTTGTTGGAAATACCTTCTGCTGCAGAGATTAGACTTTTTTTGTTGAGGAAAAGAGTGTATATCCTCGAGTGTAAATCATGTGTATGTTGATAATCCTTGTAATGTCTATGACTTGTTAATGTATTGACATAGTTGTAGTATTGATTTATGTGTGGTTGGTGCTTCTCAGGTGTCCTAGCAACTACAAGATGAGTGTTACATATGGTTGTGTGTCCTTGAGTTAGAGTATATGATGGTGTTGCTGATAGTGTTTTCTTAGTTAATGGATAAGATTTTGTATGAGAGTTGAGTCAGTCGTGAGAAGTTTATGTTAATGTTGTGTTTGGGCCTAGTCTGAAAATGAATGAAATGGTGACTCATAGTGTTTGTGGAGGTTGGGGCCTATGAAAAGTGATGGCTTGCTAAAATAGGGAGTTAGGGCTTCCTAGCTGGAAGAAGCTAGCAAATTGATGTAGATTGATTTAAGGCTTCCTAGCTTGTAGGAGCCAACAAAATAATGTAATGATATTGAAGAATAATGATAAACGAAAGAAGCAAAGCAGTATGGTGGTTTTTCTCTCAAAATGGTTTCTAGTAGAATCTCGATGTTTTATGTGTGTAATTTTCTTGATTCTTATGTGTCATTTCTTGTTTTTTATGATAATGTTTCAAAAGGTAAAAAGATTACTATTTGTGTAAGCAGCCTCACTACTAATTCACGCCCCCTCTCATTAATGACTTGGTTACCAAAAATTACAAAAATAGTTAGGCATTAGATATTCCAGCACTCCTCGTGTGCTTTGTGACATGTACTTAACTAGCTTTAGAGGATCCGTTAACTTTGGTGACACGTTTATTTACTAGCACCTTCTATTTTTGGTGTAACGACAATCATGATTCCAATAACCTGTTGTGATTACAAAAAAATCACACTATAATATTTATCATTGTTTGACGGTTTTTACATCTAATAAATTATGTTTAGTATTCCATGCCTTTTATCCATATGTTATATTTAGTTTTGCATGTTTTTAGGTGCATGAGGTCTATAAAGAACTTTCTAACTAGCTCAATGTGTTGTGTCATATTTTCTTGTGCAATGTTATTTTTTGCATTGTGTTTTCCTTCTATGAAATTTTGGAATACTGTGTTATGAAACCAGCTCACAAAAATAAAGAAAAGATAGATCAACGCCTTAGAATTCAGCCTCTTCAAGGGGTCAACCTCCTTTACATTACACAAATGAACAACTCTTGGATGATTCAAATGACAAAATCTCCTTTCTATATATAGGAGTCTAAGGGGTCACAATATAACCAAGCCGACCTAACAATAATAATATAAAGGCACAAAAAATAACAATAAAGGGATTCTATGGGGCACAATAATAACAATATGGGGACAATAGGGGCACAACAATAACAATAAGGGATACAATGACAATGATAATGGGGGAATCACTAGTATTATAGGGATCTAACATGCCCCTCTCCTTCAAAAAAGTGGTATCCTCAATGCTTGAGTCATTCTGGATGCTTCTATATAAAATTCTCATCCTCCCATGTGGAATCTTGAATCGGTAAGTTCTTCCACTTGATGAGATACTCTAAAATTGATTGATTTCGTAGTTGTCGAGTTCTTGTTTATTTGGCTAATTTAGGTTCCAATATGATTTTTCCTTCCTCATCAAGTTCTGGCAATATTGTTTGGACTAGAAGCTTGTCACCTATAACCTTCTTTAAGCATGAAACGTGGAAAACTGGGTGCACTCGAGAAGCTACAGGAACCTCCAATTTGTATGCCATAGTACCTATCTTTTGCAACACCTTGTATGGACCATAATACTTTCGTGATAATTTATTATCCTTCTTAGCTTGCTTGAGGGACATTTGTTTATATGGTTGTAGTCATAGGAATACCCAATCACCTACATCAAAATTTCTTTCATTGAGATGTTGATCTGCCTATTGTTTCATTTTATTATGTGCCAAGGTGAGGTTATCCTTTAAGAGTTGGAGAAATTGTTGCTGATGCTCGTTGTGATCTTCCACTGCTTGAATCTTAGAATTTTCTCTTAAATATGATGTGATGGATGGTGGATGATATCCATAAAGTTCCATAAATGGGTTCATTTTTGTTGTAGTATGGAAGGAAGTGCTATACCACCATTCGACCAGAGCCAACCATTTGACCCATTGTGTCTGTTTGTCAGATACAAAGCAACGAAGATATCCTTCCAAACATTTGTTTACTATCTCAGTTTTCCCATCAGATTGAGGATGATAAGATGAGCTATGAGCTAACTGAGTGCCAAGACAAGAAAATAATTTTGTCCAAAAATTCCAGTGAAAATGGGATCTCTGTCACTTACAATAACCTTTGGGTTTCCATGTAGATTTTGAATTATTTCCATAAATGCAGTAGAAATTGTACTCGCTTTAAATGGATGAGATAATGCACAAAAGTGTGCATACTTTGTAAGTCTGTCAACTACCACCATGATAACACCCTTTCCTTCAGACTTGGGTAAACCTGTGATAAAATCCATTGAAACCTCCTCCCAACATTGGCTTGGAATGGATAAAGGTTGTAATAGTCCTGGGGTCTTAATTGTTTCAACTTTATTTTGTTGGAAAACCAAACATTCCGCCACAAAATTTTGAATATCCGATTTAAGGCCAACCCAAAAAAAATCCTTCTTAACTGTGGTAGGTTTTTAGGAATCTCGAGTGCCCTCCTAAGGGAGAGGTGTGCAATTTCCTAATAATCTTTTGTTTGAGTTGGGAATTCTTACATAGGTATAACCTATCCTTGTACCATAATGAATCATTTTTCCAGCTAAATGTATTAGATGTACTGGGATCTTGTTGTATCTTTTGAATGAGTGCCCACACTTCGTCGTTATTATTCCATTCATCCCTTGCTTCGTTTATCCAATCTGGTTGGAAAATAGAAATGGCACAAGGAAATGCTTCCACATCCTCATCCTTTCTTGAGAGTGCATCTGACACAACATTTTGCTTCCCTTTTTTGTAGATGATTTCAAATTCATAACCCAACATCTTTGTGACCCATTTTTGTTGCTCTTCTGAAGATAGTCTTTGTTATAAAAAGTATTTAAGACTATCATGATCTCTTTTTACCTTGAAGTCTCTTCCCATTAGGTAGGGTCGCCATTTATTAAGTGCATGCAGTATTGCCAACATTTCCTTCTCATAAATAGCTTTGTGTAAATACTTTCCTTTGATTGGATGACTTTCGAAAGAAATGGGTCTTTCTTCTTGCATTAAAACAACACCATTCCATTTCCTGAGGCATCACATTCCATAATAAAGGTTTTTTTTAAGTTCGGTGTAGCTAAGACTGGTGCTTGGCACATTGCCTCTTTAAGATGGTCAAAGGCCTTTGTTGCTTTTGGAGTCCATGAACTTGCATCTTTCTTCAATAATGTTGTTAGAGGTGCTGCTATTCTCCCATAATTCTTAACAAACTTGCGATAATACGTTGTCAACCCGAGAAATCCTCATAGATGCTTTATGGATGTGGGGATTTTCCATTCCTTAATGGTTTTACTTTTGCTAGGGTCTACCTTAACACCTTCATGAGATACAATATGACCCAGATATTCCACCTCTTGTACGCCAAAGAAACATTTGGATATTTTTGCATACAATTATTTCTCCTCCAATAGTTTGAGCACCATGTCAACATGTTGGACATGATCCTTCCAAGACTTTCTGTAGATTAGTATATCATCAAAAAATAATAATACAAATTTTCTAAGGAAGGGTTTGAAAATGGAATTCATCAAACCTTGAAATGTAGAAGGTGCATTAGTAAGGCCAAAAGGCATGACCAAAAATTCATAATGACCCTCATGAGTTCTAAATGTTGTTTTTGAAATGTCTTCTGTCTTCATTATGATTTGATGATATCCTGAACGAAGATCCAACTTGGTGAAGTAAATTGATCCATGCAATTCATCCAATAATTCATAAATGACAGGAATGGGAAATTTATCTTTAATAGTGAGCTTGTTGAGCTCCCTATAATCTAGACACAGACACTTGTGCCATGATCCATCCTTCTTGTGAACCAATACTACTGGGGTAGAGAAAGAACTTTGACTAGGTTGAATTATACTAGCCTCTAGCATTTTTGCAACCATATGTTCAATTTCACTCTTTTGGACATAGGGATATCTGTAAGGCTTGATGTTTGGAGGAACACTTCCTGGAATCAAATTAATAGTGTGATCATGATCACAAATAGGTGGGAGCCCTTTGAGAGTCTCAAATACCTTGGAATGATTGTCCAAGACTTTTTGGAGATCTGGAAAAATGGATGATTTCGATGTGGAACCTCTAGTGAACATAATTGCGTAATTATGCCTCGTTTTTCTTTCTTTAGAATCTTTGTCATTCCGTTAGAGATGATTATCTTGCCTGGTTTCCTTGCGATACCCCTTAATTCAACTCCCTTTCCTTCTGAAGAGAATTTCATGAAAAGTTCTTGAAAATTAAAAGCTATTGTACCCAAGGATTGTATCCATTGGACTCCTAGTAAAACATCAGCACCACCCATTGAAATGGAAAGCATTGGGCTATTCAATACATATTCTCCCATGGATAGCTTTATATTATGGCACTTTCCTGAGCAATTTATGGTTCCTCCACTTGCAACCATCACTTGACACTCTGGTGCTGGATATAGAAAGCAATTCAATTCCTTGGCTATCTTACAATGAATAAAATTATGGGTACTTCTCAAATCAATCAACACTATTACCTTTTTCTTCTTGATATGCCCTTCTATCTTGATAGTTTGAGGAGTGGTAATTCTAGCCAATGCATTACAAGATATGGTTGGATTCGTTTCTTCTTTTCCTAGGGTTTTTTCCTGGTGTATATCCTCTTCTTTTGATGTTTCTTGTTCCTTTTCTTGTTCCTCTTCACAATTGATGTAAAATAATTTCTTCTTGGCACACTTATGACATTTAGTGTATTTGCTATCACAACTGTAACAAAGCCCTTTTGCTCTTTTTTCTTCCAATTGTTGTGGTGTAAACCTTATGGGTTGTAGATGGCTAGGGGCGGTAACACTTCCATCTTTATGATTGTGAATGGTAGGCTTCCTTGTTGCCATAATTTTGCTTTCCATTTTTCTTGCCAACATGAATTCCTTCTGTTGAGCCCCAAACTTGCATCTTCCCTATACACCTTTCTAGCCTTTTTCCATTTACCTGGACTTCCTAAGCTGTCGAATCATTTCATATTAGTTAAAAAGAGCATATAAAATGGTTTCCTAACTATGTCTTGTGTTTGCTGTTTGAATTAGACTTTTGCTCATTCAGCTACGGAATCTTGTCACTTTCCGCAGCCAGATCAACTTTCCGCAAAATTTTTGTTAAAGTCTATGTTACAGGTATCTTCAAGCAAATCTAGCCACATGGGCAAGTTGCAAATGACGTGGACATGGACTGTGTCCTATTAGCCCAGTCGAATCCATCAAAGAAGGTTGTGGTTAAAGATAGTCAAGCGGTGGTCAACCTAAGAGTCCTACGGTGAACAGAACTCTGTTTTTCACCACGTGAAGACTTGCGTGGCCGTTCCTAAGTCTCAGAAGACGTGTTAACACCTGTGGACTGCTCCATGAACCGAATCCAATAGCCACCTTCCTTAGATTTAATCTTCACGGCTACCATAATGCTAGATTCCTGGACGTGGTTGTTCACGTGTCTTTTATCAGCGCAGATTTTAGGAAAGTAGTTATGTCATCCTCGGTTATAAATAAAGCGTTCTCATACGCATAGTAGCTAGCTTTTGTAATGTAATTTTGTCTGTCAATGAGCCCACTGTGCCGTAACTTTATTTCTGTGTTATGACTGCATTTTAATACATGAGAAGACTCTGTTTATAAGCTCAATTCGTGGTTGATCGCTGATTGTCTGAGGAGTGTGTAGAGGGCCCCTGCACAGGCCGAGGTTTTGTTTATTGTTGTATAGTTTCATGCTTTATTTCTTTACGTTCCTTATGCCATAATCATTCACTTGTATATATTTCACTTCTTATGGTATTAACGTTTGATTGTTGTCCATAGTTTTTCATGTTTTATAATGTTGTTAACGGATCAGTGTCTTTGTTTCAGATTACAATAGTCAGCCCGGGCGTTTACACATAGTTTTCTAATGACTAATGACATGGAATTATTCTTTTCCTTCTGCTGATTCATTTTTTTTAGTTTTTAGTTCCAGCACTGTTTTTTTTATTTCAGTTTTGCTCATTTACTCTTCTGCAAGATAGATATTAAATTACTCATGTCATTTTCAATTACCTCCTAAAGCCAGAGCGAGTCGAATGGTGAGGGATTGAAGTATGAATGCGTAGTTTGATATTAGTTTATTTTTCTACAAGTTAGTTATTGAATTGCTCATGTAGTTTTCAGTTACCTCCTAAAGCCAGAGCGAGTCGAATGGTGAGGGATTGAAGTATGAATGCATAGTTTGATATTAGTTTATTTTTCTGCAAGTTAGTTATTGAATTGCTCATGTTATTTTCAGTTACCTCCGAAAGCCAGAGCGAGTCGAATGGTGAGGAATTGAATTATGAGTCTGTAGTTTAATATTAGTTTTATTTTCTGCAAATTAGATATCAGATTTCTCAAGTTGTTTATGATTACCTCCGAAAGCCAGAGCAAGTCGAATGGTGAGGGTCAGAATATGAGTTGATGTAATGTGATTTTAGTTTACTTTGCTACAATTTTTGAATTTCTTTGAGTTCAGTTTCTTTTATATTTATACAGTAGCAAGGATACTGGGTTTCATGGTCACTAGCTCACTGTTTGTTTAATTAGAATAGTGGCACATTTTCATTCTCTTTTAGAAATTAATTTCATCATTGCATGTTTTAAAACCTTTTTGAAAAGTTTGAAATTTTGGAAATCATTTTAAAAGACATCATTGCCTTGAACATTTATATCATACTTGTCTTTTAGAATTTCCATCTCACATTAGGGAATTAACAGAATTAAACCCAAAGCAAAACAAAAATCAAAAACGACAAAAAGTAAGAAATAGGTTATCTTGCACATATAGTGCACCGCACTTCAACAGTTTACGACTCCTGGATTGACAATTAATATAGAAATTTAGGACACTCTAAATTGACCAAACATTTTGGCGCCGTTGCCGGGGAAGTGTAACTAGGTAGCCAATTTCTTAAAAAAAAAAGAGAAAAATCTTAAAGAAGGGAAATTGATAACTTCTAAAAGTATGCTCTCCTCTTGCACCTAGTGTGATTTGGAGGATCAGAAAAGAGAGTTATTGGTCCAATAATTTCTTGAGTATGCTCTCTTCTTGCACCTAGTGTGATCTGGAAGATCAGAAAGAGGATTATTAGCTTGACTTGAAGATAAACATAAAAAAATGACATGCATAAAGCAAGAGATTCTAGGGGAAGGTTTATAGCTAGGGCGAAGAGTTCGATTTTTACAACTCCATCTACTTCAAGGCATAGACAAGATACACCTCTATCATCTCCAACTCACTCCCAGCCTTAGGATTCCTGGAATTCAAGGGGCAGCGGGTGAATTAGGAGACTCTCCCACATTATCCATCAAATCTGATCTAGAAGAAGAACCTTTCTTCACTTCTACAGGAGAACACATTGTAATCAAAGAAGTAAAATCACCTGAAGAAGAGGAGGGAGAAATTCTTCCTCATTCGCCATTAATAGAAGAACCATAGGACTCTGAGGACTCTAAGGAAACTATCATGACAGAGGAAGTAGTAGATGGATTTGGAGGTAGAGGTAGAGGAGGAGGAAACAATGGAGGGGGAAGAGGTAACAACGGAGGAAATAGGGATGGAGATAACTCATTTGGATTCCCTATAGCCGATGATGAAACTCATACAACAATGAAAAACATTTCACCATCTGTCCTCCCAAACTTTCATGGGTTGAGAAGTGAGGATCCCGAAACATTTCTATTTGAGTTTGAAGTCTTGTGTCGAACCTATGATTATATGGAAGACTCTCAAAAACTCAAACTGTTTCCTTCAACATTGAAAGGAGCTGCTTTGAAATGGTTCATGGGATTAGCCACTCAGTCTATTAGTACTTGGAATGATATGAAACAAACATTTTTGGATAGATACCTGGACTATTGCATGCCCACCAATCATAAGGATGAGGTATTCAAGATGATGCAAAAAGAAGATGAAAACTTGGAGGACTTACTTGAAAGATTTCAATACAACTTAAAGAGAGCAAAAATGAGTAATCTAGATGAGGAAACCTTGAAAGCCCTTCTATTGAAAGCCATTAGAGATGAATGGATAGACATTTTAAACATGATGGGAAAGGGAGATATCTCTCAACTTCCACTTCGTGACATAGCAGAACTATGTGTCCATCTCTCAAGGGGAAAATCTAAAACTGCAAAAGGGCCTAGGGATCCCTCTCTGATTAGAGCAAACAAATCTGCAACTAGTTCAGTAAGTAGGGCAGAGATTGGCAATATGCTTGATGAGTTCAAAACTGATATTCTAGGGGGCCTTAGTGAACAACTAGACACCCTTAAAATACAAAACAAGCAGAAAGCAGAAGCTGAAGCTTTGGCCATCTTTTGTCCAAAATGTAGGAAGAAACATGCTCTAAGGGAATGTCCCTTGGATGCAAAAGTTGTAGAAACATTTATGATTTTCTCGGAAAGCCATGAGACCAAGGATTGTCCTTCAATTCCTGGGCTCAAAGCTGTCTTTCAAGAAGATCCAAATTCAGTGGAGTCTCTTTGTTTTGTTACAAGGAGACCATGGTAGGGGCAAAAAAATCAAGGGTTTAACAATCCTATGAACTTTCAACCCCTGCCAAATTGGAATCCTTGGCAACAACCTTAGCCCCAATCTCAAAATCCATATCAATCATGGGTACAAGGTATGAAAAATCCTTATGGGATATTTTCTCAATTTTATCAATATCCTCCATCTTTTCCAAATCAACAAACTCCATAACTTCCAAATCAAAACCCACAACTTTCATTACCATTTCCACAACAACAACAACCTCCTCAACAAAATTCTCAACTCTTGCTTCCATTCCAACAAAAGGAAAATCAACTACCTTCCCAGCCATTGCCAAATCCCAATAATAAAAATCCTCAAAATGCTTACATGGTAGAAGGACAACAATTTCCTACCTATATGATTGTTCCTCTCAATGATGTACAACTCAGATCTGGTAGAGTTTTAGAAAAACCTTCTATAGATGCTCAAAAGCAAAGTATTTCTGAGGAAGATTCTCTTGAAGCCAATAAAGGTTCTAAAGCATCTCTTCAAAACCCAAACACTCAAAAAGAAAAAGAAGAAGAGTCTACCCCCACAACTCCTATAGTTGAGCAACCTGCATCTTCATCCACACCTCCTTTTCCTGAAATATTACAAATTGACAAAGGAGTGGAAAAACAAATCTTGTTGCCTGACTATGATTTCCTAGATGAATTAAAGAATGTATGTATCAAGATTCCCTTGCTACAAGCCATTAGAGAAATTCCTATTCTAGCAAAAACAATAAAGGAGTTGAGTCTCAAAAGACCAGGAAGGAAACCAAGAGATACAAGAAGAATCCACCTGGTAGGAAAAATTGCAGATATCATGATGGGAAAAATTACCATGCAGAAGTATGTAGATCTCGGTAGTCCAATTTTCAAGGCACATATCAATGGGGTAGAAATTCCAAATACTTTGATTGACTTAGGGGCTGCTATCAACATTATGAGTAGACAGACTATGGAACAACTGAAACTTCCGAATCTTCTTTTTACACCTACTCTACTGCAACTTGCAAATCGATCAATTATCAAACCAGATGGTGTATTGGAAGACATTTCGGTCTCCTTAGATTTTTGGGAATATCCAGTAGATTTTATGATTTTGACTCCCACGAGTAATCTAGGAGGGCACCCACTCATTTTAGGAAGACCTTGGCTAGCCACAGCTGATGCTTTTGTTAGTTGTAGATCTAGGGATATGTACATTTTTTATGGTAATTCGACAAGGAAATTCAATTTGTATCCTCCAGCAAAAGCAATTACAGAAGTAGGAGATAATGAATGGGTCGATGATGAGGACACTATACAACTTGTCTTTACCATTTCTAAAATCAGTGAAGACAGTCAAATTCTGAGCACATTATAAAATTTTGAAACATCTTCAGAATATGACCACACACAATTTCAGTTAGATTCTGACATTGAGTATCTATCATCTAGACAAATGTCTCTTTACTCTATGGAAGAATTTGGTAGTTCCGCCATTGAAATTTTTCCAGGTAAAACATTGAATATCAAGAAAAACTTGGAAAAATCACAACAGGGAGAGCTAACCAAAATCTTGCAAAAACATTCTGCTGCATTTGCATGGGAGTATACTGATATGAAAGGTATTGACCCTAAGACTTGTATTCATCACATCTACATTGAGGAAAATAGTAGACCAATCAAACAATCTTAGAGAAGGATGAATCCAAACCTTAGGGAGATAGTGAAAGAAGAGCTCCAAAAACTACTCAATGTAAACTTAATTTATCCAATTTCAGATATCCAATGGGTTTCTCCTTTGGTTATAGTCCTAAAAAGAATGGTAAATGGAGAATATGCATTGATTACAGGGAATTGAATAAATCAACCTTGAAGGATCACTTTCCTTTGCCCTTTATCGATCAAGTATTAGATACACTAGCAGGCAAAAAGTACTTTTCATTTCTGGATGGTTTTAGTGGCTATAATCAAATTCAGGTAGCACCTGAAGATCAAGATAAGACCACATTTACTTGTCCATGGGGAAATCTTGCTTACCGAGTGCTTCCTTTTGGATTATGTAATGCACCCGCAACATTCCAAAGAGCAGTACTAGGAATTTTTTCTGATCTAATCCATGATTGTGTAGAGGTTTATATGGATGACTTTACAGTTTATGGTGACTCATTTGAAGAGGCATTAGAGAATTTGGAAAAAGTACTTATAAGATGTAAAGAAACAAACCTTTCATTGAGTCATGAAAAATGCTTTATGATGTTTACTGAAGGTATTATTTTGGGACATCACATTTCGGGGGATGGGATTAAAGTGGATAGATCAAAAGTTGAAGTCATCTCCAAGTTGCCTATTCCAAATTGTCAAAGAGATGTTAGAAGTTTTATAGGATTCACTGGGTGCTATAGAAGATTTATAGAGAACTTCACTAAAATACCATCTCCACTGTTCAAATTGCTTACTGAAGACTATGAATTCAAATGGGATCCTGATTGTCAATCAACATTTGAAACTTTGAAAACAAGGATGTCTGAAGCACCCATCTTGAGAGGACCAAATTAGAAACTTCCTTTCCATATTTCTACAGATTCTTCAGATACAACTCTAGGGGCTGTGTTGGAACAAAAGGATTTAGTTCCTTATGCCATTTATTATACCAGTAAAAATTTGACTCCCACTGAGTTGAATTATACTGTGACTGAAAAAGAGTTCTTAGCCATTGTTCATGCAATCAATAAGTTTAGACATTATATAATAGGCTATGAAACTTTTATCCATACTAATCATTCTGTTATTAGATATTTAATGAAAAAACCTGTTACTAATGGCAGAGTTACAAGGTGGATCTTACTGTTACAAGAATTCAATATTACTGTGTTGGATAGACCAGGGAAACAAAATACAGTAGCTAATTCCTTGTCTAGGATCAAAAATACTAAAGAAGATTCTCCTGTAGAGGATAAGTTTCCAGATGAATATTTATTTGCAGTAACTACTAAGACCCCTTGGTATGCAGATATTGCTAACTATTTGGTTACAGGGAAACTACCTCCACATCTATTTCCTAGTGAAAGAAGAAAGATTATTCAGGAGAGTTCAAAATATTCATGGATTTCTAACGAATTGTTTAAAACAGGGCTAGATTTTGTGATCAGAAGATGTGTTAGGGAAGATGAAATGTCTGACATCCTCAAGGCATGTCATGATGAACCATGTGGCGGACACTTTGCTGACAAAAGGATGGCTTATAAAATCCTTTCTTTAGGATATCATTGGTCTTCCCTCTTCAAAGATATAAAAGAATATGTCAAAAGGTGTGACAACTGCCAAAGAGTGGGGAAACTGACTCTTTCAAATGAAATGCCATTGCAGCCACACGTACTCATCGAACCCTTTGAAAAATGGGCTTTAGATTTCATTGGACCTATTAATCCACCATCTAAACAAAAGAAGTATATATTGGTATGTACTGATTATGTCACTAAATGGGTAGAATCCAAAGCATTACTTTATGCTACTGAAAATTCAGTTGTTAGTTTTCTTTATGAGAATATTTTTACTCGCTTTGGTGTCCCAAGAGAAATTGTGACAGATCAGGGAAGTCAGTTTACATCCAACATGGTGGAGAAGTTGATGGAAGAATACAAAATCAAGCACAGAAGATCTACTCCTTACCATCCGCAAGCAAATGGCCAAGTGGAGTCTACAAACAAATTTATTGAAAGCATCATCACCAAAATTGTTCATCTACACAGAAGAGATTGGGCAGAAAGGCTTCCTGAAGCCTTATGGGCCTACAAAACTACATGGAGGAATACAACAGGACATTCTCCCTATGAACTTGTTTATGGGAAAGAAGTCTTGGTCCCCATTGAGTTTCAAGTCAAAACTTTCAAGATGGAAGCTCAATTGGGGATGGATCTATTAGAAGCCCAAAAGCACAGAATGGAGTAGTTGAATGAGCTGGATGAGATTAGACAAGAAGCCATCCTAAGAACTGATCTAGTTCAACATCAAAGAGCTAAGTGGCATGACAAATACATCAAAGAGAATAAGTTTCAAGAGGGATATTGGGCATTTCTCTTTGATTCCAAGTTTAAAGACTTCAAAGGTAAATTTCAGACTCATTGGCTTGGGCCATATGAGATTGACAAAGTCTTTAGCAATGGAGCAGTGAGAATCAAGACTATTGATGAATTTCAAACTCCTCTTATTGTGAATGGCCACAGATTAAAGATCTATCATAAGCCACTCTCAAAAGAGGAATTTTTCAAAATGTTTCAAGAGAATTCTGCAATAAGGCTGGTGAAGAAGAATCCTTCTTCTCCACCAGCCTAGCCTTTGTTCCTTTCTGTCAAAAAATAAAAATAAAATTTTATAAACCTGAAAACCAATCACTGATTGGCAGTCTTATACAGAAAATATAGAGTGAAAATCACGAACCCCTGACACCCTATATTTTCCAAAAAAAAATCTCTCTTTCTTTCCCATTCTCACTTCACTTCACTTCATTTTCATTCCACTCCATTTCATTTTCATTCCACTTCACTCCATTTCATCCCACTCCATTTCATCCATTTCATTTCATTTCATCAATAAAAGTCTCTTTCATGACCATTTTCATTCAGTTAGTTATTATCTAACCATCTTCATTCATCCAAGTGGTTGCTGTGTCATTTTCTGCAGCGGGAATCAGTTTCCGCAGCCAGAAGTAGTTTCCGCAACCACCACTTTGTTTTTTCAAATTGATAGTCAAGATGTTAGTTCAATAATCATAAAAGCAATTGCAGGTATGAATGAGGACATATTATGAAGACATGGAGCATCCAAAGGCATCAGTAAGGAGCAGTTGATTAAAGGCTAATGGACAACAAATGGCAAAGATTCCAAGGTATGAGTAAAAATTTCTTTCAAATAGTAATCAAAAGCACAATTTTGCATAGTTATTAAACCATAAGCTCCACTATATGCAATGATTTCCATGAGAACTCCATAACCATTCCATGACATTTCTCCACGAACCATGCATTTATTTTCCAAACGGTCTCATGATTAATTCTCGGGTTTAACTCATATTTGAACTGCACTTTCACATTCCACCTGTAATCATGAGACATGACCGATTTAATTACGGCTCCTCTCCACCGCATAATTTCCGCAGCCATTTCATAAACGTGTTAACATCTCCTCCACAGTCGTTTAGTTTAAAAATTCTGCCTTCACTCCCCTGCCATTTTATTCAAGCCATGGCTACATTACCACCTCATTCACATATGTCTCCACTCCATTTCGTGAACTCACCTCGGCTGCCTGTCCTCTGTTTTCCAATTATAGTCCCTGAACACTCCCACTACCTATTCTCTAGTTTCCATTTTTAGCCACTGTGTTCTTCTCTATAAATCTCGTAACCTAGCCATCTTACATCTACTAAACCCCTCACATGCAGACGAATTTCAAACAGAAGAAAGGATGGGTCGGTTATTGAGGGCAGAACCGGAAGGGCCCAAGTTTTTAGAAGGATATCCTCAAGTGAAAGACTTACTGAAGAAGGCAAAATGGCTACGCTTCATTCAAAAATTTAAAGGCCACAATAAGGAAATTACAAAAGCCTTTGCAAGGTCTTTCAATGGCCAGGTGGTGGAAATTGGGGACCTTAAGCTTACAATCATCGAGGCATCCATAACAGCTGCTACAGACCTGCCCCAAGAAGGTGAACGCTGGTTCAAGAACAAGAGCTTGGATGAGCAGGCTTGGAGAGTCATGCTACATAACCCAGGTATGGACGTAACTGTATTCACAAGAGGAATTCATGTTCATGCATTAAAAGAGGAGTGGGCCAACTTACTATTAATCATTCAAAAGTTCATTACTTGTGAAGGTCGTTTTGGGGTAATGTACATGTATCATACTCGGTTATTAATGAAATTTTTAGAGAACCAAAACCTCAATTTGCCCTACTTTTTATTGCTGAGTTTGAAAAAGATGTGCACAACAGTCCAAAAGAACATAGAAGACATAGAACCCCATTTGTATCATCATGGGCTGGTGAGAATTATAATTGAGGACCAATTGAAGAAAAATAGGGATACCTGGGGACGGTTTTTGGTAAGAAATTACTTTCAAGAGCCATCCGAGGCACTTGAAAGTAGTACACCAAGAAAAAGTAGAAGAAAGGAGAAAAGTGCAATAATTTAAGACCCTCCTAGTAGTTAAACCAAAGAAGTTGATCAAGAAGAGAGGGAGAAAAGAACCAAGGTTAGAAAACAGAGAAAATTGAAAGGGAAAAGAAGCATAGAGGATGTCTACCAATCACCAGAACCATCTTTAGAAGAAAACTATCAAGTGTTATCTGAAAGACTAGTGCATCTTAAAAAACAAGCGGCTACAGCCAAGAAGAAAGAAAAAGGAAAACAGAGTATGGAAGAAGAGAGTACTAGCCCACAACATTTAAGAAGAAGCAACAGGCTTAGAGGAAAGTGGAGGAAAACACAAATAAAAGGACCCCACTTTATTGACTTAGGTGGGGAAACACCTGAGAAACCTCCAGCTAGCCGTAGTCCACCTCATCTTCAGCCAAATATTGAAATCAGTCCTCTAGATGTTGATATAAGTCCTTCTCGACCAGAGTTAGAAATCAGTCCTCCTCAGCAAGACTTTGGGGACAATCCAAGGAAAATCTCACCCAAGATAGACCTAAATCAACAGGAAATGTATGACTATATAGAAAACTTGGAAAACAGAGCCACAGGTCCAAGCACTTCATCCATCCAGCCTCATTCAGCATAGGACATCCAAATCCAATCAGTGAAGCAGGAAATTTTTGAGTTAGAGATCCTAAATAGACACATCAAACATGAAAATGAAGCATTAAAGGAACAAAGTGCACTGGACAAGATCATTCATGATAATACCGTGCTACATCTGGGACTATGGCAGAAAAAGAACAGAAAATTGAAGAAGAAATGCAGGAGGATAAGTAGAGCACTGATTAATCTCAAATTCAGATGTTGGATGAGGAAGCCCAGAATGGTAGTAGTACCAAGGAAGAGGAGAAGAGGACTGGATGCACTGGCAGAAGCTTCAAAGCACATGGATTAAAGGGGGGATAATCAAAATTTTGGTTGCATGAGGACATGCAACACCTTCACAGTGGGGGTATGTTGAGCCCCAAACTTGCATCTTTCCTATACACCTTTCTAGCCTTTTTCCATTTACCTGGACTTCCTAAGCTGTCGAATCATTGCATATTAGTTAAAAAGAGCATATAAAATGGTTTCCTAACTATGTATTGTGTCTGCTGTTTGAATTAGACTTTTGCTCATTCAGCTGCAGAATCTTGTCACTTTCCGCAACCTTTTTGTTAAAGTCTATGTTACAGGTATCTTCAAGCAAATCCAGCCACATGGGCAAGTTGAAAATGGTGTGGACATGGACTGTGTCCTATTAGCCCAATCGAATCCATCAAAGAAGTCCGTGGTCAAAGATAGTCAAGTGATGGTCAACCTAAGAGTCCTACGGTGAATAGAACTCTGTTTTTCACCACGTGGAGACTTGCGTGGCCATTCCTAAGTCTCAGGAGACGTGTTAACACCTGTGGACTGCTCCATGAACCGAATCCAACAGCTACCTTCCTTAGATTTAATCTTCACAGCTATCATAATGCTAGATTCCTGGACGTGGTTGTTCACGTGTATTTTATCAGCGCAAATTTTAGGAAAGTAGTTATGTCATCCTCTGTTATAAATAAAGCGTTCTCATATGCAGAGTAGCTAGCTTTTGTAATGTAATTTTGTCTGTCAACGAGCCCACTATGCCGTAACTTTATTTCTGTGTTATGACTGCATTTTAATACATGAGAAGACTTTGTTTATAAGCTCAATTCGTGGTTGATCGCTGATTGTCCGAGGAGTGTGCAGAGGGCCCCTGCACAGGCCGAGGTTTTGTTTATTGCTATATAGTTTCATGATTTATTTCTTTACGTTCCTTATGCCATAATCATTCACTTGTATATATTGCACTTCTTATGGTATTAACATTTGATTGTTGTCCATAGTTTTTCATGTTTTATAATGTTGTTAACTGATCAATGTCTTTGTTTCAGATTACAATAGGCAGCCCGGGTGTTTACACATAGTTTTCTAATGACTAATGACATGGAATTATTCTTGTCCTTCTGCTGATTCCTTTTTTTAGTTTTTAGTTCCAGCACTGTTTTATTTATTTCAGTTTTGCTCATTTACTCTTCTGCAAGATAGATATTAAATTACTCATGTCATTTTCAGTTACCTCCTAAAGCCAGAGCGAGTTGAATGGTGAGGGATTGAAGTATGAATGCGTAGTTTGATATTAGTTTATTTTTCTGCAAGTTAGTTATTGAATTGCTCATGTCATGTTAAGTTACCTCCTAAAGCCAAAGCGAGTCGAATGGTGAGGGATTGAAGTATGAATGCGTAGTTTGATATTAGTTTATTTTTCTGCAAGTTAGTTATTGAATTGCTCATGTCATTTTCAGTTACCTCCAAAAGCCAGAGCGAGTTGAATGGTGAGGGATTGAAGTATGATTCTGTAGTTTAATATTAGTTTTATTTTCTACAAATTAGATATCAGATTGCTCAAGTTGTTTATGATTACCTCCGAAAGCCAGAGCGAGTCGAATGGTGAGGGGTCAGAATATGAGTTGATGTAATGTGATTTTAGTTTACTTTGCTGCAATTTTTGAATTTCTTTGAGTTCAGTTTCTTTTATATTTATACAACAGCAAGGATACTGGGTTTCATGGTCACTAACTCACTGTTTGTTTAATTAGAATAGTGGCACATTTTCATTCTTTTTTAGAAATTAATTTCATCATTGCATGTTTTAAAACCTTTTTGAAAAGTTTGAAGTTTTGGAAATCATTTTAAAAGACATCATTGCCTTGAACATTTATATCATACTTGTCTTTTATAATTTCCATCTCACATTAGGGAATTAATAGAAATAAACCCAAAGCAAAACAAAAATAAAAAACGACAAAAAGTAAGAAATAGGTTATCTTGCACATAGAGTGCGCCGCACTTCAACAGTTTACGACTCCTGGATTTACAATTAATATAGCAATTTAGGACACTCTAAATTGACCAAACACCTTCTCCAATGAATTTGGTTCCCAAAGGCGAACCTCATGTTGGATGTTATCTTTTAAAGTCGCTATGAACACATCAATCCTATGCTCCTCTAGAATATCTTTTACCCTTATATTCAATTTTTGGAAGTCCTCAATGTGCTCCATCGTTAAACCCTTTTGTTTGAGATTTATCAATTGGATAAAAAAAGTGTTTCTTTTTGTATCCTCATAATGTGCTATCATTTCATTCGTAAAAATAGCCCATGTGAAAATTTGTTTACGAGAGAAAAACCATCGATACCCTACAAACTGATTTAGTTCCAAATATAAAGTTGCAATGTATACCTTTTGTGTGTTTTGGACATTATGGAGATCGAAAAATTGCTCCATCTGTAGTATCCATGTTCCGGGATCCTTGCCATCAAACTTCCTCATATCGATCTTTGGAACATGGTGGTTCTTCGATCCAATGTTAAATTCTATGAAATCATGATTAACATTTATTTTGTTCTCATCATGAGTTTCCTTTGCCACTCTTTCGCCATTAGTAAGCTTTTCCAGTAGAAACTTTGTCAAATCTGTATTCAAATTTGTCTACAAATCTTCCATGCCTTTCTTTAAATCATCCATCTTAGCTTCCACGCCATCCACCTTAGCTTCCACATCATCCATCTTAGCTTCCATGTCATTCGTATTAGGTTCTACGCCTTTCTTTAAAAGATCCATCTTAGCTTCCACGCCTTTCTTTAAACCATCTGTCATGCGGAAAGAGTCAATTTTGTGGACAAAACCGACCTCCCTAGAAACTAAGGCATTTCTAGTGACAAACAAAACAATCAAGCACTATCTTTCCCTAAATATGCGTTTAAAATAAGAGCAACCAGGTGTTTAAGGCTTACCTTTAGTCCAACGCTGTTTGTAGCAGCCAAGCCTCTTCGATCCAGATGAGCTCCTCTCCTTGAAGCCTGCATACACAAACAAGCAAACGATTACATAGCACCTGAATAACTCATATAATAAAACATATTCATCATAAAGACCAAGGAGTTTATGATACAAATTATATATAACAACTTGTTGAGAAAAATGAACTTAATTGTATTAATTGGAAATAAAAGAAACCTTACAACTAGTGCCTTGGTGTTGTGCAGGTCCCTCCCAGGGTCCAGCAAGAGTTCTCCTCTACTTTGATCAGCTCACCCACTTCCAAATGAAGCTAAGAAAGGATTGGGATCTCTCCTCTCAAGCTCTATAAGGGAGTCCTAATTTCAGCAGCATCTACCCTTAGGAATGTTCAGCTTTCAACCTCCCTTGCCTCTGAACCAATGCCTATATTTATAATGCCTTGGAGGAAGTTAAACAGGTCCATCATCAATGGGATAAGCCCCTCTTTCAAAGGGATAGCTCCCCTCTTCATGGGATAAGTTCCTCTTTCATTGGGATGCATGAACCATCTGGAGGCGCTCAATCCACGTCAAACCATCTTCTAGAATGCTCTAGAATCGATCACAAGTAAGTTTTTTGAAGTAAAACTTGCGCCTTTTGACTTTTACAGGGGTACGCACCCACCCCTTTATAGACAGAGCGTACAAGTACGCAGGTATTATGTACTTGAGGTGTGTGCACGCAGGTAAGAGTAAGAGAAAGTGCGGAACCAGAGTTATATTGATTTTTAAAGGCTTTCTCTCTTTTTTGGAGTTTGACATGAGGAGTAGAGGTATAAGACTTGCGAAGGAGGACAGTATGGTTATTGCTGGAGCCATACTGACTGCAAATAGTCATGGTGACAAATTTTAGTGTAACAGATTGCCCCCTAAAGTGCGAAGCCTGTAGTAGATTAGGGTTTTATATCATCTAGGAAGGGTGAAGCACTTTATCATTTCGAGGATTATCTTGTGGAGAGCCCAGTCGGAACCTGCAAATATTCAACACAAAATACATATATGAGATCATATCATCGTTGAGGTAGGCATTCCCATACTCAGATCAAAAACTTAACTAACAAACTAACTACTGCTCTGATATAGGAATGATTTCGCAATACATCATAATCATAAACAGATGTAGACACAATATGGACGCAACCATCTGTTTATAATTAGTCTACTGTATAATGAATACAAAACTCCTCGCAGCCTGGATGGCGGAAACTAGATCCAGGGTCTTCATTTCTGCTTCCCGAAATAGTACGATTATATCCATGCGAATAAATGAGTTGATGTCGAACATGGTAGAAACCACTTGATTACCAGTCAATGATGTAAATTGTTAACAAGTGCGAGAGAGACCACCAGTGATGTCAATGGTTCTCAAAGTACCCAGTATAATCCATGAGATGTGAGTAGATGTGTTGATGTCGAACATGTCACGGAATCCTTCGATCGAAAGTCAATGATGTAAACTGTCGTCAAAGGCGAGAAACCTGCCATTGAGGCATGCAGATTCCAAGGTACTGATGATTTCTAGATCATCTTTCTAGATAATGTGCTGATGTCGATAGAAAGCGATCCGTCATAGGCAAGCCCACAACACGAAATCATAGATCAAGTTGAAGAAATTTAGTTGCAAGGACTGACTCAGGGATGGTCAAGATGGATGACAGATATTTTGCAGATGAATGGTTTATTTGCAATGACCTCTTGAACACATAACGACACAACAGATGGCTTGGTGACAATTGACCCAAAGTTAATACCCAGAAACCGGCTGAAGACTTTCAATGTGGTTTGATCAACTATTAGGCAAAGGGTTTCCCAACCCAGGTGAATGAAAAGTGTCGTGTTCAAGAGTGGTGATAAGGTTTTTCCGAGACAGAGTATAACAAATAGGTTCATTTTCCTCTCTTTCCCCCACCATTTCTGGCAAGTACCTCTTTATTTTTTTACAAGCTCGAGGAGGATAACATTTGCTTGATTATAAGCTCATCCTTCGGATGAGTCCAACTTAGTTTAGATTTGAACCCTAAGAAGGAGTGGTCCGTTCCTGTTTGTAATCGAACAGGTCCTTTACTGTGAAATTTTAACGAGTCCAGTATAGGAGAAACTCGACGTTTTTCAATTTTAGAGAGTCTAAAAAAACTTAAGAAGACTCCAGGGTTGACCTTTTTCATAAATTTGTGTCTCCCAAGCCCGAAAAAGTATAAAATAATACTTGACAGAACCGCTTGATCTTTTATGGCCAAGGATTACTTTACATTATTAGTGTCACTGATCCGAAAAGGTAAAAAAGTGATCAACGACACGTCGTTTTATAACCAATATCGAATTCGAAACGACAAAAATCCGGCAATCTTTTCATGTTTTTACGGTCAGAAAAGAGCTGTAAGTGGACCGTCTTTTAGTTCCGTTTTAACGAGTTTAAAAAAAAAACTCGTTAATCTTTTCATATTTTGAAAGTCTGAAAAGGGCTTAAAAGAGAACTCCAAGGTTTCACTTTTTCGTAAATTTTAATGAGTTCGAAAAAATGATAAAAATGTACTCATGGTTTTCACTTTTTCGTAAGTTGTAATGAGTTCGAAAAAATGATAAAAATGTACTCATATGGCCGACTTTCAATTTAATTTACGAGCAGGAAAAGACGGAAAGAACTCGGCATTTTCATTTGTTTTACGAGAATGAAAGATAGCAAAATAATCTCGAGATTTTCATGAGTTTAACGAGTCTTGAAAATAACTGAAATTGACTCGAGATAGGTTTCATTTTTACAAAAGCTTGAAACAGAGAAAAACTATGCTTCGAAGTAGTTTCATTTTTACAAAAGCTTGAAACAGAGAGAAAACTGTGCTTGATGCCCCCTAAGCATAACTGCTAGAGCGCATATTTTGTCATGCGGAAAGAGTCAATTTTGCGGACAAAACCGACCTCCCTAGAAACTAAGGCGTTTCTAGTGACAAACAAAACAATCAAGCACTATCTTTCCCTAAATATGCGTTTAAAATAAGAGCAACCAGGTGTTTAAGGCTTACCTTTAGTCCAACGCTGTTTGTAGCAGCCAAGCCTCTTCGATCCAGATGAGCTCCTCTCCTTGAAGCTTGCATACACAAACAAGCAAACGATTTCATAGCACCTGAATAACTCATATAATAAAACATATTCATCATAAAGACCAAGGAGTTTATGAAAAAAAATATATATAACAACTTGTTGAGAAAAATGAACTTAATTGTATTAATTGGAAACAAAAGAAACCTTACAACCAGTGCCTTGGTGTTGTGCAGGTCCCTCCCAGGGTCTAGCAAGAGTTCTCCTCTACTTTGATCAGCTCACCCACTTCCAAATGAAGCTAAGAAAGGATTGGGATCTCTCCTCTCAAGCTCTATAGGGGAGTCCTAATTTCAACAGCATCTACCCTTAGGAATGTTCAGCTCTCAACCTCCCTTGCCTCTGGCCCAATGCCTGTATTTATAATGCCTTGGAGGAAGTTAAACAGGTCCACCATCAATGGGATAAGCCCCTCTTTCAAAGGGATAGCTCCCCCCTTCATGGGATAAGTTCCTCTTTCATTGGGATGCATGAACCATCTGGAGGCGCTCAATCCACGTCAAACCATCTTCTAGAATGCTCTAGAATCGATCACAAGTAAGTTTTTTGAAGTAAAACTTGCGCCTTTTGACTTTTACAGGGGTACGCACCCACCCCTTTACAGACAGAGCATACAAGTAAGCAGGTATTATGTACTTGAGGTGCGTGCACGCAGGTAAGAGTAAGAGAAGGTGCGGAACCAGAGTTATAATGATGTTTAAAGGCTTTCTCTCTTTTTTGGAGTTTGACATGAGGAGTAGAGGTATAAGACTTGCCAAGGAGGATAGTATGGTTATTGCTGGAGCCATACTGACTACAAATAGTCATGGTGACAAATTTTAGTGTAACAGATTGCCCCCTGGTTTTATATCATCTAGGAAGGGTGAAGCGCTTTATCATTTCGAGGATTATCTTGTGGAGAGCCCAGTCGGAACCTGCAAATATTCAACACAAAATACATATATGAGATCATATCATCGCTGAGGTAGGCATTCCCATACTCAGATCAAAAACTTAACTAACAAACTAACTACTGCTCTAATATAGGAATGATTTCGCAATACATCATAATCATAAACACATGTAGACATAGTATGGACGCAACCATCTGTTTATAATTAGTCTACTGTATAATGAATACAAAACTCCTCGCAGCCTGGATGGAGGAAACTAGATCCAGGGTCTTCATTTCTGCTTCCCGAAATAGTACAATTCTATCCATGCGAATAAATGAGTTGATGTCGAACATGGTAGAAACCACTTGATTACCAGTCAATGATGTAAACTGTTAACAAGTGTGAGAGAGACCACCAGTGATGTCAATGGTTCTAAAAGTACCCAGTACAATCCATGAGATGTGAGTAGATGTGTTGATGTCGAACATGTCACGGAATCCTTCGATCGAAAGTTAATGATGTAAACTGTCGTCAAAGGCGAGAAACCTGCCATTGAGGCATGCAGATTCCAAGGTACTGATGATTTCTAGATCATCTTTCTAGATAATGTGCTGATGTCGATAGAAAGCGATCCGTCATAGGCAAGCCCACAACACGAAATCATAGATCAAGTTGAAGAAATTTAGTTGCAAGGACTGACTCAGGGATGGTCAAGATGGATGACAGATATTTTGCAGATGAATGGTTTATTTGCAGTGACCTCTTGAACACATAACGACACAACAGATGGCTTGCTGACAATTGACCCAAAGTTAATACCCAGAAACCGGCTGAAGACTTTCAATGTGGTTTGATCAACTATTAGGCAAAGGATTTCCCAACCCAAGTGAATGAAAAGTGTCGTGTTCAAGAGTGGTGATAAGGTTTTTCCGAGACAGAGTATAACAAATAGGCTCATTTTCCTCTCTTTCCCCCACCATTTCTGGCAAGTACCTCTTTATTTCTTTACAATCTTGAGGAGGATAACATTTGCTTGATTATAAGCTCATCCTTCGGATGAGTCCAACTTAGTTTAGATTCGAACCCTAAGAAGGAGTGGTTCGTTCTTGTTTGTAATCGAACAGGTCCTTTACTGTGAAATTTTAACGAGTCCAGTATAGGAGAAACTCGGCGATTTTCAATTTTAGAGAGTCTGAAAAAACTTAAGAAGACTCCGGGGTTGACCTTTTTCGTAAATTTGTGTCTCCCAAGCCCGAAAAAGTATAAAATAATACTTGAGAGAACCGCTTGATCTTTTACGACCAAGGAGTACTTTTCGTTATTAGTGTCACTGATCCGAAAAAGTAAAAAAGTGATTAATGACACGTCATTTTATAACCAATATCGAATTGAAAACGACAAAAATCCGGCAATCTTTTCATGTTTTTATGGTCAGAAAAGAGCTGTAAGTGGACCGTCTTTTAGTTCCGTTTTAACGAGTTTAAAAGAAAAACTCGGCAATCTTTTCATATTTTGAGAGTCTGAAAAGGGCTTAAAAGAGAACTCCAAGGTTTCACTTTTTCGTAAATTTTAATGAGTTCGAAAAAATGATAAAAATGTACTCATGGTTTTCACTTTTTCGTAAGTTGTAATGAGTTCGAAAAAATGATAAAAATGTACTCATACAGCCGACTTTCAATTTAATTTACGAGCAGGAAAAGACGGAACGAACTCGGCACTTTCATTTGTTTTACGAGAATGAAAGATAGCAAAATAATCTCGAGATTTTCATGAGTTTAACGAGTCTTGAAAATAACTGAAATTGACTCGAGATAGGTTTCATTTTTACAAAAGCTTGAAACAGAGAAAAACTATGCTTCAAAGTAGTTTCATTTTTACACAAGCTTGAAATAGAGAGAAAACTGTGCTTGATGCCCCCTAAGCATAACTGCTAGAGCGCATGCCCCCCAGCTTCATTTCATTCAACCAGTTGGATGAATGAAGGTTGAGTTACGAGATCATTTGAAAGAATCGACCTAAAACTGTAAGAAAATTATGCAAAAAACTGAAATAACTAACCTAAGTATACAACTTAACATTTATGAGATCTAGTCAAACTCTCGACTCAATTAGAGGAGGATTAGTTTCATTTTTTAACGAGCTTGACACAGGAAAAGAACTATGCTCGGATTCGGTTTCATGTTTACGCAAGCTTGAAATGAAAAACTATGCTTGTTATAAGTTCACATGCCCCCAGCATAATGACACAAATCGAGGTACATGCCCCTCAAGCTTCATTGCATTCAACCAAGTGGATGAAATGAAGGTTTACTTTCAAGTGCTTGAAAAGATTCGACTCGAAAAGGGAGTTGTTTCATTTTTTAAGGAGGTTGACACAAGAAAAGAACTATCCTCAAAATCCTTGTTTCATGTTTGAAAATGAGCTTGACACAAGACAAGGAACTATGCTCATATCTACCTATATAACCTAAAACCTACCTGATTCATTTTTTAATGAGGTTGACTCAGTAAAAGGAACTGTCCTCATACTCACTGATTCATTTTTTAACGAGGTCGACACAGTAAAAGGAACTTTCCTCGACAGCCTATTTCATTTTTAAGCGAGGTTGATACAGGAAAAAACTATCCTCGTACCTGATTCATTTTTTAACGAGGTTGACTCAGTAACAGGAACTTTCCTCTGACCAACTGATTCATTTTTTAACGAGGTTGACACAGGAAAAGAACTGTCCTCATAGCATCCAGTTTCATTTTTTAACGAGGTTGAGATGGGAACAAACTATCCTCACTTCTACTCTCTACAATCTACTTATATAACCTACCCTTGTTTCATTTTTTAAAGAGCTTGACACAAGACAAGGAACTATGCTCAAGACTACTTGTTTCATTTTTTAACGAGCTTGACACAAGACAAGGAACTATGCTCAAAAAACCTTGATTCATTTTTAACGAGCTTGACACAAGACAAGGAACTATGCTCATGACTACCTATTTCATTTTTTAACGAGGTTGATACAGGAAAAAAAAAAAAAAAAACTATCCTCGCGTTTCATTTTTTAATGAGGTTGAAACAGTAAAAAAATGTCCTCATACCCACTGATTCATGGCTTCCAACTAGAAGAAATACATGTCAATGGAAACACCTTGATCATGGCTTCCAAGAGGTCTTCATCAGAAGGAAGAATAGTTCTTTGGAAGAAACACATGTCAAGGGACTCAAAAGGGATAAGAACATCGTGTTCAAGTAATCCCATAGAGTTTTCCATGTCAATTACCGGATCTAAATCAAAGGAAGATGAGCAAATAGTGAGAGGCTCACTTACATCGGTAATTGAAAACATGGGACCAGTTGCCACATAATTAACCCATGGCGGGGTAGATACCACTTTAGAATCAGGAACATTTAGGGGTGTCAGATTATTTGTAGTTAAAACAAGACTAGGGAATGAAAGCTGGTCTACAGTTACAATATTTCCATTATGAGGGAAAGACATCACGAGAAAGAGTGTCGATACGACAGCTTTCATTGCATAAACATAGTCTCGCCCAAGGAGTAAATTGAAATCCAAGGGACCTCGAACTACTATAAGATCAATACAGACAGTTTTACCTTCCAAGGTAATAGAAAACTTAGGAAGGATCCCTAAAGGTTCACTAATGGTTCTGTTAAAAGCTTTCAGATTCTACGTAATAGGCGCAAGCTGAGGGGAACCCAAAGCTTTCCAAGCAGTTGAGGATAAAATACTAACAGAAGCACCTTCATCTACCTGTGTGCGGTGCATGTCCCTACCACTAGCCTTGACAATGATTTGGAAAGGGATGGAGGAAGGAAGACGAGGTTCTGTCAGTCTATTCCAATCAAAGGAAAAGATCTCAGTACTTGGAGGGGGTTCCATAGAAACAGGTGAAATGCCCCCCGGCATAGAGGAATCTGATGTAACAAAAAGAACTTGAGCGGTATGAAGTTCATTCTCTAAAGGGAAAGTGGGATCGACCGAATGTGAAATTGAATCGACCACTTGATCAACTAATGGATCATCAACCCGAGTGACATGAGTTTCACTCTCCAATGGAAGAGTGTGATCGATTGTACTTGAAATTAGATCAATCACTCCGTCAGTTGACGGTAGGTTGGGAGAAATTTTACGGTAACCAGTTGGAAATTCTTGCTGTGGAACAGTAAGGTTTTCCAACAATTTTGAGGCTTCATCCATGTGAGGGAAAATGTGAGTTTGATGACTCCCTTTGCATAACTTACAAGGAAACCTAACTTTACCCTTTTTCCCAAGAACCTGACTATCACTGGTTGATGGATCAATGGAAAGTTGATGAGATTTTTCTGACCATACTTCCAAGACCTTTGGAATATGAGGACAATTGACAAGGAAGTGGTTACCCTTACAAAGCCTGCAAGGGTATTTGGGTTTACGATGCATGTTGGAGGTTTCCTTAACACAGCTAACACTTACAGCCATGGTTGGTTGGTTGACTTCTTTCTTATCTTGCTTCTTCTTCTTCTTCTTCTTCTTGCCTTTCTTCTTATTCTTAGACACCTGGTTACTAGCGTCGAGGATTTTACCAAGCGAAGAGGAAGAAATGGAGGAAGAAAAATTAGGCGAAGAAGGTAAAGGGTCAACAGAAGGTTGGTGATGTTGAGATGGTGAACTCTGTTGAGGTGAAGCATTCGGTTGAGGTGGAACAATTGGAGTATTTGGGGCCAACGAAGTTGAAAATAACCATATCAGTAATCCTATTGTAAATCCAGGTAATGAAAAAGTAGCCATATAAGGAGGACCAACATTTCCAAAGAAAGGAAAAGTATTAGGATCCTCGTTAAGAGGGGTTCCTAGGTTGGTAAATTCCGGAACAGTTGCCATTATATTCAACTTCAGTGAATTTTATTAACAATTTAAAACTAAAATTAACAATTCACAATTCACACCTAAGGTCTCTAAAAGTAAAAACAAACAAATTAACACGCGTTATCAAATCTAGGAGTCAAACCACACACAAACAGTAGCTTTCCGTACTGAAAACACTAGTTGGTGATGAAATCCAACGTCGCAGAGTTCAATACAAAAATGGCGGTTGGAATAGTTACCCCGGCAACCTGCTTAATGAATAAACTGGCACAAGTTCCTCCACTTAACCGTCTCGAGTGAAGAGAGCCCCCCAGAAAATCCAAGTGAGTCTAGCCGACGTCTACTCCAGGTACAGTGGGATCTTCCCACCACTGTCACCTTAGGAAGAATCCTAAAGAATATGGTCACTAAGGTTACCAACCGAAACAAATATACCTAGGGGAACAGTCTACGATCTGATACGCACGCAAGGGCAGAGTAGCAAGCTCAATCCCCTTGAAGGCTCCTTGACATAATCCAAGGTTTACCAACAAGTGACCCCAGGCTCCTCGACAATGGTTAATCTGAGGTTTACCATTTTTAATACGTGAATATCTGGTGTCCTTCCCAATGAGGAAGGATTGATTCCCACACTGGTTTGGACACGATCTCGTGCTTCTCGTTTAAGAGGAGCTTTCCCAGAGCATAAATGCAACAATTGGATTTCTTCCTACCACAAGATACAGCTACTTGTTTGTTTTTACTTTCTTGGAGAGTTAATTACTCTCCTACTCCAAGACACTAGCCTAAGCTAAGTTGGTGTATCAGAGCCCTAGAAATAAAATGTTACTAGGTGAATTTTACTTTAAGCGCTGTGTTATTTAGGCTGTTATTACTCAAAGGGGTAAATGGATACGAAACCAATGGTGTTATGACCCGACTCAAAACTGAATGCAATCGAATATGATAATGTAATCCTTTCAATTCGATGAATCCTAACTAAAGTAAGGAGAGAGTTTCCATTCACTTCCAACAATGCAAAAAATTGATCACTAAGAGAAAATATAACAAATTCTCTAATGCACTAATTTCATTAAGAAAAACTAATGCAAATCAATTCCAAAATAGTTTTTTTATTTTTATTTTTGTGTAAATTCAAATCAAAGAAAACTTATCTAAATCTACAATTGATTTTTCAGAATGTAAACTATGCAATTGTAATCTATGCACAATTCACTTGAAAAGTATGCAAATGTAATCCATGCACATTTTTCATTCATATTCTGAAAATGAGAATTCTAATTATGCAAATGTGATCTATGCAAGAGAATTCTCAAACACAAGATGATTCTAATGTAATCTAAGAACCAATCAAGTGCACGTCGAGGAAATTGGGTGAGAGTTCCAAAGATCAAAAAATAAAAACACTCAAAGGCGATTAACACTCATACACAATTTAGCCCCCCCCCGGCGAATGAGGGGGAAATTTTTTTGCAAAAACAAAAGCAAAAAGATGCAAAATTGTGAAAAGACTGAGACAAACCTCCAAGTAATGACCAAAGGAAATAAAATTTAGAATTTCTCAAAAAAGAGACTCAAAACACCCAATTGATAAAAGCTTAAAGCAGGAATGCCAATGAAATTAACCAAGGAAAGTTTTTTGACAGGGAACAAGCAGGTCTGGGCAATGGCTAAAACCTATAAACAAATCCTAAACTGATAAAAAAGAGAAAAATTTAAAATTTTCAAATTTTTGACAGGGTACGCAGGCAACCTGTTTACACAGGTGCGTCCACGCTCTGCGCACAAAGCAAAAGTGCGTACCAGTATGCACTGTGCTTAACTCAGAGGGTGCGTACCTCTCCCAAAACTATGAAAAATAAAAACTAACTCAAAATTAACTAAATTCACCCAATCCCATAATCATCAAGTCAAAAACAGAAACAGAAAATACAGTTTCTCAGGTCAAATTATCAATCAAAAGAGAAATCAATCAAATCCATGGATTCCCCAGTAGAGTCACCATTTTGTCATGCGGAAAGAGTCAATTTTGCGGACAAAACCGACCTCCCTAGAAACTAAGGCGTTTCTAGTGACAAACAAAACAATCAAGCACTATCTTTCCCTAAATATGTGTTTAAAATAAGAGCAACCAGGTGTTTAAGGCTTACCTTTAGTCCAACACTGTTTGTAGCAGCCAAGCCTCTTCGATCCAGATGAGCTCCTCTCCTTGAAGCCTGCATACACAAACAAGCAAACGATTACATAGCACCTGAATAACTCATATAATAAAACATATTCATCATAAAGACCAAGGAGTTTATGAAACAAATTATATATAACAACATGTTGAGAAAAATGAACTTAATTGTATTAATTGGAAACAAAAGAAACCTTACAACTAGTGCCTTGGTGTTGTGCAGGTCCCTCCAAGGGTCCAGCAAGAGTTCTCCTCTACTTTGATCAGCTCACCCACTTCCAAATGAAGCTAAGAAAGGATTGGGATCTCTCCTCTCAAGCTCTATAAGGGAGTCCTAATTTCAGCAGCATCTACCCTTTGGAATGTTTAGCTTTCAACCTCCGTTGCCTCTGAACCAATGCCTGTATTTATAATGCCTTGGAGGAAGTTAAACAGGTCCACCATCAATGGGATAAGCCCCTCTTTCAAAGGGATAGCTCCCCTCTTCATGGGATAAGTTCCTCTTTCATTGGGATGCATGAACCATCTGGAGGCGCTCAATCCACGTCAAACCATCTCCTAGAATGCTCTAGAATCGATCGCAAGTAAGTTTTTTGAAGTAAAACATGCGCCTTTTGACTTTTACAGGGGTATGCACCCACCCCTTTATAGACAGAGCGTACAAGTACGCAGGTATTATGTACTTGAGGTGCGTGCACGCAAGTAAGAGTAAGAGAAAGTGCGGAACCATAGTTATATTGATTTTTAAAGGCTTTCTCTCTTTTTTGGAGTTTGACATGAGGAGTAGAGGTATAAGACTTGCCAAGGAGGACAGTATGGTTATTGCTGGAACCATACTGACTGCAAATAGTCATGGTGACAAATTTTAGTGTAACACCATCCATCTTAGCTTCTAAGTCTTTCTTTAAACCATCCATCATATTTTCTGTTACTTTTTATGTGAGTGAAATTTGTTGCACTTCTTCCTCTTCTTCATGAGTCATGCTAGAGCTTTTAGGTTGCTTACTAGGCGTTTCCATTTTCTTTCTTCGGGACATCGATTACCGATAATAATGCTTCACTAAGCTCTTTGAATTCCTTCAACTAATTTTTCAAACCAAGCTTATCTAAAAATAAAAATAAAAACTACACAACTTATTTGACTCTGTAGGAGCTCGATATTTAATCTGATGTATCTTTGTAATTTTAGATCTCCCACATCTGAAATTTATACTTGCGGTTACCCTCTGAGTAATATTTCCAACCCCACAAGTTGGATCAATATTGGATTCTCCAATGAAGAGTTATGCCAAATCTCCCACGATGACTTGAGTATAGATTGGTTCAGTAGAGCGAACTTGTATGACGTGGCTTAGGTCACTGTTTCAAGCTTAGGTTATAAAAATGATACCCAAGCAAACTATAGTCTGTCCTCTTTTTGTTAGTCTTCTTACAAAACTTCAATCTGATGCTCAGAGCGAACGTTATGACGATTTTCCAAAGGTGACCTGTTTGGAATGTAATTCGGGAGTCTGCAAAAACCCTAACTTCCTCATATTATATCTCTGAAAATTTAGCGAGACAGGATCTGAAATTTGGAGCCGAGGTGTAGACTGATTTCTTCTCAAATGGGTTTTTCTTTTAACTTCTGAAACTTCGTAACGAAAGAGTTATAGTGAAAATTCCAGGATGACGTGTTTTACATGAAATTCTAGAGTTTGCAAAAACCCTAACTTCCTTAGATCATATATCCGAAAATATAGTGATTAAAAATCTGAAATTCGGACCAGAGGTTCAGCGAGATTTAGTCTCAAATGGTTTTTTTTAGATTCTGAAACATCGCAGGAAAAACATTATAGCGAAAATTCCATGGTGACCAGTTTGGAGTAGCGAAATCCTAGAATCCAAAGCTCTAATACCAAATGTTATGAAACCAGCTCACAAAAATATAGAAAACATAAATCAATGCCTTAGAATTCAGCCTCTTCGAGGGGGAAACCTCCTTTACATTACACAAATGAACAATTCTTAGATGATTCAAATGACAAAACCTCCTTTCTATATATAGGAGTCTAAGGGGTCACAATATAACCAAGCCGACCTAACAATAATAATATAAGGGCAAAAAAATAACAATAGAGGGATTCTATGGGACACAATAATAACAATATGGGGACAATAGGGGCACAACAATAACAATAAGGGATACAACGACAATAATAATGGGAGAATCACTAGTATTATAGGAACCTAACATTCTATGATTGGTTGAACAAGTTGTAACATAATTTTATTTCCTGACATCAAGCTTCAAAAAGGAATACAATATGAATATAAAGGTTTGACAACAATTTTGGGTCTCAGATGTGTCTTCCATGTGTACTATTGGTTTTAATGATCATTATCATGATCGCGATTTAAATATGGATTGTGTTCTTGATATTGTGGCTCTATTGGTTGTTGTGTATCATTATATTAATGTATAAAGAATGGACATGGATTTTGTTGTTTCGTCTTAACTTTATTTTATGCATAATGGTTTAAACATTGTCAAAATATGGGCTCCTTGCATAAATTGTAGGATATGCATAGCTAGTAACATATAGTTCTCTTAATTCATTGCTTATAACATATAATTCTCTTTGATTTTTTTCATCACAAATTTACTATTTAATATTTACACCTAAATCTAAAAGTTGGGTGTCTTTGCCAACACGATTATAAATTAAATATCTTCATTTTGTCCCTATGTTTTGTGGAGTGGTGGAACTTACGTTTTACCTTTGCACATGCAACATGCATTGTTTACAAATGCAATTTAGCTCTACACGTACCTTACTTTGGTAGTCTTCAACTCACACATACTTTCCCTCCTCACATCCCTTACTTTCACTAGTGTTAGATTTAGTAGGATTTTTCAAGTGGGGAAACTTATAACACATGCCTATAGACATTACCAAATGAGTGAGACTATAATTTCTAACTTTACACATGGTTTATATATGAATAGAATTGGAAATATTTCTGAATGGAATTTATCAAAACTAATCATTTCTTCCAATTAAATTATTAGTGTGAAGTTAAATAGAATTTAATTTGTGTTGCATGCATCGAAGTCATAATATGCCTTAAATTATTCTTATATATAAAATATACTTCTTTATTCTTTCACAATATTGTTGAAGCAGTCAAATGATAGTTACCTGATTACTTGTGCACATGCATTACCTCTGCATATAATTTGTTTCTACTTAGGCTTTACTTCGTGCATACATTTCTTCTACCCAATGTTTAACTCTATACATCCTTGTACCACACAACACCTCCCCTTGCGCACACATTCCCACTTTCACACATCCATGTGCATTCATTCCTTTTTATACTTCCGCCACATATCTCCACCTTACATAGCACTTCTTGTGCATAAAAACTACTTCACACAATTGCTTCCCTACATTTTTCCTTTCTCGTATGCTTTCCTACTCAATGCAATCGGCTTCTTCTATGCAACCTATTGTCATTACAAAGATTTTGCGCTATGATATTTATCATTGTTTGACAAATTTTAACACCTTAAAAATTATGTTTAGAAATCCATGCTTTTCATTCATATGTCATGTTTTGTTATGAAACTAGCTCAAGAAAAGATAGATCAACGCCTTATAATTCAGCCTCTTCGAGGGGGCAACCTCCTTTACATTTCATAAATGAACAATTCTTCGATGATACAAATGAAAAGACCTCCTTTCTATATATAGGAGTCTAAGGGGTCATAACATAATCAGAGCCGACATAACAATAATAATGTAAGGGCACAATAATAACAATAGTGGGCTTCTATGGGGTACAATAGTAATAATATGGGCACTACATGGGTACATCAATATAATAAGCCGGTTATACTAATAAGAATAAGGGGTTAAACTAGTAGTATAGGGGCCTAACATGCCCCTCTCCTTCAAAAAGTGTTGTCCTCAACGCTTGAGTAGTTCTTGATGCTTCTCTATAAAATTATTGTCCTCCCATGTGGAATATTCAGCAGGTAAGTTCTTCCACTTGATGAGATACTCTGAAATTGATCGATTTCGTAGTTGTCGGGTTCTTGTTTCTGTGACTGCTCCAGGTTCCAATATGATTTTTCCTTCCTCTTCAATTTCTGGCAATATTGTTTGAATTGGGATCTTTTGCAAATTTTGAATAAGTGGCCATACTTCTTCGTCCTTCTTCCATTCATCCCTTGCTTCGCTTATCCAATCTGGTTGGATAATATAAATAGCACAAAACAATGCTTCCACATCCTCATCCTTGAAGAGTCTTCCCATTCGGTAAGGTCGCCATTTTTTAAGTGCATGTAGTATTGCCAACATTTCCTTCTCATAAATAGCTTGCTTGAGATGTAGTAGTAAAAATACCCAATCACCTACATCAAAACATTTTTCACTACAATGTTGATCTACCTGTTGTTTCGTTTGATTTTGCACCGAAGTGGCGTTATCCTTTAAAATTTGGAGAACTTGTTGTTGATGCTCGATGTGATCTTTCACTGCTTGAACCTTTTTCTTCTTGACATGTCCTTATATCTCTAGAGTTTGAGGAGTGGTAATTTCTTCCAATCCTTTACAAGATATGGTCGGATCCATTTCTTGATGCTCGATGTGATCTTTCACTTCTTGAACATTTTTCTTCTTTATATGTCCTTCTATCTTGATAGTTTGAGAAGTGGTAATTTCGAACAATGAATTACAAGATATGGTTGGATTCATTTCTTCTTTCTCGATGTGATCTTTCACTTCTTGCACCTTTTTCTTCTTGATATGTCCTTCTATCTTGAGAGTTTGAGGAGTGGTAATTCTTGCCAATGCTTTACAAGATATGGTCTGATTCATTTCTTCTTTCTCTGGGGTGGGGTCCCGGCATATATCTTATTCTTTTGATGTTTCTTGATCCTTTTCTTCCTCCTCTTCATATTATATGTAAAATAATTTCTTCTCAGCACACTTATGACCTTTAGTGCATTTTCTATCACAATTGTAACAAAGCCCTTTTTCTCTTTTTTCTTCCAATTGTTGTGGTGTAACCCTTGTAGGTTGTGGAAGGCTAGGAGAAACAACACTTCCATCTTTATAGTTGTGAGGGGTACGCTTCCTGGTTTCCATAATTTTGCTTTCCACTATGTCACAAATCCCTTTTACTCTTTCCAATTGTTGTGGTGTTGCTCTAAAGAAGGTGTTGCTCTTTGTATCCTCATAATGTGATATCATTTCCTCCGTGAAAATTGACCACGTAAGAAGTTGTTTACGAGAACAAAGCCCTTCGTACCATAAAAATTGATCTGGTTCTAAATATGAAGATGCAATACATACCTTTTGTAACAGTTGTACACCATGTAGATCAAAATATTGCTCCATCTGAAGTATCCAATTTACCAGATCCTTGCCATCAAACTTCCTTATCTTGCTTTTTCTTGATTTTAGGAGCTCGACCTTGAAACGACTGTAACTCTGTACTTTCGGATCTTTAAGTTCTGAAATTGTGACCCATAGTATCCCTCTGCGTCCTCTTTCCAATGCCACCAGTATGATCCAAATTGGATTCTCTAAGAAAGAGCTATGCACAATCTCCCAAGATGACATGATTATAGACCTTTCTAGATTAGCGAAATTGTATGAAGTGGCACGTGTCACTGTTTCGACCTTTGGATCTAAAAAGTTCATATACGAAACTACAGTCCGTCCTCTTTCTGTACCTTCTTACGAAATTTCAATCCAATCCCCAGAGAGAAAGTTATGACGATTTTCCCCAGGTCACCTGTTTGGAATGTAATTCAGGAGTCTGCAAAAAGACAAACTTCCTCAGATCATATCTCTGAAAATATAGTGCAAAAAGCTCTGAAATTCAGAACCAAGGTTCAGCGCGATTTCTTCTCAAATGGGTTTTTTTTTCCAACTTTTGAAACGTCGCAGAAAAAAAAGTTATAGTGAAAATTCCACGATGACCTGTTTGGAGCAGCGAAACCCTAGAATCCAAAGCTCTGATACCAAATGTTATGAAACCAGCTCAAGGAAAGATAGAAAAGATAGATCAAAGCCTTATAATTCAGCCTCTTCGAGGGGGCAACCTCCTTTACATTTCGTAAATGAACAATTCTTCGATGATACAAATGAAAAGACCTCCTTTCTATATATACGAGTCTAAGGGGTCATAACATAATCAGAGCCGACATAACAATAATAATGTAAGGGCATACAATAGTAATAATATGGGCACTACGTGGGTACATCAATATAATAAGTGGGTTATACTAATAACAATAAGGGGTTACACTAGTAGTATAGGGGCCTAACATGCCCCTCTCCTTCAAAAAGTGTTGTCCTCAACGCTTGAGTAGTTCTTGATGCTTCTGTATAAAATTCTTGTCCTCCCATGTGGAATATTCAGCGGGTAAGTTCTTCCACTTGATGAGATACTCTGAAATTGATCGATTTTGTAGCTGCCAGGTTCTTGTTTCTGTGACTGCTCCAGGTTCCAATGTGATTTTTCCTTCCTCTTCAATTTCTGGCAATATTGTTTGAATTGGGATCTTTTGTAACTTTTGAATAAGTGGCCATACTTCTTCGTCCTTCTTCCATTCATCTCTTGCTTCGTTTATCCAATCTGGTTGGATAATATAAATAGCACAAAACAATGCTTCCACATCCTCATCCTTGAAGAGTCTTCCCATTCGGTAAGGTCGCCATTTTCTAAGTGCATGTAGTATTGCCAACATTTCCTTCTCATAAATAGCTTGCTTGAGATGTAGTAGTAAAAATACCCAATCACCTACATCAAAACATTTTTCACTACAATGTTGATCTACCTGTTGTTTCGTTTGATTTTGCACCGAAGTGGCGTTATCCTTTAAAATTTGGAGAACTTGTTGTTGATGCTCGATGTGATCTTTCACTGCTTGAACCTTTTTCTTCTTGATATGTCCTTATATCTCTAGAGTTTGAGGAGTGGTAATTTCTTCCAATCCTTTACAAGATATGGTCGGATCCATTTCTTGATGCTCGTTGTGATCTTTCACTTCTTGAACATTTTTCTTCTTTATATGTCCTTCTATCTTGATAGTTTGAGGAGTGGTAATTTCGAACAATGAATTACAAGATATGGTTGGATTCATTTCTTCTTTCTCGATGTGATCTTTCACTTCTTGCACCTTTTTCTTCTTGATATGTCCTTCTATCTTGAGAGTTTGAGGAGTGATAATTCTTGCCAATGCTTTACAAGATATGGTCTGATTCATTTCTTCTTTCTCTAGGTGGGGTGCTAGCGTATACCTTCTTCTTTTGATGTTTCTTGATCCTTTTCTTCCTCCTCTTCATATTCTATGTAAAATAATTTCTTCTCAGCACACTTATGACCTTTAGTGAATTTTCTATCACAATTGTAAGAAAGCCCATTTTCTCTTTTTTCTTCCAATTGTTGTGGTGTAACCCTTGTAAGTTGTGGAAGGCTAGGAGAAACAACACTTCCATATTTATAGTTGTGAGGGGTACGCTTCCTGGTTTCCATAATTTTTCTTTCCACTATGTCACAAAGCCCTTTTACTCTTTCCAATTGTTGTGGTGTTGCTCTAAAGAAGGTGTTGCTCTTTGTATCCTCATAATGTGCTATCATTTCCTCCGTGAAAATTGACCACGTAACAAGTTGTTTACGAGAACAAAGCCCTTCGTACCATAAAAATTGATCTGGCTCTAAATATGAAGATGCAATACATACCTTTTGTAATAGTTGTACACCATGTAGATCAAAATATTGCTCTATCTGAAGTATCCAATTTACCGGATCCTTGCCATCAAACTTCCTTATCTTGCTTTTTCTTGATTTTAGGAGCTCGACCTTGAAACGATTGTAACTCTGTACGTTTGGATCTTTATGTTCTGAAATTGTGACCCATAATAGCCCTCTGTGTCCTCTTTCCAATGCCACCAGTATGATCCAAATTGGATTCTCTAAGAAAGAGTTATGCACAATCTCCCAAGATGACCTAATTATAGACCTTTCCAGAAGAGCGAAATTGTGTGAAGTGCCACGTGTCACTATTTCGACTTTTGGATCTGAAAAATGCATAAAAGAAACTACAGTCCGTCCTCTTTCTGTACCTTCTTACGAAATTTCAATCCGATCCCCAGAGAGAAAGTTATGACGATTTTCCTCAGGTCACCTATTTGGAATGTAATTCAAGAGTCTGCAAAAAGACCAACTTCCTCAGATCATATCTCTGAAAATATAGCGCAAAAGGCTATGAAATTTGGAACGAAGGTTCAACGCGATTTTTTCTCAAATGGGTTTTTTTTTGCAACTTCTGAAATGTCGCAGAAAATTTTTTATAGCGAAAATGCCACGATGACCTGTTTGGAGCAGCGAAACCCTAGAATCCAAACCTCTGATACCAAATGTTATGAAACCAGCTCAAGAAAAGATAGAAAAGATAGATCAATGCCTTATAATTCAGCCTCTTCGAGGAGGCAACCTCCTTTACATTTCATAAATGAACAATTCTTCGATGATACAAATGAAAAGACCTCCTTTCTATATATATGAGTCTAAGGGGTCATAACATAATCGGAGCCGACATAACAATAATAATGTAAGGGCACAATAATAACAATAGTGGGCTTCTATGCGGTACAATAGTAACAATATGGGCACTACGTGGGTACATCAATATAATAAGTGGGTTATACTAATAACAATAAGGGGTTACACTAGTAGTATAGGGGCCTAACATGTCTCCTTTTCCATGATTTTATATGCATTAAGTCTACTAAAAGTTTTTGTATCTAGCTCCTTGTGTTATTTCGGGTTTGCTTGTGCAATGCATTTTTTTGCATTGTCTTGTTCTTCTATCAAATTTTCAACCCTATGATTGGTAAAACAAAATTAGAAATCACTTTACATCCACACATATTTTATATTTGCATAGACTTTACCTTTGCACATGCCTTGCTTCTATATAGTGTTTAACTACATACATCCTTTTGCCACACGAATAACATTGGAAAACTTTCTGAGTGGAATTGATCAAGTTTCATAATTTCTTACAATTAAATAATTATTCTCAATTTAAACTGGATTTACTACTTTTGGCAAGTCTATGTTTGTGTTGCATGAATCTAAGCCATCATACACATTAATTTCCTCTAATATATAAAATATTTTGACTTCTTAATGCTTCTCAAATATTGTGGAAGTCAAATTTTACTCACCCTTTTACTTATACACATGCTTTATCTTTATACATAGTTTATTTCTTCATAAACTTTTCCTTCACTCATGGCTTTCTTTCATACATTCTTTGATTTTGTGCATTCTCTACTACACAAAACTTCTCCTTCTACACACATTCTCAATTCTACATGGCTGCACCCATTTCCACCTCCACACACTTCTTCCATACATCTCCAACCTGCACAACACTTCTTCCACACAGACACTACTCTACACAATTTCTTTCCCGAAATTGTCCTTTCTTGCGCACTTTCCTACTCAATGTTATCAATTGCTTCTATGCCACCTACTGTCATTACAAATATTTCGTAATATAATATTTAACATTGCTTGATGGTTTTTTACACCTTAAAAAATATGTTTAGTACTCTATGCTTTTCATCAATTTGCCATGTTTCTTTTTTGCTTGTGCAATGTAATTTTTTTGCATTGTCTTATTCTTTTATCAAATTTTCAAACCCTCGTAAAATAAAATTAGAAATCATGATATAAAGTGAGTGACTAGCTCCTTTGCAATTATTTCCCTTGTTTCATCTTCACATATTTTAGTTGTTTCCACTCATATTTCATTATTCCATGTTTCCCACTTATATTTTCATTTTTTAAATGTAATGTAAAGTGAGTATAAACAAGTATTGTTCTACTTGTATTTGCATATTTGAAATGTAATGGAAAATGATTATAAATAACTAATTAATTTTCCACTTATATTTCCATGTTTCAAATATAATGGAAATTGATTTCATTTTCATTCATTTGTATTTTTTTTATCATTTTTATTCATCTATAAGATTTTTATTTTCCACTCATATTCACATGTTGAAATGTAATGAAAAATAAATGCAAAGAATGAATTACATTTTAATCATTTTTTCCATTCACTTATATTTCCACCTAATATGAAATATAAGGAAAAATGAGAATAAATAAATGTATAGTGTTGGATGGATGGATGGTAATCATTGGATGGATGGATTTACCCATTGTTTGATATGTTATGTGAGTTTGATGTGTGAAATATGAGAAAGTGTACCCAAGGCATGCCAAGAGTAGAGCGATTTGTGGAGTGGCACGATAATGTATAGTGTACCCTGAGTATGTGCATGGCTGAGGAGTAGTTTTGTTGACTAAGAAAAATTCATTGTGCACACATATGAAATTGTCTAAGGTTACTTGCAGTGAGACACAATATGCAATAATAGGTAGATTAATTAAGTGTGGAACTTGCAATTAGAGGTCAATGGAGAGGTGTGATCAGATGCCAAGGAAGTAGTGTGTTTTGGTGTGCAAACTCGGGTGGAGCTAATTCTACGAATTGATGTCAAGAATGTAGTGTACTAGGTCCAAACGAGAAGTGGATTAGTAGCGTTATGGGATTTGGAGTGTTTTTCCAATTTACCAATGCGTGGATGCATGTGATCCGAGCTTAGTGTGGCTGAGCTTTAGTGCAATGATTGAACCTGAGTATACCTAAGCATAGGTCGATCTTACAAATCTAGTGTGATGTAATTTAATACGTTGGAAAGGCCTTATTCTATAGAGATTATATTTTTTTTGTGTTCAGGATAAGAGTGTATATTGTTGAGTGTAAATCATGTGTATGTTGATAAGTTGTGTAATTTCTATGGCCCATTGATGCATTGCCACAATATAATATTGATGTATGTTTGGTTGCTGCTTCTTGGGTGTCCTAGCATCTCTAAGGATGAGTGTTATATATGATTGTGTGTGTCCTTGAGTCAAAGTATATGATGGTGTTTTTGATAGTGTTTGATTTGTTGATGGATAAGATTTTATATGAGAGTTGAGTTTGTTATGAGAATTTTATGTTCATGTTGTGTTTGGGCCTAGTCTAAAGATGCAAGAAATGGTGGCCCATAGTGTTTTTTGAGGTTGCGGCCTCTGAAAAGCGACGGTTTGCTAGAATAGGGAGTGGGGGCTTCCTAGCTAGAATAAGCCAATAAATTGATGTAGATTGATTTAAGTATTCCTAGCTAGTGGGATCTAGTAAGCTAATGTAATGATATTGAAGGATAATGATAAAAGAAAGAAGAAAAGCAATATGGTGGCTTTTATCTTGAAAGGGTTTCTAGCATAATCTCAGTGTTCTATGTGTGTAATGTTCCCAATTCTTATGCGTTGTTTCTTGTTTGTGATGATGCTTTTTAAGAAGGTAAAATGATTATTATTTGTGTAAGAAGCCTCACTATTAATTTACCCCCCCAGTAGTGACTTGATTACAAACAATTACAAAAATTAATGGGCATTGGATAATTCAACACTCCCCATCTGTTTCACGACATGTACTTAACTTCCTCTCGATGATCCGTTAACTCTGGCGATATGTCTATTTAATAACACTTGAGGTTTTTGGTGTAACGAAAATCATGATTCCAACAACCTATTGTGATGACGAAGATTTCACATTATAACATTTATCATTGTTTGACAATTTTTACATCTAATAAATTATGTTTAGTATCCCATGCCTTTCAATCATTTGTTATGTTTCTTTTTTCATGTTTGTAGGTGCATGAGGTCTATAAAAATATTTCTAACTAGCTCATTGTGTTATGTCATTTTTGCTTGTGTAATGTTATTTTTTTCATTGTGTTTTTATTCTAAGAAAATTTGGAATACTATGATTGGTTGAACAAATTGTAACATAGTTTTATTTCTTCATATCGAGCTTCAAAAGCAAAAATACAATATGAATATAAAGTTTCGACAACAATTTTGGGTCTCAGATGTGTGTTCCATGTGTACTGCTAATTTTAATGATCATTATCACGATCATGATTTAAATATGGATTGTTTTCTTTTTATTGTGGCTCGATTGGTTGTTGGATATCATTATATTAATGTATAAAGAATGGACATGGAATTTGTTGTTTCCTATTAAATTTATTTTATGCAAAATGGTTGAAGTGATGTCAAAATATGTGCTCCTTGTATAAATTGTAGGATATGCATAGCTGGTAACATATAGTTCTCTTAATTCATTGCTTATAACATATAGTTATCTTTAATTTAATCATCCCACCTTTATTATTTAAGATTTACACCTAAGTCTAAAAGTTGGGTATCTTTTCCAACACTATTATAAATTAAATATTTCCATTTTGGCTCTATGCACTATGGAGCGGTGGAACTTACCTTTTTATGCACATGCAACATGTGTTGCTTACACATGGACTTTAGCACTACACATATCTTGCTTTTGTAGTCTTCAACTCACATATGGTTTCCCTCCGCACATCCATTACTTTCACTAGTGTTATATTTAGAAATCATTTTCAAGTGGGGAAACGTATAACACAGGCCTATATACATTACTAAATGTGTGAGACTATCATTGTCGACTTTACACATGGTTTTGTTGATGCCTCGAAAATCGCTGCAACAACATCGGGGATAACCACCCGGTCCGGACCTTAATACAGGTCCTTTTCCGTTTGGAATAGTGGCTCCGACTGGGGATAATGGGACCAGTTTCCCTGAAAGGTAGATAATCGGGATGAATGGATGATAAAACTGAGCTAGCGATGGGCGAATGACTAAATCTATTGACAAAATTAAAAGAACTATAACCTATCCCAGGAATCTATTTAGCTTTGAAGTGTAGCTTTTGATAGTCCAGGTCTAAAGACAGGCATATAGATGACTCTATCTATCAGACGTAGATATTAATTCATTTTATGATTGCTGTGCCTAAATAGTTAAGCAAAGCGATTAAGCGATATTACTACACTCATTATTATATCATTGAAACATGCATGATTGAAAGGAAAGCATACTATAAAACATCCAATAGTGGAACGAATATGGGACTGCTGTTAAAACATATGCATGCGATCAATAATAGCAAAGATAACCAAATAACAATTTACATAACAGGAATGGATTCAGACATAGATAGAAATACCATATGAGCTGTTTTGACACCCCCGATATCAATCGCTACTTGTAGTCCCTCCTTCAACGCAGAAACATTTTATACAAAGACAATAGTGCACAATTGCATAAAAAAAAGCTTCCTTATCAAATTAAGAACGATTGGTCCAGTTTCATAAAAGAATATTGATTGAAGCACAATAGTGCAAACTTCAATCTTTAAGTCTGGTACAAAACTTTACGACCCTTTCCAAAACAATGAAAGGGTCTATAAATACTTAGCTAATCTATCTATCTATAAAACAGAAATCCTACTTAATTGGTATCAATAAATTTTGATTCGATTTTCTTCATCGCTCTGGCAGTCGGTGACATGATTCGTCAAGTAGGTTCCTTGCCTTTGAACCTGAGCTGACTTATCGCAAGCATGGGCTCTACTTCAGGAGGTTTGTTGAGGCGCGAACTGAGATGGGCAGCATAGGTGGCATCTTGAATATCGGGAATCATACACCCGATTGCATCTGTTAAGCACTTTAGGGCGGCTCTCTGTGTGTGTGGCTTCACCATGAAGAACCAATACGTGTCCCAGGTTAAACTATTAATCCCACTGATTAATTTCCCCTTATCCTGTAAATCAGGATAACATGATTGCTCCAATGTGTTTGTTGTTGTTAATTTTCCCGGTGTACATTGGGAGATCATGTTTGATAAGTAAAGGGTATTATTAACCAGTTCAACTAGATTGCTGGCGGTTGATTTACATCTCGAAGCCGGCCTCTCTACTTTCATCATCTGGGACTGCCATTCTGTGAAAAGTATGTCTTTATGCGTCTCTAGGATCCTGGGCAAATTCGCCTCTTTCCCTGAATCAGAATCTTGCCAATCGATGAATGCAGTCAACGTTTCTTCGGCTTGGTCCAATTCTGTTCTGGCTTTGTCTACTTGCCACCCAATAGATTCTGTTAAGACCTGAACATGTTGTATCCGAGATCAATCCCTTCTTTTTGTCCGTAAGAACTTGCCCTGTAGCTGGCGTAGAAGAAGCGCCTGCGGTTTTCTTTGATTTCTTTCCCATTTTGCTTGAGCTTTCTCCTTTGGGTGAATTCTGCACAGAGGCGAAAACAGACGTAACACAGAGGATTGCAATGAAATCTTCAAAGTAATGAGCTATGGTGAATGATGCGTAACAAGGAATTAGCTCTTAAACATGGGCGGAGATACGATCCATGGGACGATTTTGGAACTTATGACCATATTAATTGGCCGTTAAAACCTGTCAGCCTTTAATTTTCCATTATATCGTTATTCGGCCGAATGACCCATTTAAGCGTGCTGTGGGCGTTTTGGCGGTTGGGCGCAGGTACATCATTGCTTGGCAGATTAAGCTTTAAATATGATTTGATCGAAATATCCCTCCAATTAACGTCTTTTTTGAAAACTGCGCTTTATCGCATTCGGCGATCGGGGCTAACTAAAAACTTTTGTATTGATATCATTCCAAACCTCCAATCGCCGATAGCAATACTGCATTGTGTCGGGGTTTTGAGATGATATATATAACATGTGGATAGCGTACCACCATTTGTCGATAGCGAAATCGCATCGCATCGCATCGGGGTGAATGGGCATAATAATGTGCATGGATAGTGTATCACCGATTGCCGATTGCGGTATCGCATCGCATCGGGGGTATGAGCTGGGCGACTTATCATTGTGTATAGGAAATCGCCGATCGTCGATCGCCGATCGCGCATCGCATCGGGGTAATGGTATGGGGTGCTTTTAAAATGTTCATAACGTATTGTGATAGCCGATAGCGATATCGCATCGGCGGAGACCAATGTGACACTTATGTATATTCCTTAAGTCATTGCGATATGCGATCTTGCGATCGCTTTATCGCAATGATAAAGGAATGTTTTATTCGATGGGTTTTTCAAAAGGTTTTATATAATGTTTTCGTTTAGTTTCCGACCTTATGGATAACAAAATACTGATACCAATTTAAAGTATAAAGGGACCCATTTCATATGAGAATTTTGAAAATAAAATGTTATGAAATGGGGGGTTGTTGTGGAGCACAACAATTGGCGATTCGCTGGAAGAACCAGTTATCTCTTGAAAAGCATAGAAACAGTTAAACTTTCTCAAAATAGAGTTCTAATCAAAGGGGAAAATTCTAATATAACTAGGTATATACGCATTCTGAGTAAAATGAACTATTTTGCTAACTTCGAGGTCTCTTTTTCACGAAAATAAATACATTCTAAGTTTTAAATAAGCCTTTATTGGTTTATAATGATAAAATAGAAAACCTTTCCGAATCAGCTTTTATAGTAAACTCATTGTCATAGGTAGAGCCTCTGCTGCCAGCAAACGTTCATAGTTTCGACAGGGATACCTTTTTAACCATGTTATTGTTCATTGTTCCATCCAACTAAGAGTGTGATTAACAGAGTGAATTCAAAACATGTTTTCATATTTTGTATTTCATTTCCTTTTTCTGTTATTGAGAAGATAAAAAGCCATTGTCCTGGTTTGGTGGCCAGCTATTGACAATGCCACTCACTGGTATTAATCTAACCGAACAAGCTGGCTCGTAATGAGACCCCTTGTCTTATAGTTGCTAAGCCATTACCCTGTTATGGTATGCAGTATTGGTAATGTCGGTTAAACTATTTCCCTATGAACATGGTAAGCAGGCTTGTAATAAGACCTCTTATCTTTTCTATCAAATATTTTAGAATTACACTCTGAGTAATCATAAACTTTAGTGAATGGGATGGACAATTTTCTCTTTAAGAGTAAATGGATGACAGGGTAGGAGTTAAAGATGCTGAAATTGGATTAGCTTCTACCTTAATATTGATAACCTTTATAGGGCCAATTCAAAAACAGAGAATGTTTTACAATACTTCTATGTTTTGAGAGGAGCTCGCAAAAATCTTTGAAAGATGGTTTCAGAATACAATGATACCTAATTTCCTAGAAATTATCCCTGTCGATTAAGAATTCTATTACTTGAAAGCAAATATTCATACTATTTCTGGGGGATAACTTTTTCAATCATAGCAAAAGGTCAATGGAAAATACTTTTCAACATTATTAAAAAAAATCCTACAAACTATAAAACTCTATCAAACTTAGAAGGAAAGGAGAAGGGGTTGCCTCCTCAATTAAAAAATTTCTTCAAGATAAGGTCATTAACAGGGAGAGAATCTCTCAAACCTGATAAATCTTGCAATACAAAGGTCGAATGGCCTATCTTTTCGCAGATCTGGAATGGTCCAAGCCACATCTTCTGGAACTTGGTGTGTTTACCCTTGTCCTCATGGACTTTGTCCCATTTCAAAACTAAATCGCCGACTTGAAATTGTTTTGAACCGGATGAGACTGAATCAAAAGCTGCTTTGATGATTTGTTGATGCTTAGCATGAGTAACTTTGGCTTTTTCCCTTTCCTCTTCTAATTTTAGAATTTGATCATGTCTAAGCTGAATAGAGGAGGAAGGATTTTCCTCAATGAACTGCACTAGGGCTAAAGAGGGAATAACAAGATTTGTGGGTAGTACTGCTTCTTTTCCATACACCAGATTAAATGGGGAAGTTCCTATAGAAGCTTTCTGTGTTATCCTATCAGCCCATAATGCAAACACTAAGGATTTGTGCCAGTTTTTATGATTCTGTTCGATAGTTCGCTTGATGATTTTGATCAGATTTTTATTAGTTGATTCTGCTAGACCATTACCTTGGGGATAGTAATTAGCAGAATATTTCAATTTAAATCCTCTCTTAATAGCAAAATCAAACATAGCATTGCCTGAGAAATAAGATGCATTATCAAACACAAGAGCATTTGGGACACCAAACCTGGTAATAATGAATTGATCTATGAATTCAATGATTGCTTCAGAGTTTGCTGTCTTCAAAGGGATTGCCTCAACCCACTTAGTAAAATAATCGGTAGCAGTAAGGATATACTTATGCTGCTTGGAAGATGGTGGAGTAATTTCCCCGATAATATCCAATCCCCATTGTTCAAATGGTTGTTCAATGTTGACTGGTTGTAGAGGGAAAGCTGGTTTACGCTGTCTTCCACTAGAAGTTTGACAATTGATGCATTTCCTTACATACTCATGGGCATCTCTAAACAGAGTTGGCCAATAATATCCAGCATGAATAATTTTGTGAGCAGTTGTGTCTGCCCCAAAATGTCCTCCTGCTGGTCCATCATGTAACTCCTGCAAAACCTTTTGTGCTTCAGTTTTCTCAAGGCATCTTAGTAAGATGGAATCATAATTCTGCTTGAAAAGCACATCATCAATAAGTGTAAAATTCTTTGCTTTTAACCTGATGGCCCTTTTGTTTTTGTAAGACAGGTTAGGGGGTGCATAACCATTTTTCAAATAAAAGATTAAATCTGCATATTGAGACTCAGAATCAGTAACACTTATCTGATTGATTTCTTCAGTTTGACCTGTATCGCTTGATTCTGGAATATTGGATGCTCCTGCCAGTAACCTGCAAAAACCTTGGCCCCTAACAATCTTTGCTGGCCTAATTTCTAAATCATATTCTTGCAGCGCTGTGACCCAATTTGCCCTTTTTTCACCTAGTTCCTTTTGGATTAATAGTTGCCTAACTGCAGGGAAAGGAACTATAACTTTGGTCTGATTTTTCAAAAGGAAGGGTCTATAATGCTTGACTGCTTTAAACACAGCAAAGGCTTGTTTTTCTACTTCGGAGTAATTCAATTCGGCACCCTGAAGATTTGAACTAAAGAATGAAATGGGTGCTTCAAGACCGTGATCATTTAGCTGCGTGAGTACTGCAGCATAAGACAAGTTGGATGCAATTGTATACAATGTGAAATGATTAGAAAAATTCAGAGTATTTAAGGCGGGGGCGTTGATTATAGATTGCTTGATTAAATCAAAAGCTTCTTTTTCTGCTGATCCCCACTTAAAGACTGAATTCTTCTTGATCATCGCTTGAAGTGGCAAAATAATTTGAGAAAAATCTGGAACAAATCTTTTAACAAAATTGATCTGACCTAAGAATGACTGCATGGACTTCTTATTGTGTGGAAAGGGGATTTCAGAGATTTCTTTGATCCGATCGGGATCTATATAGATGCCATCTTTGGACACAATAAAACCCAGGAGCTTCCCATGATCAAGAGCAAAGAAAGACTTTTTAGGGTTTAGAGAAATACCATATCTTTTGCAACGTTGGAAAATTTGATTAAGATCATGCAAATGATTATATCTCTCTTTAGAAAATACAGTAATATCATCCAGATAGACGACTACTGTTCTATTAATCAACCCTTTAAAAGCTGTATCCATAGCTCTTTGGAATGTCGCTCCTGCATTTATAAGTCCGAAAGGCATTTTCTGATATGCATACATTCCCCATTTTGTTCTGAATGTTGTTTTAAGTTGATCATCAGGGTGAACCAGGACATGGTTATAACCCGAGAAACCATCAAGAAAGGACATTAATTCAGAACCTGCTACTGATTGGAGTATTTTCTCCATAGTTGGTAATGGGAAATTGTCTTTCAAACCTGCTTTGTTCAAATTCCTGAAATCAATACAAATTCGAATGTCGCCATTCTTATTTCTGACTGGCACCATATTAGAGACCCAATTTGAGTGTCGGACAGGAAAAATAATCTTGGCTTTCAAGAGTTTGTTAAGTTCCAATTTTATCTGGCTCTCTAAATTTGGATGTATTTTTCTTAACTTCTGCTGAATTGGTTTCTGATCGGGAAGCATAGGAATGGTATGCTGGATAATAGATGTATCATAAGTCCTTAAATCGTCGTATTTCCAAGCAAAAACCTGTTTATTCTTCCTTAACAGTTTAATGAATGCCTCCTTCTCTTCCAAGGAAAGTCCTAATCCTAAGTTAATATTTTGGGGAGCTTGGTCGGTACCTAGGTTTACCAATTCAAACCGTAGGGTAGAGCTTTGGAGCTTTGTATTAGCTACAGGTTTAAACCTGTCTTTTATGTCATAAAGATCCTCCAGCTTCACCACCGGTTTAGGAATTGCATTTTCCTGAGGTGTTTCTCTCATTTGAGAGTCATGCTCATTTTCCTCAATAATTTGATTATCATAGGACTTTTCTGAAGTTAAGAATTGTAAAATATCCTCATCATGATTAAATACTCTCCAATTAGTGACATTGTCAGGGATTGAAGGCCTAAAAAGCAATTCTACTGAAAATCTATCTGGGCTGTAGTCTTCAGAGGGTAGGAGTTTGGAAGCTACATTGGCTAGGAGATCGGCTGCTGAGTTTTGAGACCTCGGGATGGAGGAGATATTGAATGCCAAAAAGTGTGCAGTAAGATCTTGTGCAAGCGATTGATAATGCTTAAGATGATTTGAAATACAATGAATTGTATTTCTTACCTGTTTGATGACAATTTCAGAATCGCCGAACACTTTTAAGTATTGCACTTCAAGGCCGATCGCTTTATATAGCCCTTGGATTAAGGCTTCATATTCCGCTGTATTGTTAGTGCATTCAAATTCCAGTCTACAAGACAGCATTTTTTTCTCTCCTAATGGGCTAACCAAAATGCATCCTGCTCCTGAGCCCTCGCTGGACTTAGAGCCATCAAAATATAAAGACCAAAATAAAGAAGTATTAACAATTGTATTTACAGTTTTCTCAGCATCATTAAAACATCTAGACCTATCAGTTTGTGAAAAATTTTCAATCTGAGATGAAAAATGATTAACTGAGAACGGGGATGACTGGGCAGTAAAGTTACCAAAGAATGACTCGGATGAATAATTCCCCAAAATGTTGTTGTTAAATGCTACAGGCTGGTTTTCTTGCTCAAACTCAGTAACTGTATGGGTCATATGTTTTTCGCGATCAATCCTTATTTGGTTTGGCTTACCCTTATAGGGAAGCCACATATGTGACCAATCAGTAGAAATATACCCATGCAATTTTTCAGACCAATCCCTACTCAGAATTAAACCATAAAACTCAGGTATATCGGCTATCAATATATCAATCCTTTGTACAACTCTGGGATCAGCCGATAACCTGATAGTTACGGAATTAATCTCTCCAACAACCTGGACTTTGGTTCTGTCCAACTGTACAATATGAATAGCAGACTTCTGGGGTTCAATGTTCAGTTTAGAACAAACTGAAGCTGGCATTATGTTAGAAGATGCCCCTGAATCAATCAAACAGTTGTGCAGATTTCTGTTATAGATCTCATAGGTTAGAAGGAAAGGTGGAGTGTGAGAATTTGATCTATCTCCAATCAATACTGAATCGGTAGCTTCAACCATACCTGGGGGAGGTTGACCTGAATCATTAGCAGCTTTAGCACTGGGAAGGGGTGTAGAAGGAACAACATTCAATTCTTTAAGAAGTAATTTTTGCTGATGCTTTAATTTACTAAGCTCAAACATAGTAATGTTTGCTTTAGTTTTCTTCATGTCATCAACAATGTTATACTCCATTGAATCGGATACCACTAATGTTTTGGATGTTGA